>VYXD01016171.1:137505-148514 GCA_013397195.1 Hylia prasina
TGTGTGTGTGTGTGTGTGGTGTGTGTGTGTGTGTGTGTGCACACGCCGCGGCTGCTGTCACCCTTTTGTGAGTGAAATGGCTGTTTGGTAGCAGCGAGCGAGGGCTCCTTGCCAAGCTGCCTAATTAAGACTGAGCATATGCAGATTCGCCTTGTTTTCAGCTAATGACAGCTGCAAACAGTTACTTGTCGGGCTCGCTGGCGCTGGCTTGGTGACACGAGGCCGGCGAGGAGGGAGTGATCTGGCCGTGCCCGGCGGCGCCGCGGCCGCGGTGTGAGAGGCAGCGGCGTCCCGGGGGCTGCCGGGCTCAGCCCGTGCCCTCGGCGCTCCCGAGGGGCCACGCAGGTCAGCCCTGCCTCGGCGTCCTTGGCATCGCCCCCAGCTCCTCGAGTTGGGAGCCACCAGAGAGGGGATGCTTTGTTTTGCTTTGTTTTGCTTTGTTTTGCTTTGTTTTGCTTTGTTTTGCTTTGGTTGTATTGAGTGTTGCCAGCAGCGCAGACATACCGTGATGTTTCACAGGAAAACAGATAAAGATGTGTGCAAACGTGGGTGACATTTGTGGTTCCCCAGCTAGCGGCCTCCAGCAGTGCTCTGCCAGCTAAGAACCCAAGCAGAGATGGAGGTGGGAACTCCTGCCCAAAGCCGTGCCCCGAGGGCAGCTGGCAGCTCTCCAGAGTCCCGAGTTTCCTAAGGATGCTCTGAAAAAGAGTGTGTTTTCATTGGTTTTATCATTATTGTGATTATGCTGATGGAAGGAGAGAGCCTTACCCAGCACGGGAGGCCTGAGCTGGTGAAAAGCTCTGCTCTGCAGGTAAAGATTCTCCAGGGATGTTTTAAGGATGCAGGGAAATGAGGACATGGGGGAGAAGTCACCGTGGAGATATAATTAAGTCCTGTTTGACACACATCCTGCCGGCGAGCTGTGCCTCAGGGCTGGGATGCTCTCGTGTGTCCCCTGTCCCCACAGCCCGGCAGGAGTGGATGTGCTCGCGTCTGGAATCAGAGGATGTGGGGATCCCTCCCTGGCTGTTTGGCCCAGCCCTGTACTTCCATTCTGGCTGTTTCTAGCCCAGGGCACGGGGCAGGGGTGGGGGACAAGGGCGGCTCTGCTCTGCCCCGTGGGCACGGGGTAGCACAAAAGCTGGGAGCTGGGGCTGGGCTGTGGCCCTGGCCCTGTTTGTGTGCTGGCAGCTGTCCTTGACCCTGAGGACTGGGAGCAAACTGCACTGGGAAGATGAGCTGGGCTGACACCAGCAGCCCAAGGTGGGGAGGATNCTGCCTGGTGGTTACTGGCCACATTTCCAGCCCACCAAGGCCTCCAGCCCTGAAATGAGCCCATGTTCCTCCCATGAGGAACTAAGTACTCAGACTCTTCTGAGAATATTTTGGAGTATTCCTGATTTTAATTGGGTTTATTTAATTATTATTTACTTTGACTGAACAAACTGTTGTGTTTAAATAACACTGGTTTTGCCAAAATGCTGTCAGGGAGAAGCTGCTTTCCCTTTAGGAGCCCTCAAACGTGGGCTGCCTTCCAAGCCCCTCGCAGGGCAGCGTGTGGCTCGGAGCATCCTCCCGCCCGGCCAGGAGCGGCTCCGTGCCGAGGGACGGCCCCTGGGGAGGGACACAGGAGCTGCGGGGCGGGACACCTTCTACTAGAAGCGTCCCTCGTGGGGGCCAGGCAGGGCTGAAGGGCTTGGCTGTGACCGTCCTGCAGCCAGGCACAGCCCAGCTCCTGGAGAAGGTCGTGAGGCAGAGGGAGAACAGAGCCAAAGAGCATCGGAGTCATGGGCAGGGTGATCAGCCGAGCTGGGAAAACTGTGGAGAAAAGAGAGCTGAGCGCCAGGGATGGAAGCACTTGGTGAATATTGACAGCACCAACCAACAGCAGTGAAGCCTCAGTCCAAACCCCTCTGTGGGGTTGGTTCTCGTTCATTTATTTTCTTCTTTTTCCCTTCCTAAAATCACAGTTAAATCCCATAGAGACAGTTTGGGAGAGCTGGGGGTGTTCGGCCTGTGGCACTGTGTGAGGTGATGGAAAAGCCTTTCTTTGGAAGGGGCCCATGATGGGCTCAGGGCTCTCCCCCTGCCCAGCAGGGCTGGAGGGTCCCGCCAGGACAGAGACACCCGTGGGACACGCTGCCCTTCCAGCACGTGGGGGTGGTCTCTGCACCAGCACCAACTTCTCCATCACTTGGTTTCCTTATTTGGTGTTTCTTTAATAATTAGTGGCAGATTTTGTACTTGTGTTTGCAATTATCTGGATGCCTCTGGGACGTGTTCTGCCAGATAATTGAATCTCCTGGTCTGTGACTGCAGGGATGGCTGGGGAGAGCAGGCGGGAGCCCAGGAATGCTGCGCTGCCTGTTGGTGTCATGTGAAGACAGATTGAGCTTTTTTATTTTAAAGAACTACTGGAAACAAGGCATTTTGCTTTGCTGTCCTCAGCACAAGCTTTGCTGGAGCCTGGACTAGAGAGGAAAACGCATGATTATCAGTAATTAACTGGATAAATGTTTTAATTAGATGCAGCGGATCCTCCACGTGCCCAGCTCCAGTGGCTGGAGAGATGTGGGGCAGTGGGAATGGGGTCCCTGGACAGACAGATGGGTGCTGTGGGCAGCCTTTGCTGGGCTGGCAGGAGAGGGGCCCGTGCCTGGCACCAGAGGTGCCACCAGGACCCGGGTCTGTGCAGGGCATGTCCCCGTCCCTCCAGAGGGGTCTCAACATGTCACTTCTTCTGTCACAGCACGTGACATTGGCTGGTAAAGTGCCAAGCGAGGGAGAAGGAACCTCCATGTCAGAGCTGCTCTCGAGGGTAAGTGCAAAACTGCTTGGCTTCTAAACCTTCCTCATTTAGAGAGATTCCGTGAAATCCATTCCAATCGCATTGTAATTAGCATCCTAATGCTTGTAGGGCCTGGCAGGGCATCAGACAATCACAAACTGGTTGGGGTTGGAAGAAACCTTACAGACCACCCAGTTCCACTCTCCTGCCATGGGCAGGGACACCTTCTACTAGAACAGATTGCTCCAAGCCTCATCCAGCCTGGCCTGGGACACCAGGGCAAGGGGATCCGTGTGTCCCAGCCCGGGGGCAGCCACTGAGGCTGGGAGCTCTGCTCCCCTGTGACACCCTCAGCTCTGCAGGCTGCAGAGCAAGGAGAGACCACCAAGTGCACCTGTGCTGTGTTTCCATGTAGGTAATGTAAGAACTGGCAAATCATGCCCAGGAAAATGTAACCAGGGATCTTGGGAGCAGAGAGGAACAGGTAAGAGGTGCTTGGAGCCAGATTTTAAAGGTGGTCTTGGTCACACACAAGGCAGCCAGGGCGGGTGTGTGGTATAAGAAATGGAAGAATTTTAGTTTCAGGTGCAGGTCTGTCAGGATCTCAGGGGCTGGGATCACTCCCATGGGTGTCCCCATGCTGGACCCTGGTGCCTCTGCAGAGGGACCCCCAGTGTGGGGTTGACAGTGCCAGCTGTGACTCCCCATCCTTGTGGCTGGGCACTCAGCCAGGCTGGCACCACGGAGCTGGCCCTGCAGAGCTGCGGGTTGCCTGATCCCGGTGGTTTTCCACCCGTTTTGGGTCCCCAGAGCAGGACGTTGCTGGCACTGGCCCCTCGTTCCCCCGGCTGTGCCGGTGCCTCGCGATGCTGCGGGAGCCGCGGGCGCATCCCGGCAGCAGCACCTCCCGAATTAACCCAGGGCCCCCAGGGAGGGGTGCGGCACCAGCACGGACACCCTGCACCGCCACCGCCGCTCCACCGAGCCCCGTGCCCGCGCTGCCGCTGCCGGAGCTGCCCAGAGCCCAGAGCTGGGGGAGCACGAGGTGAAAATGGGGTTCGTGTCTCTCTCTTCCCCTTTTCCCGGGCGTGCGGCCGGCGGGTGTTCCCTCCCCGCAGCTCCTGGGAGCTGCAGCCGCAGCCTCTCCCGCGGCTCCGTGTGCCGGGAATGCCAATGAAGGCGCGGCTCACGCGCACTGCAGCGCGCATCCATCCGGAATGCAGAGCAGCCCACGGGCGCAGGAGTCCGGGCAGTTACGCTGGAGCTGTTGCCCAATTAGTTAAACTAATTGTGAGTGAGGAGGGCTGGCAGGTACCCGCAGCCTCCCCAGACACGCTCCAGGGCCGGACCTCGACCCCCTCCAAAGGGCTGGGGTTCTGATTTTGCTGCACTGCTGGATTTCCAGAGGGGAGATTTTCCTATCCATTTCCCTGATCTGTCCATCAGTGCGCAGGCAGAACTGGGCTGGAATTCCAGCCTGTGGATGCCCAGTGGGGCTGTGGCTGGTTTGTAACCCTGCCCTGTACCGAATCTCACACCCCTGTGCCCTGCCTGCTGCTCTCGGGATGTTGTGCCACTCCTGCTGTTGCTGCGTGAGCAGCCCCTGCCGTCCCACCGAGGCAGCTCGGCCAGGTGGGAGGGGGCAGATATTTGTTTGTGCAATTGCAGAAATGTACCTGCCTTGCTATTTCCTGCTTGAAATTAAGAACATTTCAAACAATGCAAAATTCTGCTCTTGATATGGCAGGAACGAGCCTTTGGAAGTATCCTCTGCTGTTCCTGGCTGGGAAAACAAGACACGCACAGACACTTTTAAATATAAGTGTGTGCATGTGGATATATGAGGGTTCTGTAGGGGTGGCAGGGTGGGGCCAGCCCGGTGCCTTGTCCTGCCGTGGGGATGGGCGGGTGCTCAGTGAGCCCCACAGCCCTCCCGATCCGCTGTGACCGATTCCAGCTTGACTGAGGCACAAACACCAACCCACAACAGCAGCCTGGATTTGGTTACTAACAAAGGACGGATTCAGCCGGTGCTGGCGCAGCTCCAAGCACGGGAGCTGCTGAGGAGCGTGGAGGGTGTATTAAATATTCATCAAAATCTTGGCACTTCATTCGCATCCCTTGCTCTCCTGCCCCCTCCCCTCGAAATCATCTGGTCCTAAAGGTTAGAAGCCTGCTTCGAAAATTAATTATTTCATTAACCCCTTTATAAATTAGGTTTTTACAACTAAGTTTTTCAGGGTCGATGCAAAAAGGGTCATGGTGGCACTTCATCAGGTTTGCTCATCACGCGAGCCCTGACCCCAGCACGTGATGGTGCCACCAATGCTCACGGCAGCATGTGACCCTAAATGCTACGTGAGCTCAAAAAGAAAAAAAAGAAAGAAAAGGTAAATACACAAATATCAGCAGGTTTGTCTCCTGCCGTCACCTGCCCGGCGTGGCGGAGCTGGGCCTGCTCCGTGCCGCTGCCAAGCCCTGCCCTCGGCGCCGGCGCCGCGGCTCCTCATTCGGTGAGTGAACCGATCCTTCCAGCAATTAACTGCGCGTGCTTCATTAGCATGCGGGGCACGCGCCGCCTGAGGCCTCGCACCGCGGTCAGGGCGGGCGTGAGGGCGGGCCGGGCGCTCCGGCCAGTGTCCGAGTGTCCGAGTGTCCGAGTGTCCTGACGCTCCACAAAGGGCTCCTCGGCGTTCCGCCGGCCTTGCTGCCTCCATGCCAGGGTTTAAACCGTGCCCGGCTGGGTTTGGGGCTGGTCCCTCCGCATCCGGGGGCGGCTGGGCCGGGCGCTCAGCCGTGAGGCAGCGGCTCTCAGACAATGCCGGGTTTGTTGCAGCGCTCACTCGCTGCCCAGCGATGTCCCCAGTGGTGCCCTGCTGGTGTCCCCGCCGGAGTGGGGCCATCGCTGTCCCCCGATGGCTGCTGTGCGGGATCGGGGCTGAATCCCTAACGCTGGTGCCGGGAAGGGGCCGAGGGCCCTGGGGCGCTGCCCAGCATCATTAGGATGCGGGACCATCGCCATCTCCCTGGAGACCACGGGAACAGAGGCCGCGTGAATGGCGTCTGGGGCGGCTGGCAGCCCTGCTGGGAGAGGGCAGCTGCGCGCCGGGGCGCTGGGAATGAATTACTGCCCTGCGCGGCTCGGCCTTTGTTCCCCCGCCGTCCGGGCAGGGACGGGGCAGCGCCCAGGGCAGGGCGGGCAGTGCCCGGCCCCGCCGCCTCTCGCACCCGCCGCAGGCTGAGCCGCCAGTAGCAATTCCATATTTTCTGTCCTTGAGCTCATTATTCACAAAAGCTCCTTGGGGCTGACACCGATAGGAGCTGCCGTTCCCGTGCGGCGCTGTCGCGGCTGTGATCCCATATTTAACACTCGGGGCATTCCTGGGCCGCTGCGAGCCCTTTGTGCCGCTGAAGGGAGCCGTATGCTGCCGAGGCATCTCTGAGGATCTGGCTGGAGCGGCGGAGAAAGGGATTTCTGGGCGCTGCTGAATGGGCTGCCGGCCGGGAATGCGCAGCGGCGCCTTCGGCAAACGCGGGCTCGTGTTCGGAGTCGGGATTTGCCATCTGCGGAATGAGCTCCACAGGCTTTTAATTGGCACCCGCGTCCGCCCTGTCCTGCTCTCGCGTTTGCTGCGAGTCCGGCTCCCGTTTCATTCCCTGGGAGGGACGGCGGCGGCGCTGCTGGAGGATGGTTTCTCCCTGCTGCTCGCACGGATTCTGTGCCTGGCAGGCGGCTGTCCCTGAGCACACCAGCCAGGACCGCAGCACTTTGCTCACATTCTGGATTTTTATTGGTGTAATTGGCTCTGTAATAGTTTCATGGTGGAAATTGTGTTTCCACCAAAACCTGCTCCTGTGAATGTTTCCCTGTGGTAGAAGTGAGATAAGAATGAGGGACAGGATGTGGTGGAAACCCCAGTGCCAGCCTGGCATCCCCTCATGCTGTGCAGCCCCTGTGTCACACATCTGGCCCGTGGGGTCTCACCTGTGCCGCGGGCACAGCTCCTGGCAGGTGCCAGGACATCAACATC
This sequence comes from Hylia prasina, assembly GCA_013397195.1. Taxonomy (NCBI): domain Eukaryota; kingdom Metazoa; phylum Chordata; class Aves; order Passeriformes; family Sylviidae; genus Hylia; species Hylia prasina. The sequence goes on from VYXD01016171.1 coordinate 144,325, forward strand.
GCGTCTCAGGGGTCAGGGCCACTCCTGGGTGCAAACCTCCAGCTGTGCCCCAGCTGTGCTGGCCGAGGGACAGCCAAACCCCACTGCAGCAGCTCCTCAAGTCACAGAGCCAGAGCCACCCCGTGCAGGGAGACTTCCTCCCCTCTCCTCCTCCTCCCTCCAGCTCTGGGGCTGACAGCAGTGGGCCCAGCCCTGTCACTCTGTGCTCTGCTCCCCTTGCTCCCTGTGGATCACGAGCTTCAGGGCTGCCCTCAGGTGCTTCTCTTCCAGGCCCTGTTGCTGCTTCAGTGCAGTTCATGTGCTGATCTCTCCCAGGGGAAGACACCTGATGCAAAGAGAGGGGGCAGCCACCCTCCAGCAGCCAGCTGGGTGCCACCACCAGGGACCTTCCACCAGGACCTCCCTCCACCAGATCTTTCCTCCCAGTCTTCCCACGGGAGCTTCCTGACTGTCCCCCTGCAGTTCTCCCTGGTGCTCCATCCACACAGACCTTGTGCTGCAGCACTCCCATTTCTGCTTCTGAGTTTGCTCGAGCTGCACATGCTGGCACACTAAACCTTCAAACAGGAGCGCTGAACTCTGCAGGACACCAGGACTCTGCTGATAGACCTGTCCAGGACCCTGAGTCTCCCAGGCCTTGCTAAACCCAGAGCCAAGGAGCAGAGGAGCCCCCACAGACAGCTCAGAGAGTTGAGTTCATCAGAGGCTGCCAACAAATGATGGGTAACTGAGACCCCCAAATACCACGTTTGCTGCATGCAGCCCAGGGAGGGGACTGGGCTGGGGTGGGCAGTTTGTCCCTGCCACGTCTGTTCCACTGACAGCAGGGGAAGGAGCCCACGGGAGGCAGCCTCACCCCAACTGCTGCCTCAGGAAGATGGGCCACCAGGGAGTTCCAGGTTTGGCACAGCCCATTCTGCTAAAGCTGAGTGCCCTCGCAGGGATCCACACCAGCTGCTCCCTGACCTGTCCACAGTGGGCCTGGAGAGCAGCTTCTTCCTCCCCCCTTTGCAGCAGCTCTTTGTCCATCTCAGGGGACAGCAGCTGGTTCTGGGGATGGTTCTTGCAGCCTGTGACCCGGTGTGGGACACGGGTGGATGGGCCCCCAGCCAGAGGGGCTGTGCGAGGAGTGGGGTGAGCTGCCAGGGTCTGCCCAGCACTCCCTGGGCTGTGGTTTTCTGCGCTGTGGTTTTATTCCACTCCCTGGGCTGCGGTTTTATTCCTCCTCCTGCTGCTTCTCTCACCCAAATGAGCAGAGTTGGGGCACCCACTCCCCCCTCACCAGCCAGGGGACAGCTGGGTCCAGAGACCCCTCTCCAGGCATCCCCAGCCACTCCTCCCTTTTGATTTAATAAGTATCTGGAAATGTCATAAAAGACGTGGTAACAAAATATCAGATTCAGGAAAATGAGCAGCCAAAGGCATTGAAAAAAGAGCCAAGAGTAAACGCAGATTAAGACACTAATTCCCGTTCCTTGTATGTTCTCCATCTTTCCTGTGTCTTGACAGACAGAGGTGAATGCCCCCCTTCCCGGGGAGCGCTGTCTGCCTCTCCCTGCTGGATTGTCACCACGGGGTGCCACAGCCCTACCAGCCCATTTGTGCTCTGGATTCCGTGTTTTGTCACTTCCAGAGGAGAGGCTGGGCTGGCTCAGCCCCCTTCCCATTCGCACTTAAAGGGCAGGTCAGATTCCAATGGTAATGACTACATTTGATTTTTACTAATCTAAGGGATCTCTGCAAAATAAAGACCCAATTTGTGCCTTTGTTTAGACCATGCAACAGAGCAACAGGAGCAAAAACGGAACCAGAAGGGACAATACTCGGGATTTTGGAGAAGCCAGCAGGTCCTGCTGTAACTCTGTTGCAGTGAGAGCCGGGGGTGGGGACTTTCTTCCAATTCAGCCTCAGTGCAAATCAACTGCCCGTAAATTCCCAAGCCCAGCACAGTGCTGTGAAGGCAGGGGCGGGATCAGCAGCAAGGTGATGGATGTGTTAATGTTTTAACAGGCCAACCACCTCATAAATAATTTGCTGGGTTCTGGAGAAACTGACCTGGTCACAAGGGCAATAAAAAGCTGTCCCCTGGGCTCTGCTCCAGGGGTCCACAATCCTCCCACGGAAAGGCTTAAGTGGCTTTTAACAATATCTATTTTATATTGTCAGAGCCCAGTGCCGCTCTAGTGCCACCGCCTGTGCAAACACCACGGCTTCAGCTGCAGGGATATTGCAGCTCAAAACCCCAGAAATGGTCACTGAGTGTGACAGTCACTGTTTGCTGTGTGGGGAGCAGGGCCTGCGTGTGGGAGCTCAGCTGGGTGGGGAGGGAAGGAACCCCAGCAGTGCCCAGCCCAGGCGAGCAGTGGAGGGTGACCAGGAACCCACAGGGACGGGTCCAGAGCCACCAGCAGCTGTTCCAGGCAGCAGGAGCAGATGGAGCCCAGCCTGCAGTCAGGACACTGGGCTGTGCAGGTGGATTCTTCTGGGTATTCTGCTTCTGTACTGGCTGTTCCTCTTGTGTGCCATTCAGCTTAGATTTTGGGTGCTCCTGGGGCATTCGGGGTGTTCCTGTCATCCACCAGCTATCCCTGTTCTCTACTGGGTATTCCTCTCCTGTCCTAGACGTCCTCATCCCACGCTGTGTCCCCCTGCAGTGCTGGCACTGGGAGCAGCATTACTCACTGCAGGGCAGGGCTGCTGCTGTATTCTCCTTGCCATCGTGGGTCAGGCTGGTCGTGGCATCTGCAGCTCTGCTCACAGCCCCAAGTGATGCTTTTAGATTTCCCTGTGCTGCTCGTTGGTCAGTTCTCAGATTTTTCCCAGGCTGCAGCAGGCCAGTGAGTTCTGAATGTGTGGAGCTGAGGGATTTGTCCCACCAACCCCTTTGCTGTGGGATGGGCCAGCGTGGCTCTGTTTCTGCAGCTGCAAATAAGGGAGATTCCAAACACTGGAGTCATCTGTCAAGCAAAATAGATGGTAAATGTCTCCAGCATGGCACCTCCAGCACAAGGATGGAAATAAATGGGAGACAGTGAAGAAACAGTTTTGGAAGACAGATCAGCGTGGGCAGACCCATTCCCTGCTCCAGCAGCACAGGGACAGCCTGGAACGCCCATCCTCGTCCCTGGCTCCCAGCTGCTCCTGCACTCCCAGGGGAAGATGCAGCTGAGGAGGAGGAGGAAAAGGAGGAGGAGGAGGAGAAGGGCAGCAGTGCCCACCTTGGCAAAGGTGGAGACAGGTGTTGACAGTGGCTTTGTGTGTTCAGTTTGCTCTGTCTGGGCTGTGATCTGCGCCCACTCTCGTGCTGGTGGCGGTGGCAGAGCAGTTCCCTCCCTGGCAGCAGGAGCAGAAATCCCACCTGGGCACTGACTGGCACCACCTCTTGCCCTCTGCCTCTCTGTGGGCACTGCTGAACCTGACCCTGGCTGCTGGGGCTCCCTGCCATGGCATCCCCTCGCCAAAGCCCCTTCCCTTGGGAACATCCCTTCTCCCCCCAGCCCCTGCACACACAGCTTCGTCCCAGCCGCCACAGGCAAGGGTGGCAATGAAAAGTCAATTTTATATCCTTGCCCCTATTTTTGCAAATGAGTGTAACTGTCAACTGCAGAATAAATGACACCTAATTACTGTTGGGGGGAGTTCAGGCGGGAGGGCTTGGCTGGGAGGGGATCACAGGGAAGCTCCAGCACTGATGGAAAATGAACAAGATGCCGGCTGTAAGGGACCATAATTACAGAGGACTGACACACTGTAAGCTGTTTATGGTAATGAAGTGGTGCATCAAATCAAATTAACCTTAGTTATTTAACACAGAATGCACCGAGGACTTGGCTCAGTAGACGCTAAATCCAAATCCGGAGCGGTGCCCAAGCCGAGGCAGCGGCTCCGGCGCCGCACGGGCGTCGTTTTGATTTAGGATTCGTTCTGTGAGCGGCCGCGGCGCCGGGACGGAGATGGCGATGGCGACGGCGGGCGGAGCGGAGGCACAGCCGCTGCCGGCAGCCCGGGGAGCCGCGGAGCTGCCCGGGGAGCGGCGGAGCNCCCCCCACGCTGACGGGTGAGTAACCTTTGGAATGAACCCAAACACTCGGCTCAAGGTGAATGAGCTCCCGGAACACGGTCCCTCCGTGGGCCGGGCTCCCGGCTCGCTGCCGGGAGGATTGCCGCTGCGCCGAGAGGGAGAGGCGGGC
>VYXD01016171.1:148595-203736 GCA_013397195.1 Hylia prasina
TCTGTAAACAGTGTCCAAATAGTGTCAGCGGCGTGGCTTCGGACAGCGGCAGGCCCAGGCCGGGGGTCTGTGCTCGGGGGTCGCTCGGGCTTTGCCAGGCAGGAATGGGTGGTGCTGGCACTGAGCAGAGCGGGCACGGGGCGCCGTGGGGCGCTGCCAGCTGCTGGCACAGCCCAACAGGTGGTTTTGAATTGGTTTGCATCAGCAAATGTTTATTCAGTGCCCTGCGTGCCGGCGGGGCCCTCTGGGGAGCCGAGTCGCTCCTCGGGGAGAGGATTCCTCTGCAGGGCTTCCCACTTGTTGGAACGACACCAATTGCATCTCCAGCCAAAGGCTTTCCTTTTCCTCTGTGTATTTCACGGTATTTGATGATTTGCGAGTACCAGCAGTCAGGTCCGCCCTGAATTAATTTTTTTTCCAGGAACCTGGTCGTTCCCGTCCCAGTGTGGCAGATCTTACCCAACAGCATTTAAAGCACAGAACTGCCCTGTGGCTCCTCCCAGCCCCCCATCCTCAGCACTGCTGGCTGTACAGAGGAGCCCACAGGTGTCATCCCAGCAATCCCTCCTCTAGCACTGGCTCTGAGTCCTGCTCCGTGGAGGAGGCACTGGATTTTGTGCTTATGAGTTCATTTTGCTTCTTTCCATCAATATGAGAATGCTGTGTGAGTCCAGAGAGTTAATCGCTATTGTAGGGGAATAAAGAGCAGAGATTTCCTCTAATCCCCTTTAAATGGCCTCCAAAAAGGACTCAACAAAGATGACTAATGACAGACATGATTAAACTAATTTAGTAGGTGAAGCTTGATGGAAGCCCTGAAGCCCAGGTACAGCCTTGGGACCCAGCTCCTGGAGCTCACTCACAGCCTCTTTGCCCTCAGAGCTGAGTAAAACAAACTCATTAGTTTCGTTTTGTTTTGAGCAGAGGATTCCCTTTCTCTATTGAAAACATTTTTGTTTCTTTCAACAAACCTTTTCCTTGCTGCTGCCAAATACCATCTCCCTAATGGGATGCTAAATCCAGTTTCAGTTAACAGCCAGCTGCATCCTCATCCCTCACCTGATCCTGCCCCTCGAAGGCTTCCCACTGAACACACATCAGTCTCTCACCAGCTGACAACAGTAATGAAATAGAAAGTCAATGGAATTCCTCTGGGGATCTCTGGAGTGTGTCTGGGAACCTCTCTGAAGAAGGTCCCCTTCCAGGCCCAAAACCTTTGCAGAGAAAAGGGCAAAACTGGGGGTCTCGTCCCAACAACATTGGGAGTGATTAATGGGGTACCAGTGCTTGCTTTTGTTTAATTATCTTTTTTGTATCGTTGGTGTCTCCCTAGACCCGAGCAGGCAGGGAAGGTTTGATGGATTACATCTGAAACCCAGGTCAACATGTCCAAGTGTTACTGCCTCATAATTTGCTGCACCGCAGAGGCCAATAGAGATGCCTTGTGTTATTAATTATGCCAATATATTTTCCTGAGCAATGTGATTAATTAAGCTGTGTATGGCAGGGCCACAGGCCTGTGCTGTGACTGTTTGTTCCTGGGTGGAGGTGGCTGGAATGGGGAGCAGGCAGCAAAATCTGCAATGGCTCTCTGTCCCTCTCTTCCAGAACATTCAGGGGCAGATACAACTCCTGACATTTTGCATGCCAGGGAGCCACAGGGCTGCAGGGAGCTGCCTCGGGCTGGGCAGCTGGTCCTGGGGAATGGGCAATGCCAGAGGGAGCACAGGATGCCAGCCAGCACCTCGTGTTCAGCACTGCAGGGGTGGGTCACACTTAAATTGCAGAGACTCATCTGTTCTCACTGAACTTCTGAAAAGTGGCTGCACGAAGTTGTTCCTGTAACTCGTGTCATTTTCTTTTACCAGCTGACAGTGCAGAGCCTGTGCTGTGCTGGCTGTGGTCCCACACCCAGCCTGCAGCACCCACAGGGGCACAGGAGGGCTGGACCCATCCCAGTGATATCCCCTTAACTGCTACCAGTCTGCAGGGTGGAGACAGAACAGGGTTTGCAGCTTAGCCACACTGTGAAAGCATTCACAGAAAACCATTTTTTTTGACAGAAGCCTCCTCTAGTTGCCAGGCACGTTTACTCAGCCTCAGGGCTTCAGGCTCCCTGGCAGCCCTGACCCGTGTCCTGCTGGTTCCAGCAGCAGGGCCTGGGCAGCGTGTGCTCCCCAGCCCAGCATCCCCAAAGCCTGGGAACCCTGGGGAGGAGATCCTGTGCCTTGTCCCTGCCCTCAGAGCGCTGCTCCCGCCCTGCAGTGGAGCTGAACCCTCTCTGTCTTTTGTCTCCATAAAGGTCAGAGAACAGCCGACACCCTTTAAGTGCCAAGACGAGGTCTCCCACCCTCCGGTGCCAGAAGACTGGGAACAGTAAGGCAGCTGCTCACTCTTCCAAAGGGTTGCTCTGTGGTTGCATGTACACTGGATTTTCTCTGGCCATTTTCCCCCTCCTTGTCATGATTTTGGTGGTTTGTGTCTTCCACTCAGGCCTGGCAGTCACACAAACCACCGTGCTGGTGGTGGGCACTGCCCTGTCCTCCCACTGATGCTCACAGACCTTGAGCTGCAGATTCCCCATCCCCACGTTATCCCTGCGGCAGGAAGAGCAGAACGTGGGGTGAGGGGCAGTCCTGGCTTCCCCGGGCTTCAGAACCCCTCTGAGCACATCCAGCAGTGCCTTGGGCTGCTGGAAGCTCCGGCCACAGCCAGAACCCCTCAGAAGATGACGGGGAGCAGCTGGGGTGGATGTGCTGCTGGCAGCAGGAGCTCCCGTGCCCGAGCTGGGGCAGCGCCGCTTCCAATTTCACACCGCTTTGAACTCGCCCTCACTGAGGCTGCAGAGATGAAAAATGTCACTATTAAGGGAAGTCCTGGGCCCCTGATTGGGAGCTAAATGTAGCTTTGCTGTGTGCAGGAGGGGCAGGGAGGGAGCCACGGTCCCTGGGCTCCCCTGGGAGTCTGTCGAGGCACGGCCCCTCCCAAAAAGGGATTGCCTCTTGGATTTCCTGCTGCTGTGACCACCTGGAGAAGGCTGCTGGCACTCACTCGGACCAGTGAGGTGATGTGTTGCCCTCACCATTTCCCCACATTCCCGTGGGTGTGGGGTGAGATGACCCTGCTCCATAGCCCACGTGCTGGGCCCAATGCAGAGCTGTAAAACACTGGGATTTTGGGAAGGGCCCAGGTGTGTACCCCATCACCCACGTGATGCTGCAGGTGTTCCTCTTCCCTCTGTGAGGGCTCTGCTCCTCACCCATGAGTCCGTGTCAGCCCCAGTGCAGCACCTCCTCCCGTTCCCCATCCCAGCACTGCTCTGCAGCGAGGTCCCTGGGCCGAGATCCCCCTTTGCAGCAGAGACAGCAGAGAACTCCCAGAGCGCTCGTTTTTCTCATTTCCCCCGGGCACAAGGCTTGGCGATGGCCCTGGACTCCCCCAGCCTGCCGAGGCTGTGGTTCCTGCTGGAATCTCCCGGGTGAGCGCGGGCACAGGGACACGGGTGTGTCCCCGCCTGTGCCCGGTGTCCCCGCGCTCCAGCGCTGCCGCTCCCGAGCCCGTCCCGGCGGCTCCGGGGCTCCTGCTCACAGTACACCCGCCCGGCCATTCCCCCCTCGTGGCCTCTCCCTCCCAGGTTTGTGTCCTTACTCCGGGAATCGGGCGCTGAACCCGGAGCTAAGCCCAGAGCCTCCCCCCGACTCATCCAGCCCCACAGTTTGCCCAGGGCTCTGTTATTATCCCGCATCCCTGTAATTAGCTGCTTAGGCTGTGATTGCCCCATTGTCCGCTGGATGGGCTTAATCATTCTTTTCTCCTACAGTGGCAATTTTGTTCCAATTAATTATTTCAGTTTGAACAGCAATAGCTGGTTGAGTTTAGAGAGAAATTAAAAGGGTAGGGAAGGATAATGAGGAATGAGCTAACTAGGGAGAGGTTGCAGACAGGGCTGCACGGGTCCCTGCTTCTCTTGCAGCCTCTTGCTCGCTCCCAGGGAACTTTACAGGGCTGGGAAATGCTCACGGGAGGGAGCTCAGAGATCTCTCACCCCGCCGGGCTGACCCAAACGCTGCCATCAAACACGCTCTGTCACAGCCAAGAGAAAACTGACGCCACCACATGTCCCTCACTAACACGGTAGCACCCAGCAGCGCAGGCGACGTTCTCAAGGTGATTTCGGATGAGATTGATCTGGATTTTTAAAAATTTAAAAATAAATTATTTTAAGGTTAGCCAAGGTTTTGAAGGGAGTGAAAAAAAACATTAACACCTTACAAGATTTACAAAAACGCTGCCTGTGAAATTCATGTATAATTCAATGAATTCCAGAGTAGTTTGAATATTCAAATTATGTATGGTCAAAGCAATAAAAAAATCTGCATTGCCTCACTCTGAGCCCCCCAGACACAACTGTCCCCAGTACCCCCTCCCCAAAAGGCAGCTCCTGCCTCTGCAGTCCCGGGGCTGTTGATCCTTGCTGCTCTGATGAAACTTGAGTTCGTCTGGAAAAATCCTGCCAAGCGCGGCTGCTGTGCCCCCGCTGATCCGTGCGGCTGCAGGCGCTGCCAGGGCACTGGGCACTGCTGCCACCAGCCCCGGGGAGGGGTCGTGGGGCCGGCCTGGGGCACCCACCCCACCCTGCCGAGCCCCTGCCAGAGCCCGGGCGGCCGAGCGCTGCCGGGGAGGATGGAGGGGTCTCATCCCGGCTCTTGCCTCTCTCAGGGTGTCAGGGGCTGCAGGAGGGCTGCCCTGGCCTCACCGCACCTTCCCCCGTGGGGGTCTTTGATCCTTCAAACCCCCGGGGGTGTGTCCGTCTCCTCTCAGCTCCCGCTTCTGGCTGCAGCCAGGAAATAAAGGAGAAACACCAACGAACTGCTCCCTCTGCCCCTCCCTCCACCCTCTCTCCGGATGCTGTAAATTTTCATTAGTATTCTGTAATTTAATGATCTGTTCCCAAGAGAAAATCAGTCTTCAATTTACCAAAACTTCCCTGTTAATTTAAGTGTAATAGTGGGGAGCTCTGCTCGTGCCGGGGCCGCGGCCCCGCTCCCCCCTCAGCCTGGGGAAGGGCAGGAGTGAGGGACACCTCTAATAATGCACTGCAATCCCTCGGAAATCTTCCATCCAGGGCTGCAAACGTGCTTCTGGGAGCAAGGAAAGCAATTTCCTCCTGAAACAAGAGTTTATTTTGAACAACTCCAGCTCAGCTGGAGGTGGATGCGGGAAGACTGGGAGAGGCGGAATGTGCCGGGAATGTGCCGGGCCTGCCAGAGGAGCCCTCCGTGCTCACCCAGGGGGCAGCTGCCGCCAAACCCTCAGGGCTGTTAAACCATCAGTCGGCCCCGGAGCATCCTTGGCAAAGCCCTCCCTGGGCAAAGCCCTCCCGGGATGAGGGCAGCGCTGTCTGAGGCTGCCGCGGGTCCCTGGAGCAGGGGCAGGGCTCTGGTCTGGGAGCATCCCTGCCCCAGGTGTCAGCCCCTCCCCAGCACACTGAGATGGATGGTGCTGGCCCTGCTCGTTAGGAGCTGTGGCAAAGAGTAGGTGCTGGGAGTCTCTGTGCAGGGAAAGTGCTGCAAGAGGAGCTCATTAACTTGAAAAATTGGGTCCAGAGGGCTCATTTGTCTGAGATCAGTTCGCTGGTTTTTCTAGTAATGTGGAAAATGAGGGAGGGGGGCCTGAGCCTCTCCCCAGTGACTGGTTCTGTGATTTACCCCTTTCTCATTCACGTTCTCTCCTTCAAATCGCCTTTAATACTATTTATTTTCTGTGGGCCTTAAGCCTACCCACGTGGAACGTACGTCACCCTTCGCTCCCATGATAGTGCGCCTGTGGGACAGAGCAGGCGCTGGGACAGGCCTGGCCAGCCTGGCTCTGCAGGAATGTGTTTAATGCCCCCTGGTCAGGCCCAGGCGGTCCCCAGCACGCACTGCCATGCGTTTGCTGTCGGCTCCTGTCCCCTGCAGCAGCAGGGCTGTGTCCCCTCCCTCGTGCTGCTGGGCAGAGCCTGCTCCAAAGGGTCAGCAGGGGCTGGTCCCGGCTCTGCCACAGCCACTGACACGGGGATGCTGTTGTGTGGAGAGGCTCTAGTGTCAGCTGAACCTTTACTGGATGATTTCCTTTGGTTTTCTGGGCAGATTCAGGGCGGAGGTGGCTGAAGGACGCCTGTGCCCAGGACCCGGCGGGGCTGCAGTCCCACCCCACAGCCACACCCAGGGCTGGCAGCAGCCTCAGCCCCGCGCTGCTGATAAAGGCAGAGCTGTCAAATCACGGCAAGGAGGGGAGGGGAAGCCTGGAGTCATCCCCCGGCCCGAGGCAGGGAACGAGGCTGAGTTCTCTCCATGGATGCGGGAGGAGGATGAGGAAGGAGGATGAGGAAGGAGGAGGTGGGAGGAGGCCACACTTCGAGGTCCCTGGGGCTGATGGAGGTGAGGGCTTGGCCATGGGGTGCCAGCCCCTGCCAGCACTGCTGCACCCACCAAAGGAGACCTCAGCACCCCTCCAACCCCCCTGCACCTCTGCTGCTCCCCCCAGCCAGCCCTGCCCCAGACACGGTTAAATTAGAAGGGAAATCTATTTCCTGTTAAAAAAAACCAAAAAAACAGGGGAGCAAACTCAGAGTTAAATATAGACATAAGATATGTAAATGAATCTGGCAACTGAGTGAATAAAAAATGAAGGTTTAAATTATTGAAGGGTGGGAGGAGATGGCGCATGCAAATAGTATTAATGTGGAAAGAGGCAGTGCTCAGAACAGGGAAAGGAGGTTTTGAAATGTAATTATTTCTTTTAAGAAAAGGGTTACACATAAAATAAAAGCCAACAGAGCTGCTCAATGTTTGTCTCAAAGCCTTTTCTCTCCTGCCTGTCCCTTTATCCTTCTGGCCTTCTTTTTCCCCCCTGCAAAACAAAGAGAGAAATCAAAGGCTACTGAGGTTTTTTAGCTTTAATTAAAATAAGATAAATTAAGTTTTAGTTGCTCACAAGAACAAGCGAGACCCAGGGATGGCCGATCACAGGCTGCTGCTGAGAGGGCAGGAGCAGGTGTTTGGTAATTGATTTGGTGGGGACAGGGCTCTGTCAGAGCCAGAGCAGTCACAGCCACCCCTGGAATGGGTGGGGACCTCCAGCACCTTGCAGAGGAAGCGTGGGCTTCACTTTCATGGAGAAACACCCACCTGATGTTAGCCTGGCAGGAGGATTTCAGCAGAGCTCTGCTCTGCAGACCCTTGGCTGGGTTTTGTTCTCGTTCCTCCCTGTGCTGCAGAGCCCGTGGGGCAGGATCAGACAGAGTGTGGGGCTGGTTGTGGCAGCATTAGCAATTCTGTGTTGGAAATAGGAAACTCACTGGTGATTTTTATCAGTGGTAAAGCTGAAAAGGAATACTGGTGGTCAATCTGCAAGTGCAGAAAATGTCCCCATCACCTTCCTCACAGCGGTATTTCTGCCTCCTCGACCCTCTCCAGAGCTGACGGGGCAGGTTATGGGTTCCCTTTCCCTAGTTCAGCATGTGATTGCTTGGGACAAGTTGTTAAAGCTAGAGATCAAAATGTCATTTATTAGAAAAGTGCCTCCCTGGGGATTCTTATCCTTTATTCATAATTTGTCGTGTGCTGACAGTGAGCTCTGTTGTGTCTAATCTGTCTTTCTGGCTGTTTACACAGCCCTCGCTGTGGTGGCACCTCAGTGTCTCCCATGGCTTAAAAAATGATGGTTTCCTTCCCCCTCCCTCTCGTGCTCTGCAGAGCCACAAGGGCTTCAGGCTTTGTGGAAAGCACATGGAACAGATTTTCCTGTTCCCTTCAAGACACCAGTGGTGGAGGATCATCCCCGGGGCTCTGCACAGGCTGTGGTGACCTGGGACACTGCTGTCACAGGTGCTCTGGTGGTGGCTGCTGTCACAGAGCCGTGTGTGAGCTCAGGGTGGCCCTGGCGTGCCCCACATCACGTCAGACTGCCCTGGCATTAGCTCCTGCCTGATGTGGGCCATGGGCAGGCAAAGAGGTGTTCCAGCCCACAGTGGGGACCCAGGTGTTCCCTGCCTGGCCCGTGCCTCAGCCTGCATCCTGGCAGGACACGGGATCCATCCTGGCAGGACACGGGAGCCACCCTGGCAGGACACGGGAGCCACCCTGGCAGGACACAGGAAACATCCTGGAAGGACACAGGAGCCATCCAGGCCGACTCTGCAGCCACTGGGACAGGACCCAGGAGCAGTTCCTGCCCTCTGAGTGATAAATGACCCTGCACCAATATCAGGCACACAAATCGTGTTCTTCACCACCAACCCTTCATGACATAATTCTGCACAGGGACTGGTACATCCTTCTGCAGGTGATCTGAGATCTCTGGGATGTGTGGAATGGATTACTCTGTCTGTGCCAGTGCCCAAGCTGGCTCAGGGGTTTGTGCCCCCTGCACGAATTCATTAAAGCAATATTTTTCCCCCTAGACACATTTTGCATCAATGAAATGAGGGGGAAAGAGAATTCCTCCGTGGATCTCCCTCATTTTCACTGCCTGCTCGACAGAAGCCACTCATGCCCCTTGTCAGGCGAGGTCCCGGGGCTGGGGTGGCACAGGGCCAGCGCTGGTCCAGCCTCCCTGCAGGGTTCAGGGCACTGGCAGTGCCTCCGTCTCCCGGCTCCGCGGCTGCCGTGGTTCCCGCGGCTCCGGTGGCTCCCAGTCCATCCCAGTGCGGGTCCCTTCCTCCCCGGTTTGTCTCCATGGCGACGCGCTCTCCCTGCCGCAGAGCATCCTTGGCTCGCCACTTCCAGCGCTGCGTTTGTACTCCCAGCCTTTGTCTCCCGCCCGGCGCTGGCAGCCGGCCAGGCCAGGCATCCATTTCAAAGCAGCCTTTGTTTTATCGGTGCAGTAGCTGCTCAGAAATCCATGGGATTCAGTCAGGGCGAGAACGCCGTGTTTCCCCGCTCTCCTCCTTCCCCCGGCCAGGCTGCCGTGACCACATCGCCGGGCAGAGGGCAGCAGGACCGGGCTGTGCCAGCGGCCGCGCTTCGGACGGGCAGCAGCAAGCGGGGACAGGCGTTTTCCTCCTCTCCCCCGCCCCAGGCACAGCTGACATTTCCTTGCACGGTCAGATGCGCCGTTTCCAGCACAGCCCTGTCCTCCAGGTTCAGGGGCAGCCAGGTCTGCCGAACTGAGATAGTAGGTGAGATTACAGCCCCTGGCAGAGGAAAAAAGTGCTTGGGGTGAACTGGAAGCCCAAAGCTGGGATCCTGCCCGAGCTCACTGCCTGTTCCCCTCCGTGGCTGCCAGCTCTGCCAGGGGCAGGGCAGACCCACATTGCTGGGCACTGCAATCCGTTAATTGCAATATCCACCCTCGCTTCCAGGGAGTTCAGGGCTTCAAAGGGAGGATGTTGCACATCTGCTCAAGTGTGCAAAGACAGATGCAAAAATATGTGCAGGTGTATTATTGAGGGTTTGTGAGGACTCTGGTTTCCAGGCACTTCCCCGGAGTGCAGGGAGGCAGCCAGGAGGGGACAAAAAAGGGGGCTGTGAAGTGTCATTACTGAGGCCCTGGTGCTCACCAGGGTGACCCTGCAACACTCAGAGCACGGAGTGAGGCAGGAGGGAAATGGGAGGATAACAGGAGAACAGTGAATACTTTGTTAAGGGCAGGAGCAGCAGCTGTGTGTCAGCTTTGCCCAGGAAAACATGTCTCCAGGAGAACCTGTCCTCTGAAACAGGCGTCTGGGAAGGCAGCAGGAGCTGGGCAGCCAGTCCTGGGGCAGCAGCTGAGGGGAGTTTACCCAGCAGTTTGTCCTACCCTGGTGCTGTGGGGAGCAGCTGGGACTGGAACCCCCCCAGCCTTGGGCCGCCTCGCTCAGGGCCTGGCTGTGCCAAGCAGGGCTGCAGCTGGAGCAGCACAAGGAGCTCGAGGGTCTCACTGGAGGGACCTTTCATGGGCTAAACCTCAGACACTCTCCTAAGTGACTCACTGCATCGTGGTGGTGAGATGGAACCACCTCAGCACTACAGTGCCTGCAGCTGGGGCCACTGGGAGAATCGGGAGCACAGTTCAGCTCCCACAGAAAGACCAGGGCAGGTGCCAGCTGTGGCTCAGGCACAACAGCGGCCAGAAGAGCCACCCTGGCAGCGCTGACATGACTTTGCATGAGGACACTTCCCCACCTGGAGACAGTCCCAGGAGGTAAAAAGTGCCAGAGCTCTTGCTGTGGTCTGTGGTGCTGCTCAATAAAGTGTGTCCTGGCCCCATTTTATTCTCCATAATTAGGAAACTCAGCAGACAGATCGTTCTCTGAAGCCTAAACCGGAGCATATTGCTGGCACAAAAAGAACTGGTCTGCGACAGAGCAGGAATTGTTGGTGCCATTTCAGTGAGAAGTGTAAAGGAAACGGGTAAAGCCTGTTAATCTGACACTGTGCTGAAAAAGGGCAGGTGAGAGTGAGATGGTTGATGGGCATTGGTTAGGAAGGGCTCAGTGCAGGACAGTGCAGAGGAGCGGGGTGTGCAGCCCCGGGGCAGGTGAGGGATCCCCGCAGACCCGGCCCCTCCCGGCTCCAGGTGCTCCCGGTCCTCTCCCAGGGCTCTGGCATTTTCTCTGGAGAAGCTGCTCACGTCTCTCTCACCAGTTCAGCAGTCGAGGTTAATCCTGGAGGACTGGATTTGTCCTCTGCCGTGGGTGTAGCTGGGCTGAAGGCAGGGGAAGCCGTTTCCTCTCTGAACATCAGTGTTTGCATGAGGCCATTGCAAATAGCTGAGATTGGAGGGCAGAAACAGGAGGGAAGCACTTTTCCCTGCAGGCATCATCTGTATCTTCTTGCTGGTGGTTTGTAGCTCTGTGGGCTCTCCAAAAAATGCCCCACTACTTTTTGAAATTGTATTTTTGATTAGCAAAACCCTAGAAACAAGCTAGAAAGATCCATGGCTGTGGAAGGGAGTCCAGCATGTGCAGAGCCAGCAGACTTCAGTGGACAAATCAGCTGAGCCACACAGAGGGCAGGTGATGCCCGGCATGGCTGGACCCACTGCTCTGGCAGCACCTCGAGGGGAACCTTTGGAGCTGGGGGTCCCCCGCCAGCCCCCACGAGGGATTTGGACTGGGCCATATTCACTGACACCCGAGCAGTGAGGAGCACGGGACCTGGGGAGGGCTGCAGTAAATCCCACCACTGTGATTCTCTTTGGAAGTGCAATGCAGCCCTGGTAAATAACTAAAGATTGGATCTTGTCAGTCTTGTACTGCAGCACTTCCAAGCGCAGGGACGCGAGGCTGCCGTAATTGGCTGGATGCAGAGCGAAATCCAGGCTCAGCGATTCCATTTTGCAGTTGGCAGCCTTCCCAAACACAGATCAGGGAATGCAAGTTGGACTGGCTTTAAAACACAGGGAAATCCTTTATCTTTGATAATTTTTTTGCTGATTTAAAGGGTAGGATTAAATCCTCATTTAATAATCCCAAGTGCCCGCTCTGCCCTGCTCTGAGAGCGCTGCCAAGGCGCTGGGGCCCGGAGGAAAGGCAGGGAATGTTCTCCCCGGCACAGATCCCGTGGCTGTTTGCTGCTGCAGCCCATGAAACCAAACCGACTGTGTAACCCTCAGCCTCAGCACGGGGAGGTGTTTGCTGCTTTCCAGGTCTGTTTCCAGCTGCTTTCGGGGCTGATTGGAAGGCAAGCCCAACACTTTCTGCTACCAACTTCCAGTTATGTCATTTGTGGGTTTTTCTCCTAATTAGGGATCCTCAGAGCCCCAAACATTGCTCTTTAACACACAGCCCAGCTGACTGCACTGACAGGCTGTGGGGCAGGGATTGTTTTATCAGTAAGTGCTGCCTGTTCAGTACCTTTATATTGCTGCCTCTTGCCGTCACCTGGGCTATTTTTAAATCCTCAAATAAAGCATCCACAATGAAAAAGAAAGGAGCCTCCTTGCAGAGGAACACAGAGCCACCACATTGACGAGGAGACTGTTTTCCCTTGTCTGTCAAATCAGCTCATTTAGATTGTTTAAGTCAAGAGCAATTTTGCAAACAATCTGTTTTGCCGGTGACAGCGGCTCCGCTCTGTGTAGCGATTCTGAATGGAGCAAGCGGCTGCGAGTTATTGACAGCAAATGCTCCACGTCCCCAGGCCCCAGCTCCTCCCGAGACAGCCCCAGCTCTGCTTTCCCCAGACGTGGAGCAGAAAGTATTTTCTAACATGTCGGCTTCCTTTGCCTTGAGAGCAAACTGCAGCTGAAGGGGAAGGGCGGAGGGGATGGGAGCGCTGAAATGGCGCCAGCTCCTCTTTAACTCTTTTCTTTGCCTCCTGCAGTTTATTCTCTTGCTCTGATGATATGAAAATCCTAATTAAAAAGTGAACGGGGACGTGACGATGGGAGGATGTGTGTGTGTGTGCCAGGCTGGCAGGGTGCAGGAGGTGGCTGCTGTTGCTGGGAGAGGGTATTTGGGGATCACTGCCCAGGAGGGCATGTTTGCCCAGTGGTGAAAGTGTAACTGCACGGGCCCATCCCTGGCAGCTGCCTGAATGCGGGTGGGTTGTTTGCCCTTGAAGGGTTGCTTCCATTATTTATAATTTCTAATGCTGTGTGTGAGCAGAGTGCTGCAGAGCCGCTCAGACCCACACCAGGGAAGGACAGCAGTGCCAGGGTGAGGAGGGAGCAGCAGGAGCTGGCTCCTCCCTGCCCTGCCCAGAGTGCCCCTTCCCATCCAGGAGCACGGGGGCTCCTGGGGACAGGGATCCCATGAGGAAGAGAAGCACTGACATTTCACAGACGGGGGTTTAAGGATTTATCTACACTTCAAGGTGAAAGCAGCTCGCAAGCCGGGTGGTTACAATCATTTTAAGCACAGAAGGGTTTTGCTGTCTCTGCTGGAAGAATCAGAATCTCGGGCCTTAGCAAAGAAGTGCAGAGGTCCAAGCTTCAGAGAGCACCAAGGGACAAAGAACAAACCAAAGAACTGTAGTAAGCAGAAGAGAAGATCCTCCAGAACTCCAGTTCCCAAATAACTCTGCACTCAGCACACACTAAACCCAGGAGTGGTTAACTTGGAGTGCTGCTTCCAGCCAGCACCCAGTGCCACTGCTTTGGATGAGGGGCTTTGCAGGGGCGAAGCTCAATCTGCTGGTTCCTCCCAGAAGAAAACACTCTTCCTATTTGAGGATTTCTGCATTTCCCCAGTCCATGGAGGAATTAAGCAGTGTCATACGTGTCAGAACTCAGCTGAGCAGTGTTACTTGTGGGGGTGAGAGGCAAGATCATGAGGCTGAGAGGCTTTGCTCATGCCGTGTAGCCAGCTGCAGCACTTGCATGCAGAAGGAAATCCACTGCTGCAGCGGTCTAGTTGCTAGGAGCACGTGCATAAATAACATTAGAGAACAATCTAAAATAATGAAGAAAACTGCAGACCTTGACTATGAATTTTATTGACAGTGGCACAATAGAGTTAACAAACTGACATAACAGGAGTACATAATGAATTCATCAGCCTTCCCAACTGAGGACAGACTTAACAGCAGCCCTCCTACACCACGTGTAGTGCCTCCAAAGAGACATGAAACAGGGCTGCTGTGAATGGAACAGTGAGAGAGAGCTGAGTCATACTCCAGGAAATAATGGCTTTCAGTTACACACAATTACATGACAGTCCAAACTTTTTCATATGAAGAAAAATAAACAAGACCGAATTAACTCACAAGTTATTACAAGACACTGAGAAACTGATTTCAAACTGTCACTTTACTGTGCCTGTTCAGCTCACAGCGATGCACTCTGCATTACTGATCCTCTAAGGACAAAAATACATTCACCAGCTACTCTGCATAAACCTTGCCTCTAATACTGTAGCATCTTCTTCAGCTGAAAAACACTGTACTTTGTTCGTGGTGGCAGAAAGACAGTGGATGCTGCAGCAAATTTCCAGGGACAACGGCTCATGTGCCCAGGGCATCTGTCTGTCTCACTGAGGAATCAAACTGCATTCCTTTTCTCACCAGCTTTGGTAAATATGGGAAAGGCCAACTGAAACTGGGCTGGAAAATGCTGGTGCCAATGTGCAGCTGGAGGCAAGGAGAGAGTGAGAACTTGCCCATGCCAACAAAACCTTGGTTGGGAGTGCTTGTCAGTGCAGAACCATATACTGGGAATTCTTGTCCACTCTCAGTTTTGCTTGTTCCTGACATTACTGCTCTCAATTCTAATCCATTATCCTGTTCAGTCCCTTGACTGGTTTGATTTTTCTAATTTCTGGGATATTGCTACTGAAGCCCAGTCCAGTAACAGAGTGTGTGGCTCATGTATGCCTCACTATTCATTTGCTGTATTTGAAGTATCTCTGTGTGTTTTGGATTAAGCTCCATGTTCACATACATCGATCTCTCACCAAGTTTGCCAGTGCTGGGGACTTTTCTACTCCCTCCCTCAACCCAACAGTGTCAGTCTGTGTGGTTATTTAGACATTAACTCCTTTTATCTGCCAGTTATTGATGCCCCAAGCTTGGCATGGAGCTGGCACAGCAGCAGCACCCTGGGAGAGCCGCCCACACAGGGAAAACACGCGTGGAAATGGATGCTGTGTCCATCTGTGCCTTGTCCTGCATCTCCTGGGGAACTACTGTGTTCTGCTGAGGGTGTTTGTTGAGACAGCACCTGGAATTCTTGTGTGTGACTGGGATAACTAAAGACTACATCCGTGTGTGGGACCTCATTGCTCCCCACAACACCCCAGCCAGGAGGGTGTAGTGAGGTGGGGTTCATCTCTACCGTGCTGCAGAGGGAAGGCAAGAGGACACGGCCTTAACTGAGACACGGGAGGTTCACATTAGATATCAGAAACTTTTTTTTTTCACTTTTCAGGTGGTCAGGCTTTGGAAGGAGCTGCCCAGGGAGGTGGTGGAGTCCCCATCCCTGGGAGTGTTTGAGAGGCATCCGATCTGGCACTGCGTGATGTAGTTTTGGGGTTTGGGGATTAGGGGTTACAGTGGCAGTGCCAGTGGAAGGTTGCACTGGATGATCTTAAAAGCCTCTTCCAACCTTGATCACAGAATAACAGGATCTGCTGAGCTGGAAGGGACCCCCATGGATCATCCAGTCCAACTCCTGGTGTGCAGAGGACACCCCAACGACCCCACCCTGGGCACCCCTGGCAGCGCTGTCCAAAGGCTCCTGCAGCTCTGGCAGCCTCGGGGCCGTGCCCATTCCCTGGGGAGCCTGGGCAGTGCCCCGGCACCCTCTGGGGGAAGAACCTTTCCCTAAAATCCAACCCAGCTCCCCCTGACACAACCGCAGGCGAAGTGATGCTTCTGTGACCCAGGCGGGACCCCGGCCCGAGGCTCCCGTGCTCCCACAGCCCCGCAGGAGCGGCCCGGGCCGGGATCGGGGGACACGCTCCCTGCACGCCGGGGAGCCCCGCTCCCGGTCCCGGTGCCCCCGTGCCGGCCCCGCTCCCCCCGTGCCGGTGCCGGTGCCGGTGCCGGTGCCGGTGCCGGTGCCGGTCCGGCCCCGCTCTCCCCGGTGCTGATCCCGCTCCCCCCGTGCCGGTCCCGCTCCCAGTCCCGCTCCCCCGCTCCGGGCCCCGCTCCCCGCGTGCGGGTCCCGTTCCGGCCACGCTCCCCCCGAGCGGCGCCCCGNGCGGCACGGAGCGTCCCGGTGCGGCACGGAGCGTCCCGGTGCGGCACGGAGCGTCCCGGTGCGGCACGGAGCGTCCCGGTGCGGCACGGAGCGTCCCGGTGCGGCACGGAGCGTCCCGGTGCGGCACGGAGCGTCCCGGTGCGGCACGGAGCGTCCCGGTGCGGCACGGAGCGTCCCGGTGCTGCGCTCGAACCACGTCCGCGGGCTGAAGGGATGCAGCAGAATTGTTTTCCCCGAAGTCCTTGAGAGGGTGAAGTGCGGGGAGGGCAGCGGGGATGGGCGTGGGGCGCGGGCGGTGCGCAGGGACGGTGCCGGGGTGCCGCGGGGCACGGCGCCGGCAGGTGCGGCCGCGGGGCGGCAGGAGCTGCGGGGCACACCGGGGTACCGCAGCATGCAGGGCCAGCCCGCTCCCCTCGCCGTCCCTGGGGACACCCGCCGCCGGGTCCCCGGGCGGTCCCTGCTCTCCCCTTCCCTCCTGGCCAGCCCCACCTGGAGCTCCCTGTGCATCCTGACCCGCGCCAGTTTTATTTTCGTGCTGCATTGCTGTTGACATGGAAACCGATACCACTTTCTGTTCCAGAGAATTGGAAGCTAAAGCTACCAAAGAAGTCGAAAGAAAACTAAGCAGGTAAGAGACTCATTTAAATTCCCTCCCACAGTTTGGATGGAAAGGTGGCCTAGGGCTGGGAATAGTTGTGGGCTTTATCTGGAGCTTTAATCTCTTGTTAATTGTAAGGATTAAAAAAACCTCAGAATTTGAAAACGTTCTCTATTGCATGGAGAAATGTCTGCAAGTTTAGTTAATTCTCTAGACTAAACACTTTTTTAGCTGTGTTTTTTTTACGTAACAGCTTCAGATGTTTAATACCGTTTCTTTAATAGGGGAGGTTTTTGAAGAGAAAAATAATTTTTCTGCACTAAGTTGTAGTACGTAACAGTAACTGAAAAGTGAATCAAGGGTTTGGGGTTTTTTTATACACTTCAGCCAAATATTGTTTGGAGGCAGACAGTTATGGCAGGAACTGGAATAAACTCTCTGTTGCCATATAGCTGCTGGCTCTGCCTCTTTTGCCATGAAGAGTTAGCTGGTGAATTTCCTGTTTACATGTAGATTTTAGAGTGAGAACTTAACAGAATGGGTTTGGGAGTTAACTCCTTAACTCAGGAGTTCAGAGTCAAGTTGAACTAAGAATTCTGTGCCATAATGTGTATCACTTTTGTAGTTAAGTGGTTTCTTCTGCACAGTTTGTTTTCAGTTAGGTCACTTTCTCGCAAGTATCTGCTCTATTGGTTACATTCTTTGTTTTCAACTTCTGTCCTACTTCCTTTTTGGGTTCATTTTCAGTTAGGCCTTTAAAGGCCTTTTCCAATGATCTGTTAAAGGGATTTCCACTGGGGCCATTTGAAATGTGCCTAAACCATGAGTATAGCTGATAGAATCTCAGGTTTGGTACCCTGCTTTTTTCCTTCTTTCCTGTGCCCCAGCAGTCTCCAGCTTCCAGGCTGAGCTATGACTGTACTGTGAAAAGTGCTTTGCTTCCCCTTGCTCTCAGTGCGTGTCTGCCTTTTCTTTTTTTGGTTTTTTTTTTGGGTAATACACTTAAGTGTGAATGATTTTTCCCGGGTTGTTGTTGAAATGCAGGGAATAATTGGGGAACATGGGAACCTTTCAGATACCTTTGGCACATTGCTGTTAACCCATCAGTGTTCAGGGGCTCAGTGCATTTGCCATGCCAGAAGTGATTTCAGAACTGTTATTCAGAATGACAGAGTGCTAAGTTCAGAGCAGTACTTGGTGCCAGACTTAGTAAGTCAGGAGATCTTCGCATTTTTATGACCTTAGCAGAGATCTTGTCATGCTGGCAGGCAGTGCCGAGAGTGAGAAGAAGTGAAAGAAAACTACAGAACTTCCAAAATTCAGTGCTTGGAGAGTAAATTCTGCCATGGAATGGGTCCCCGTGCCTCTCTGACCCAGAGGAGTATGTTTTATTCATTTAAAAGATTCAGAACTGGTTTGAAGTTCACATTAATGCCCCAGCTGGTTTATGTTTAGCCAGGGAGCTCTGGCTGTGTGAGCACACAGCTGATAACCCATGGCATGCCTGCACTGGATAGACCCGATTAATTGTTTTACTGGGGTAGAGCCCAGCAGATAGCCCTCGTTCTTCCTCCAGTGTCATTATTTACAGTCTTATTAAATTTGCAGTAACATAGTCGAACTGTAAAAGAGTAAATATCCTTTCCTGGGAAGGTACATAGACCTGTGCTAGAGTTTATGTTAATCTCAGATTTCACAGTGTGGATGTAGACTGTGAAATCTGCAGCTCCATGGGATGTTGGCTTTGCTTTGTGTGTGTTCTAAAGTCACTTCTGGAGTTTATGCTTATAAATTAATGGGTAGCAAATACACTTTTTAATCATATGGGGAATATTGGCCTAGACTGTGGGTGTGTGGTAGGATAAGTCTTACAGCTTTCAGTGCAGCTTGCTTATCCAGTTGCAGTGATTCCTGTTTTACACTCAGGATTAGCATTTGGCTTGTCTGGCCTTTTGGAAAAGAATCCTCATTTGGTCTGTGTTCTCTCTAAAATTCATACATGCCTGGTGCTGTGCAAATATTCCTGGTCTCAAAAATAAACTTAGTGCATGACTTGCGAAAGTGATTCAAAGAAATCCACTGCACACTCTATTGTGGCATCATATTACCAATGAAATGTCACCTGATCAGCCACAGCAAGAGCTGTCTGCTGTTAACTGGGGAAATCTAAGAGTTAAATTTGGTTAAAATCAGGACTGCTGAAAATCACCATTTAGTTCTTCTGATTTAAGCAATAACTTTTCAATTCTGTTTGGTAAACAGGGCTTTCCTGCCTCATTTATGTGGAACTGAGAGAAGGTAAATATCTGAAACATGTTGACAATCATTTTCCCAGACCCAGGGGTTTGGCTGTTGCTTCACAAGCATGCAAACCATAGGGAAGGGTCTCCATTGCTTCCATCCACCTGTGATTCTGCCCACCTTGGTTGCAGACTGGCCATGTTTTGGGAGAGCAAACTTCTCACCTCTAGATTTCATTCTGTAAAGCTGCTGCTGCACAATTGATTTTTACGCTTTCATGTAATAATAGCCACCATATTTCTGTGATATTTTTCTTACCTGCTGCAGGGAAAACATAGAGCTGGCCCAGTGATAGAGACATATAAAACCAGGGAGAAATGTAGTTGTTTCTGTTGATGTATAAGCATTTGATTTTCTGTTGGGTTTCTGGGGGTGGGTCTTTTTCCTGACAAACTTCTTGTGGAGAGATACCTGCTGTGTAATGGGAAGAGTTTATTGCAGAGAAAACACTCTGTTCGTGCTTTCAAGACGTTTACAGATACTTGGGTGAAATGGCAGATCCCTTTCCCCTCCACAGACACCTTTTGAGGCTGCACAGGGTTGCAGGTGGTCCCCAGGAGGTGCCTGTGCAGCAGTGCTGCCTCTGCAGCAGGGACACTGCAGCAGCCTGGAGCTGTTGCTGGGCTTGAGCAGTTGGATATGGAGGAGCAGTTTAATCTGCCGTCCTGGGCTCCTCGTTTGTTACAGGAAGATAGGGATTGTTTATGGCTGCTGCTGGAGTCTAGTGTAGCTGGATGATAAACTTCTGGGAAAGAGATCTGTCTTCTGTCTGCTGATGTAGCAGCGAACATCTTGGATGGAGCTCAAGGGCAGAACTAACACAGATATTCCAGAACTGAGGTCCATTTGTAGTCCTTGTGTTTGGGAGCATCATTCTGATGAGCCAGCTTCTGTATTAGGGAAGTGGGAAAGCTGAGTGGATACCAGGTAATTGGTAGTGGCAGACATGGTAGGTAGAATTCTGTTGCTTCAGTTTTAGGGTGGTAATTTAAAGACTGAGGTATTTAAAAGCAAAACAGAAAGTAGCTGATACACGTTTACTAATTAATTATTCATTGAAGTATTTTTTTCCAGTTTTTAGCTTGGCAGCACCTCTCCTCTCTGTTAATAGCTGGAAAGAGCACACACACACACACACACACACGTCTGGAAATGAGTGGGTTTGTTTTGTTCTCACTGCCTGAGGCTCTCAGTGCTCCGAGGAACACGCTGGGTGGGTTCAGGTGCCAGAGCGTTTCCATCTGAGGCACTGGCAGGGTTTGTTGGGGTTGTTTTGTTAACTTCAGAGTACTGGTGTCTGTTCCACAAGCTCCAAGTGCTGCTTTGGTGTAGTGTGCTGTTGTGTGGATGGCATCGATAAAAGAACTGTAGGATCCCATTTTAATCAAAATATACATTTTATAATTGATTTTTGTAGGATGCTGGTGAGTAGCAAAGCTAGCTCTTGGTTTTTACAGAACCTGAGAAATCACTTTCATTGGCAATTTTATATAATTGTGTCATTTCAAAAAACTGAAAGATGAGGGAACTTGTAGGTCAGAATACAGAAGATTTATCAATCTCAGCAATATTTGAAAGTCTGTAGAAGATCAGCTGTAGGTTGAACATGTGGTGCTGTCTTTGCAGAACTGTTAAAGATCTTTCAATCCCTGATACTTACCTGTAGATACCTGGCAGTGTTCCACCTGTAGCACTGCAAGTTAATTTATAACTAAAAGAAGAGCAAATGGTAGATAGGATGGATTGATTTATTTATTTTCCAAAAATTATTTTTAATAAGTCCATCACTGGAAATTTTATGTTGGTTTCAGAGACTGGTGTGTATAATCAGTTCTAGTTCTTACTTGTGTGTTTGCTCCATGCCTCTGTTCATCCCTCCAGTGATGGGGGGCTCACAATTCTTGTAACCCTCATTTCCTCACTGTGGAGATAAATTTTTGGTTTTATTGTGGCAAAACATATTGCCCTTTGATATATTTGTAACAGCAGAAATAGCAAAGCTGCACAAACCTTAATTACTGCATCCTCAACCTGTCTGCCAGGGGAAATACTGGTGAACTTGATTTTGCTCTTCTGCAAGGTAAGAATAAAGGTTAAGTATGTCTGTTTCAGCTCAGGTATTTTTACAATGCTAAGCTGGAGGTTTAGAAATTAAAGATTAATAGTACTCTTTTTTTCAAGGAGTAAAGTAATAAGTGAAGCATATTTTGATACAAATATTACCTGAAATGTTTGCAGTTTGAGCATGACAGCTTTTTCCACTTCAGAAGCCAAATAACAAATCAAGCCATATAAAAATAAAATGCCTTGTACTGTCTTGATAACCTGTCTTAGAAGACTAAAAAGTTGGTTTTGTTTGGTTTTGGTTTTTTTAAATAGCTTAATTGAGGAAAGCATTTTAGTAGTTTGTTGGTTTTTCCCCCTGTAAACAAAGAAGAATTGTGCTGGGGTACACAACTGGAACAAAAATTTACTGCTAAATAAATAACAGTAAATATTTATCTGACCCTCAGTCTGCTTAAATTTATAGAGATAACAGCAGCTGCTCCATGCCCATCTTCAGAGCCATCAAATGTGCAGTTTCTCCTGAGATCAAGATCCATTTTCATTTTACCTCACTTGAAAATAAAGCACCTTTCAAGTTAAGCTGTTGAAACCAGAGGCCTTTGTTCTGTCTCCGATGTGGATTTCCTATTGCCGGGGTGTTTTATTTTCCCTTGATGTAAATTGAAAAATTTGGTTTGCATTTCTGCTAAGGCCATGTAACCTTGAGCAGGCTAATGCTGGTTCACAGGAGGAGGAGGAGGTTGCCTGTGTGTTCTGGTGAAAGTTGGATGTCTGATGGGGAGATCCCAGGGACCTGTTTATAAATCCACCTTGTCCATGGGAATGCTCGCTCCTGGCTTTTCCTCGGCCACCTGACAGGCCTGTGTGCTGCTGCAAACACTTTGGCTACACAGGCTGATGGGTTCAGTCTCCCAGGTGTAGGAGAAGCCCAGCAAAGGCACTTGGTAATTCTCTGGCTCTGTGCTGTTACCATGAGGCCGGGTTCCTGTTCCCGTGCTGTGAAGGACCCTGGAGCTGCTGCTGCTTTGTCCTCGGGAGCAGGGAGCTGCTGGTCCCAGGTGATAAATGGGAAATGCCACCTCCCACTTCTGTTCTCAAGGAGCAGCATCAGAAATGGAGCGTGTTTGTTATGTGTTCTAACAGGGGTTGGAGCCAGAGGCATCAATCCCATCATTTGCTGTCTGGTGAGAGGGCCATGGATTTGTGTGTTGAGGAGAGTAAAGGAGACTCCTGCTTCCAGCTGTCAGAAATGGAAATACAGCTGTTCTGTGTGAGACTGATGACTTAAAAGGCAAATGTGAATTTTTGTCTCAGGCCTGTCTTACTTACTGAAGGGTTAAATTCTCAGGGAAGGGCAGGGACAGGAAGGGCTTTGCTGCTGCTGCTTAGTTGTGCCAGTTGGGTTAGTTTTGCTCTGAGATTTGATGTTATAGTGGTAATTAATACTCTTAAAAACTTATAATGAACTATAGGTCAATGTTTTTCATCTAGGGAATACCTAGAGTCCTGATCCTAATCATAGGAGGGTTTTATGTCTCCTAAGCTAGTTTTGTAATCTAAAATCTGCTTGTCTTAGATAAAAATTGAATGAACAGTGTCAGAATTCAGGAGTTCTGTTGTTGAACGATGCTGTGGTGGAATATTCCAGAGATATTGGTATGTTAGTTGTTAGCATCTGTATTCCCAAAATGAAATGTAATTGTGTTGATTTAACTGTAGCAGGATTGATGAGGTGTTTTTTTTTTTCCTGTGAAAATACTACTTTACATTCTGCTTGCTCTTGAACGTGCTACAGCTTTCTTCTAAAAGCAGAATGATTTTTCAGTTAATGCAGTTTTGGCATGTGACAGACTGAAATTTGTCATACAAAACAAGTGCTGGAGGCTGTCTTAGCTCCTGGAACTCTGCTCAGGTTATTACAGATGCTGTAACTCAGCTGCAGCCCCAGCAGGCAGAGGTGAGGCCCAGCCCAGCACTGAGTTCCCAAGGAGCAAACCAGCGGCTCTGCTCTGCATGGAAGGAGCTGTGCATGAACTGGGTATGGTGTCAGGATGGAGCTGGCATCTACAGGAGCTGTTTCCTGTTTTTCTCCATTTCAAATTGCCTGTTAAAATTGGGACTGTCCCAAATTAACCCAAACTGAGGGCCAGTATCACCAACATCCCTGTGGTTCCAAATGCTCGGGGTGTGACAGCGAGGGGCAAAACTGGCTCAAGTGTCACCTTTGTAGAGCAGGGATGTCACTGCAGGTTAATCATCACCTCAGATTTGCACAGGAGCAAGGCATTGCACTAAATGGAACTGGCCAGCTGGAATTGTTCCTGTAGTTAGGTGTCTGACCTCTTAGTTGTCCATGAAGTCATTTTTGAGACCTAACTGTAAATGCAAGATTGCTTTTGCAGTGAGACTGTCCTGGTGGATCTTGCAGCCAGCTGATGAGGCTGTGATAAAATGCAAAACAGCCACATTGTGTTTGATGGGTTGTGATTCCTCTGGCAGTGCATGGGGGGTCTCAGAAATAACACTTTTGGGTAATTATTTGGCATACATTAGCACATCATAAGCCTTTCTTTCTTAAAAGAAGTAACTAATGCTTGCTTTCTGTTATTAGAAAAATCTTAGAAGCCAGAATTTGGTCAGTGGAAGATGATGCCTGCACTCGCTTTGAAAGGGATTTGAGCTGAGTTAAAAGTAGAATTAACTGATTGTTTATATATCTAAAAACGTAATGGAAGTTTTAGTACCTGCGGACTATCTTGTGGTTTAATACATTCAATTTGCATTGCTTCTGACAGACATCAAACTATCTTATTTAAAACTGGAGGTTTTTGGGTGGTTTGTGGTGAAAAAGGAGCCAGCTCAGTGTTTCGAGGTGGATCCAAACCATGTAGTCACTGCCCCATATTGACATTGTCAGTTCTTTTTCTCCAAAAAACTTTTGAAGTCTGTTTAAGCAGGGTAAGCTGGGCAGTGCCGTTGGTGCTCGGGCTTGGTTTGAGCAGAAATGCCGTGTAGCAAGTGACATTAATTACCGTTCAGAGTTTTGGTTTCACTTTTGGGAGTTACGGTTTTGTTTCTGGGTCGGGAGCTCTGTGGCCCTGCTGGGCAGCAGTGGGCTGCCCCTGCCCACACCCGCCTGTTCCTGGGCAGATGCACAGGGTGTGTGGCTTGGGCTGCCTGCAGGAGCACCCCAGGCTGGGATGTGCCAGAGCTCAGTCACACCAGCTCAGGGAGAGATTAAATAACGTCTGAATTGGCTGGCTTTTGAACCAAATTCAAGTCTAAGTCTTCATTATAAGCTGTGGAAGAAAGAGCTCCTTGCATGTAGCTTGACAGCACATCTGCACTTGAAGTCCTGTCACTGGTGGCTTGCACTGAGGGACGGTCCCTGTAGAAATAGGATCCAATTAGAAGTAAAATTCCCCAGTTCTTTTTGTGTCACTGTGAAATAATTGTTCTAAAATGAATCTAAGTGTGTACAGATTGTATTTCGGGAGAGTTAATTACAAACTGTGTGGTTCAGGGATTTGGTGCAAGAAGAGGAAGAACAGTTGATGGAAGAAAGGAAAAAGAGAAAAGAAGACAAGAAGAAGAAGGAAGCTGCTCAAAAAAAGGTATGTGGAGCACTGAGAATAAACCCCTGTGCTTGGAGGTGACAGAACTGGGACTGAAGGCAGTGGTGCAGGGACAGCAGCAATCCCAGAGGTGACACCTGGGCTGTGCTGTGCCCCCATCCTGGTGCTGAGCAGCGTTCTGGTGCATCCACTGGCTTTTTGTGCAGTGTCAACACGGGAGCACTTGGCTCAGCCAGGTGCTGCAACACAGAGCCTGGGGCTTCTGAGGGCACAGAGCCACCCAAGGCTTCAGAGCAGGAGTTCTAACCATGTTTGTTGAACAAAAAGCACGATGAGGAGTTGTGGTGGTGTGTGGTGGCCCCACGTGCAGCTCCTTTCTTCGGGAGGCTGGGGAAGAGGGGCAGCAGCTGGAGCACAGGGGAGGAGCTGGTGCTTTAGGGAGGCCCTTCCTGAGCACAGGCTCACTGGTGCACAGTTAAAACCACAGCACCGAGGTGCATTTCCATACAGGAAATGTTTCACTCCCATTTTATCCTGTGATAAACTTTTATTCAAATAGATCTCTAATCTTGGCCGTATCACAGGTGTAACCCGTGGAATCTTGCAAATGAAAGACCTGAAGCTTTGGCATTTGCTCTCTTATTCTTTTCCATTTCCAGGTCACTCCCCCTTCCCTGCCCTGTTCTGCAATAAAAGTGGTGGCAGCTCTTTGCTTCCAGGCACAGTTTTTAACTCACTTAAAACATCTTAATTTGCAAGTTTAATTCAGTCTGTTTCATGTAGTTATCTTTCAAATTAATTTTGTCTTCTATAACATTTAAACAGCTTTTTAAACATAAGGAATAATAGGCCTGGATTGGTTAGAGAGAGGCTTCTGAAGTAGATAATTAAATAACTTGAAACCATTTAAAAAGAGGAAAGTCAAAAGCTAATGTTGCTTTATGAAGTGGCACGTGTACATGTGGCTTCTCTCTTATCTGCACAAATCACTGACACTTCTTTTTTCTTTTTCTAGGCCATTGAACAAAAAATCAAAGGTAAGTTACTTTACAGTTAGTTCTATGCTGTGTATTAATTCTGGGGTTTTAAAAATGTTGAATCAAATGTGTCACCTGAAATCTCCTCCCAAAAGTGACAGATGGGACCCTTGAGACTTCAGCTGCACTTTTTCAGAGTGACCACAAAAGTCTAGATGAGTAACAGCAAAGGGTTTTATCCAGGGATTGGAGTTGCTGATCTTCCTGTCTTCCATTCTTAGTTACTAACAGGGCACCAGGCATAGACATAATACCTGAAGTTCCTTTCCTTGCTTGCTTTTTTCCTTCTTCTTTTTTGCTTCATTTGAATAGTGCTCCAACACTTCAGAATAAACGTGTATAGGACAGATCTGTTTGAAACTTAATTTACAAATATTCTAAGTGCAGCTGGGATTGGGAACACATGATGGACAAGTAATTAATATGTCCAGTTTTAACCCTCCACAGATGACCAGGATGGCAGTACCCAAAAGCTGTAATTTCAGTATTCATAGCAGGTGGGAGCACTGCAGTTTTCTGAGTGTTTGTGGAGTTTGGATGGATCTCCATCCCAACCAGCTTGTAAAAAGGGGAAGAAGATTCTTTTCACTTTGTCTTGAATTGTAGCTCCTCACCTGTTGATGGGAAGTGCACAGTAATTGCTGAAAGCCTGTTTTCTGGGATCACTGGTTTAATTTAGCACTCACTGGAGCAGGGGCAGACGCTCCAGAAGCTTCAGAGCCCTGCTTAGCAGAGATGTAATTCCTGCTGGAAAAATCCAAAAGTGTTTGCAGACTGGTGGGGCTTGAAGGCAGGGGCCTGGCAGAGGACACAGTGTGCTGGGGAAGAGGCAGGGAAGCACAAGGGCCCCTTCCCAAGTGGGTGGTGAGGAACATCCCAGCTGGGATGTGCAGGGATGGAGCAGGCAGGTTGTCCTCATGCCCAGTGCTCTGCAGCACCCGTTCCCAGCTCTCAGGAGAGACAGCTGATGGGCATTTCTGAGTGCAGAGTGTGCTCTGGTGGGTGTGTTTGAATGGGAAAAAATACCTGGATTGAGGAGGACCAGTGGATTTTGGGGGTGTGAGGATGCAGTGGGGAGGGAGCGAGGGCAGCCGTGCTGCCTGGGAGGCTGATGGGTTGGTTTTGAAAAAGGGATTGCTGGAGGCAGAGGGAGCTGCCAGAGCCTGGAGTGAGGTGCAGGAGTGTCTGCAGCATTCCTGGAGCTGCTGGCAGCAATGGAAGCTGCTGCTGTGTGTCCCACCATCCTCTGAGCTGCACCAGGCCGACCAGGGATCCCACCCTGGGGCCGCTGAAATCCATTGGGAGTTCCAGGTTTGTCTTTGGGCACAGGACAGAATGATTAATAAAACTGCTGGAAGACTATTATAGTTAATAAATAGTCTTTATTTGCTTTTTCAAGCAGTGCATGGAATTGTGTTTTGAGTACAGGCTAAGGGTTGGTTTTCTTCTGTACACTCCTGCCGTAAGACTTCCAGGATAATAGGCCAGATTTAAAGAATTATGAAAATGTCTGGGTTTATTCTTTATTTGAAGTGATAAAAAAACATGTCTGAAAAGACAGTGAAGAAGGAAATGATAGAATACTTTGCTGTATAATAATGGAGTGCCCATTTGACCCGTATGCTTGGGCTGCACTGGCGTCACGTCAGGGCTGAGGCTGCACAAGCAAATGGATAAAAATAGCCTGAACCAGGAGGGCAGGAATTCTGCTTGGGAGGCTACCCGATGGGAATCTTCATATGGACTGAAAATGTCTTTCTTCTGAAGGACAGAGTAATTAAATTTTTTTTTTTGTTATTTTTTTTCTGCTTTGAGGCTTAACATTCACGGGTGGAAGTGTTAAGTTCCAACTTAATCATGTTATTATTTAAAGGGTATTTCATAAAGTTCAGCAGGAATTTAGAGTTGTCAGAGAAACATAAACTGGCAGAGCTGTGGAATAAAAGACATCGTGAGATGTAGATACACAACTTTTTGCTACAGTTTCTATAGGAACAAAATGCGAAGCTTGTGTTGCACATGGCTCTTGCCTTGTTTCACCAGTTTTGCCTCCTTGTATTCAGGATGCAAATTAATGTTTCATTAGTTTCCAAGTTTCCATCACGTTAATGTCTTAAATAATTTATTCTGTGCATGAGCTGAAGATAAAATACAAGAGTATAGGATCTCTAAATAATTCAGAATTATGTGCCTCTTTCAGAAAAGAAGCTGGTTAAGTGCTGGGGGCAGGAAGGGAGGGTATTTCTTGGTTTCAAGTGTAGTTTGGACAGCTCCAAACTGTTGTTTTAGCTAAGGAAGAAATTGGTGTTGTACCAGCTGAAGCATCTCCCAGTGTTCATGTAAAATGACAAGAACCTTCCAAGGAAGTTCGTGGAGCTGGGAGTTTTCCTGTCAGGATTGGGAATGAAAGTAATGAAAAAGATGCTAACAATGTTTCAGCAGCATTTTAATGCCGTAGTATTGCAGTTAAAAATGCACATGTGGCATTCTTTCGGATTTCAGGGATTCTGACCTGCCTGGTTTGATCCAGCTGGTTTTATTAAAGGAGGGAAGAGGTGGTTGGGAGAGTTAGAGGCAAGTCTATTAGTTAGTTGCTAAGTGGAAAGTTTATGTTTGTGCAGCAGCTGGCACATCATGTGCCTTCCCAGTGTTCTTGTACCGGATATTTTAGGAAAAAAATAAGTGTAATTTGAGTTCCTATTTGTTGAAAGTGCTGCAGAATTGTCAGTTGTGGTATTCCTTCTAGCATTGCAGAATATGTCGTTTTGCTGTGTTTAAGGTCAGTGCTGTTAGAGACGGACGAGTCAATCCATTTATCCTGAATTTTCTTCCTCCAAGCCGGAACTGCGCGGGCAGCCCGGTGTCCCCGGGCAGTGCTGGTGGGAAGGGTGCCCGGGGAGGGAGCCTGGCTCGGGCTCGGCGTGGCGCTCCGGGGTGGGAGCTCCGTGCGGGCTGAAACGCCCTTTGCGCGATTGAATGCATCGACGTGAAGTAATGGGTGAGGAGTGCCCGGAGCTGGGGGAGCCGCTGCAGCCCGGAAAGTGCCACTTTCATTGCAGAAACTGAATTGCCCACTGAAACGGAAAGTGCTCTAAAAATAGCTGGGTGTGGAATTGAAATCTTTGACTCATATTTCCCACCTTGGAAACTTTTCATGCTTGTTCTTCTCCGCGAAGCGGAATGGCCCAAACCCTGCCGGGTTCTGTCGGGGATTTCGCTTGCCTGACCGTGCTTTTCCCGGTTGGAAAAGCTCTCCCGGTGGCCCTGCAGCCTTGGGGGTGCCCGGGAGCGGGCCGGGGACGGGGCCGTGGCCGCGCAGTGCCGCGGGCGGGGCGCGCTCACCTCCGCGCGGCTCTGCAGGGGTTAAAGCCTTGGCAAACGCGCAGATATTTTCCAGAGCGGCTCGGAGCTCGCAGCTGCGGCCATTTTTCCACCACGAAAATTCTAGCACTACATCTTAGGTGTGTGAGCTGGCAAGGCGGACTTCCCCCGCCTGCTAGCTGCGGGCCATGCCGTGCGGGGACGGCGGCGCGGGGCGGCTGTCGGGGGGCAGCCCCGGCCGGGAGCCCGTCCCTGCCAGCCCGGCGCTGCTCTTTGTGCCGGTCAGCGCAGCATTCCATCGCTCTGCGCTGGTCTTGTGCGAGGGAGAAACTGTTTTCCATCTGCGTTAAAGTTCCTCGAGCAGCTGCCATTTTTTTATTGGAGGGGGAGTGCGAGTCCCCGGGCCCCTGCTCCAGGAGGAGTTGGCAGGCAGCTCCTGGAGCAGTAAAATGACACCATGCTTCTCCTCCATTTTCTAATGAAATCTGCAGAGTGGGAAAGCAACACAAGTTGGAAGCGTCTTTCTTTGGAATCTCTCTCTAAACTGTAACTGCACCATCCCCTGCTCTTGAGGGTTTGCAGCAGGTTTGTTCTTTATGAAAATCTGTCATTTTTCATGCTAGTTTCTGTAAACTTGCTGTTGCTAGTCAATTAACTGTGATAAACTGTAAGTCTGTTAATGTTGTCGTTCTGCCTTAATACAATTCAAAATAAAATACTGCTGTGTAGCAAACTTTTATTAACAAGCGACTTGTTTAGAGCAAATTAACATATTAAGAAAACGATTTAGGGGTGCTGGAATTCCTAGTAGCCATATTGGAATATTAATGTGTTATTTTGCCGTCTGAGAAGTTGTGCAGCAGAAAATGTTGGACAGGGTGAATTTTATAGCTTAAAACTTACTCTGTGGTTCTGAGGGAAGCAAAGGCAAGGGAATTCTGTTGCACTTCGGATAATTTCAGTTGAAAATTAGCATAGAATTGTGACCTTTGCATATTCTATAGCCTAGCCCTGGGACCTGGCAAATGTGTCGTACAATTTGCTGATATCATAGTAGATAGAATTGCCATATTTTCTAAGGAAACAAATGCTTAGAATATCTGTGAAATATAACATTCATAAGCTGTTAGAGAAGTGCTGTTTGGTGCTGTGCCTTAGGGCTGGCTGGGCAGTGAGTACCTTGTTTATTTCTTGTATTTGTTGCACTCCTTGATAGTCGAAAGCGATTGGAGTTCCTGCAGGTCCCTTGGGGTCTGTTCTAACGCACTTGGTCTTAAAGTAGCTTTAATTAGGAAAATAAAGCGTTAGGGCTGCCCCGGGCATGCTGTTGGCAGCTCTGTCTGGGTGTCCAGGGAATGTCAGATGGAAATTATTTCACTTTACCCCAGAGGAGCAGTGGTGCAGGAGTGGAAGTGGCAGGGAAGGAGAAGTGACTCAGTGACCATGTTACGGGTGCTGGATGTCAGATTAAAGTCTCTTCAAGCGAGGCGTTTGTATTTTCTGTTTAAGGTGGCAGAGGAAGGCAGAAGAGCTGGAATAGTCTGTGCCAGAGGCCGAAGGAGTGTGTGTGTCCCTGGCCCCAGGGCTGCTCTGAGGGCTGCGTGTGATGCTGTGGCTGCAGGAAGGGTTTCTGTGTGTCCCTGTCAGCTGAGCTGAGCTTTGCTCCAGGCTCCCTGGGTCATCCACGCCATCAGCTGGGGCAGGAGGCACAGGGACAGCACCAAACTTGTGCTTTGGGCACTGGTTACACTGGTTGTGGAGTGTGAGCAAATGTGTTTTAATTTCAGAGCTTGTGGCAGTACCTGGACCACAGAAAAGTGCAAAGTCCTTCTGCATTAAATTGTCAACAAATTCTCAGCAATTTGCTTAAATAGCACCTCTCCCCCCTTCAGGGCTTAGTCACTCTCAGTTACTTTATTTATAATGCAAGAAATTTTAGAAGCACCAAATGAAATAGATTTTTTTTTTAATTATTTCCTATTTGTGAAGTTCAGTTTTGAACCAGAAGTCAGAATCACAATTTGTTGTCCCATTATGTGCATCAAAATATTTTGCAAGGAATCGGTTGCCTTCCCTTAATACAGGGAACAGCTTAAATTGAGGAAATGTGAAGTGGTGGTTGTGATATTTATCAGCTTCTCAGTTTATCTAATAGCCTTTCAATACCTTCTGTTCCCTGTGCTCTGTACAGTAAATAGAGTTGTGTCCTGGCCCTTCCTCTCCTTAATTCTGTCCCTCTCCAGTCAGCTGAGGACTGGGAGAGCTGGGTCCCTGCTGTGCCCCAGAGGGAGCTGGGGGCCCTGGGAGGGGCAGCTGAAGTTGGGTGTCCTCACCCTGACACTTCTGCCCACCTGCCTCTCAAACAAGGAGGTCTCCAGAGTTTTTCTTTTCTGCTTCCCTTAAGCAGCCAAAATGCAATATTTCATTAAAACTCAGATGCTGATTTTTCAGTGACTTTTTATTCTAAAGGCTTCTATTTTGTGCTTTTCAGAATATGTAAAGTAGAAATAAACAGAAATTATACCATAAGTAGCACTGACAACATTCAAATTGATTTCTTAACAAAAGCTCAAGTTTGTTTTTATTTTTAGCTGTATTCCCATGACTCGGTTCCTGAAAGTGAATGATAAAATGGTCTTTAAACATGTTTAAAAGATATTTATTTATTTAAAATAAATATTAAAAGCTCCTGAAAACTACATTCTCAGTCATGTAGTAACATTACTTCTGGTGCTGAGGGAGGTCATGGTCGAGTATTGAGGTATCTTGGGAAGTTGCACAATAAATATTAGGACACTTTATGGATATCTCCTCCAAAAAATTTGAAAAGCACATCAACATATGAATGCTGTGAGGGAGAGACAGAGCTCCCTGCAGCTGGGAGGGATGGCAGAGTCCCAGGGCAGAGCTCAGAGTGCCCTCCTGCCTGGTGTGCGGGCTGCTCCCCGTCCCTGGGCCGTGGGGCTGAGGATGTGTGGCTTTGGAGTGTTCCCTGTCCCCTCTGCCCATGCTCTGACCTTCCCCTGGCCTTGCTGGGGCCGTGCTGTCGGGACTGAGATAATTTGGAGTTGCAGTTTGGCATTTTCCCAGTGCCAGCCCTGTCCTGCCGGGCTGTGTGCAGCGCTCCCTGTGCTGGCAGCTGTCCCTGCTGGCAGCAGTCACTTGAGGGCAGGAATAACTTTGGATGTTGGGCTTGTTAGAGCAGGGAAGAAGCCTTAGCAACATGTCATGTAGATCCTGTTTGCCCCTTGTTCTTTCTGGGGTGGGCCGGAGCAGTTTTCTCTATGTAGTACGTAAATGGGAAACTTATTTTTTTCATAATAATTTAAACATAATAGTTTAAAATTTAAAGGTTAAATGTCAAAATAAACTGCACAGTGCTGACTTGTTGACAAAAGGCTGTAGAAAGTTGGTTGTAATTGCATACTGTAACAGAGATAACTTGGATAGGAGTGATAGGAAGGCATGTTCCTGCTTCCAGGTCTGTGCCATGAAAGTGTGTGATTGAGGGATAACAGCGTTTCCTCAGGGATGAGCTACAGCTTGAATCAGAAGAAATGCTGCCATTACATCATATATAAGCACCTCTAATAATACTGACTTAGGTTTCAATTTTTGAAGTTGCTGTTCACATGAATAACTTTGTCCCACTTTCTTTTTCCTGGGGGTGGGGGTAGTGCCAGAACAAACCAAGACAAGTGTAAGCCAGCCCCAGCCTGTCGCCTCCAACGGCACTTCCACAGGAACCAGCACTACTAATAATGCCAAGCGGGCCCCAGCCAGCAGCCAGCAGCAGCCCTTGCCTCGATACCCTCCTCGGGAAGTACCACCGCGATTCCGACACCAGGAACAGAAACAGCTTCTGAAACGAGGGCAGCAGTTACCTGGGATAGCTGCAAACCTGGGATCCGCTCCCAAGGCGTTAAACGGCCAGTCAGGAGGCAGCACTGGCACCAGTAACCAGCCCGTGACCAACGGAGAAGTGCCCAACAGCAGCAAAAAACAGCCAGGTGAG
Source organism: Hylia prasina (assembly GCA_013397195.1). Lineage (NCBI taxonomy): Eukaryota > Metazoa > Chordata > Aves > Passeriformes > Sylviidae > Hylia > Hylia prasina. Next base: position 181,116 of record VYXD01016171.1, read on the forward strand.
GGCAGGTACCTTGTTTTCCTCTTGCTACAATCGAGCAGCTTAAATTCAGTTATCAGGGAATATTTCAGCCAACATTACTCAAACTTCCTCTGTAAGCTGTAGCATGAGGAGATCCTTTCCTGTGTCAGAGCTCGACAGTGAATGTTGCAGGATGGTTTGGACCTGACCTTTGGGCAGTTCCATACTGAAGCTGCAGCCCTTGTCTCAGTGGTTTGCTGTTGGCAGCAGTGGCTGGCAGGGCTGGAGCAGGTGGGGATTCCAGTGTGACCTCAGCATGGATCCCAGCGTGGACTGGTACAAAGCACCTTTGTTGCTTTGTCCAGTTTTGGTAGACACATCCCATAAAGAAGGGTCTTCAGGACCTATCCCAGAGATGGGCTGATCCCACAGCCTGGGCAGCAGGGCAGGGGGGAATTCTGCCCCACTCAGGTGAGAGCCCACCTGCAGAGCTGCCCCAGCCCTGGGGCCCAGCACAGGGGGGACCTGGAGCTGCTGGAGCCAGGCCAGAGGAGGCTCCAGGATGAGCAGAGGGATGGAGCAGCTCTGCTGGGAGGAAAGGCTGGGGGAGTTGAGATTGTTCAGTTGAGATTGTTCAGTTGAGATTGTTCAGCCTGGAGAAGAGACCAGGGGTGACCTAATTTTGGCCTTCCAGTACCTGAAGGGAGCCTGCAGGAAGGATGGAGAGAGACTATTTACAAGGGATGGAGTGACAGGATACAGGGGGAATGGCTTCCCACAGGGAGGATGGGGTGGATGGGATATTGGGAAGGAATTCCTCTCTGTGAGGATGGGCAGGCCCTGGCACAGGGTGCCCAGAGCAGCTGTGGCTGCCCCTGGATCCCTGGCAGTGCCCAAGGCCAGGCTGGACATTGGGCTTGGTACCCCTGCCCATGGCAGTGGAACTGGGTGGTCTTCAAAGCCCCTTCCAGCACATTTCTGAACAGCAGCTTGAGACTTGGCTTTCATTTTTAACTTCATACCTGGAGATCCAGCCAGGGTACAGCTTGTTCAGGGTATCAAAATTGTCTTTTATTGTCAGGTCAGTGTTTGTCTCAAGTTTTTTCACCTGAATCTTGGTTGTATTACAGAATGGATCTGCTTTTACCTTTACTGCCATTTAAGTTCATTGTTATTTTGGCTTGTTATGCACCTTCAAATAGCCTTTTAAGTCAGCTGAACCTGCCTGTTACATGTGTAGGATGTGCTGTTCAGTGACTGCACTGACATGCAGTTCAGTTAATTTTACAGGACATCATTGTAATTTGTTATTGTCTGGGAAAAAGTAACTTTCGTGAGGGATCTGGCTTTTCAAAGGGATTTGGTATTAATGCATACCAATGCTTAATACTTTCTTATTTTTATACTTGTATTTATATTTTGACATGCACGTAGCAGTGATGATGTAACTTTTTCCCACGAATAGTTTCTTCTGTGACTTTACTGATTTCCCAGTGTTTCTCAAAATTAGTATTTTATAGACTACAAAGGATATAACTCTCAGCCCCTTTAGCAAAAAAAGAAGGAATAAAACCCTGCAAATTGCCTTGATATTTCAAGATTGAGTTAAATTTTGAGCTGTTCTGATTACTGCATCGTGAAGAAGCAGGATTTAAAATGAAAGTGAAGAAAGCACTGGAAGCAGTTTATCCATGAGTCCTTGGGGAATGTTTCCCATATTACTTTCCGGTATCATTTCTGTAACATACTGATAGAACTCTCTACCATTGCAATAAGTAATTTTTAAGTAGCTTATTTTCTTTGCTTTGCCTGTATGATGTTGTTCCTGTCCATAGTGATGTTTAAAGTTACCTTTCATTAAGATGAAACTTTTCCTGCAGCGGGTATGCTCTACTGGTCAAGTTGTGTAGCAAAGTGATTTAAACAAGAGTGGTGATTTAAATAAAAATTTACACATAAACTAATTTAAGAAGTATTACTGCTTATACAGCCTAGTAAGTCTCCCAGTTGTGTCCAGAGGGCTTGTGTAGTTTTCTCCATTGTACTTCTTCTGCGAACACCAGCCCAGTATTTAATTAGCTGGATTCCCATTTGTGTACTGCATTTTCCCCAGGTTTGCTGAGTTTTCCTCGATTTTGTGCTGGACACCCTTGGGCTGGGCACTGCCAGCATGTCCCAGTGCTGTTCTGGTGCCTGGGGCAGTTCTGTGCTCGGAGTCGTGCCCTGATTGTTTGGATGGTGTGTCTGGAACCAGCCAGGTTCAGGACCCTTCAGGCAGAGAAGGGCTGGCCAGATCACTTTGTCACCTCAGGAGAATGTCTGTGTTGCCCCTGGCTCCTGTCAGAGCTTTGTCCCTGCCAGATCTCTGCTCCTGGTGTTCCATGTGTCCTGGGAAAGCTCAGAGCTGCCACCTGAGCCTGGGCACTCTGAGCCCCTTTCTTGGTGCTTGTGTGTGCCTGGAAGGTCTCTTTCCCTAGAACAACCAGGAATAACAGCTGGTTTGGATGTGTTGTCATGTTCTTTCCTAAACATAGAGAAGATGATAATGGAAAGGCAAATAACTTTTCTGTGCTGGATTTCTGTCCCACTTTCAAGCTCTGGTCTGACACGTTGCTGGTGAGGTGGAGGAGGGCCCGTCCAGCAGCACCTAATGTCTTCTGACACCTTTGTATCTGAAGGGAAATGCTGTTTTGTCATTTGCCTGTCTCAGTTGCACTCACTTTCCCTACTTCCTCTTTCAGCCTCCACCAGCAACGCCAGGTACTCTCCTTTTTAGCACTGGAATCAAAAAGTCTTATGAAATTTGACAGATCTGTAGGTCGCTTGCATAGACAGGATTTCCATGGACACTGGGGTTAAATCAATGGCTACTGGGACTGAGCTGATTTAGGGCTAAATGAAAAACTGTGGTTTAAGTGTTGAAGTCAGAATTGCTGGCATTGGGAATGGCTGTGGGTTTGTGTGCAATTCCTGGGAGGATCTCTCCTCAGTTCCAGCTGTGGATGGAAGGGTTTGGTAGTTGCTTTATAAGAGCCAGGTAATGCAGGCAGATGCTGCTGAATTTCAAGTCTTTAATTGCCCTGGGCACAGTAAGATGTTAAGTTGTTGGTATTGGAGAATTTTTTGATTATATCAGTGGTCTAAACCCCATCTCTTTACTTGTGTTTTGTGTGAGCAGTTGTCTCCTGTTTAGAAAATCAGCGTGCTTTGTCTAGAAGTGAAGCTGAAGAAGGGATAGGGCTGTGGGCTGGTTTTTTTCCTGCTGTTTTTAGGATGTTTGGCATATTGTTTCAGTAAAGACACACAGATGAAGCTCATGTCTTGTAGTGCTTCTGGAACAGATCCAGGCCAGTGCCAAGATGGTTATTTTAAGAAATCTCCCTAAGTAGCTCTTTATCAGGACACTTTCATACCCAGTTTAGTTTGTCTTCAGTGACGTGCCCCATGTGCAAACCTCACATGAGAGGAAGGGTTGGTCGCTGCCCTGGTGTTTGGTCACCTCTGCTCTGGAACCCCTTGCAATAACCAGTGGTTGTTCCACAATGAACCGATTTGTATCATGAACTGAAGCATTTCCAGCAGTAATTGCTAACAACTGTGGCCAGAGCAGAGCAGGAGAGCCCCACCAGGCTCCTGGCAGGGCTCCAGTTTGGATTCCTCCTGTCTGCCTTTATCCTGGTGCATCTCACAGCAGAGCCACAAAGTTGTGTCCCAGCCAGAGCCTTTGGGAACAAAAGGTCCCTCCTGTAACCTGGGGGTGGTTCTCAGCTGTTGGAGGAGTCAGGGAAGAGGGGAGCAGTTGGGATTTGCAGTTAGTGGTGTTGAAGTTTGGATTCATTTGGGGAACGTTGCTTTCAGTGTAACAGTTATGGTCTCCAGCTGTAAAATTTATGAGTTTGAAAGGTGAAGTTTGATTCTGTACAGTGCAGGAGGAGGATGTGAAAGAGGGTGAATGATGGATTGTTATGCACGTGGTTGGGTTAAATCAGCATTGGGCCGTACTCAGACGTTGCTGTTTTGCTCAGTCAGGCAGCAGAGTATCTGATCTGGAGGTGGAGCAAATGTGCTGTTCAGAGAGGGGAGAGGAACTTGCTGAAGTTTCAGGGCTGACCACTCAACTTCTTAGTCAGTACAGTCCAAAATGAACTGGTTTTGGTTTCACTGACTGTAAATTCTTCCTCTTTTTTGTATAAATCAAACTTTTAAGGACATGTTAAATTGGCTCATTAAATGCCAAATGTGTAACAAGTAGGTCGTAATGGAAATGTGTCATAAAAGCAGCAGAATTGCTAATTCTCACATCCTCGGGCTGATGTTGTCATGTCCCTGCTCCCTGTGTGGGGAATGCGATTCAGAGCAGGCAGTGAGACTGAGCTGGCTCTGAGAGAAACCTGTCCTGAAGAAGGGGCCTAAGGACTGGGTTTACAGCAGTGAATGCTTTGGGGACTGTTCTCTCATTTGCTGAAGTAACACTTCTGTGATTTTCTTGCTTTTTTTTGTAGGCATGCCTCCCATTCGGGACTTGGTGAGCCACTCCCCTAACCAGTCAGGTTAGCTACTTCCATCTCACCTGCTTTTGCACTACGTGTTTGTGGTAGTTACTTGTTTCACACCATTTTGTCTGATTTTTTCAGTTATTATTTTTATTCATTGGCTTATGCTTTTCATTGGCATGGGTGCGTGAATGATTGCAGTATATTTTCTCTGTGCCATTGCATACTAATTTGGTTTAACATTTTTAATTTTCTAATTAAGTCAGAATTCATACTAAGTTTTTGTCACCTTAGCATTAAAATACTGGGGTTTTTTTTTACATTTATGCTTCCATGCTGACTTACCTCTTTATGGTATTGAATAATCTGTGCATCCTATCAGAGACGTGTCACACTGTGGAGGAAATCACATCTTGATTGTTTGCTAAAAGCTCAGGACTGCATTTACTAAAATGTGTTTGTTCATAAGGCCCAAAGGTGCAGTGATTGGCAAGGTATGGTATTGACAGTCTGGGGGTGCCAGGTGTGCTGGAGCAGGAAAAGGAGGCAGAGGGTGCAAGATTCAGGTATTTCTTAATTTACACCTCTCAATCCTGTTTATTTTAGCCCACGTGATGACAAACTGCTTTTTTAAATACGTACGGTTTTTTGCAAATGTTTCCTGCAGGATAACTCATAGCTGGAAAACATTAAGTTAAAAATTACTGAAAGCAATCTTACAGATTACAGAATTTTAAGAAACTTGGGTTTGTGTAAATGCCTTTTTGTCAAGGATTTAAGCAGCAAAAGTTCAGTTGCAACTTTAAATAGTTTTGGGAAGAAAAGCAGGAGTAGGCTGTTCTGGCTCCTTGTGCTGTGCACCAAATGCAGTGTGTTGCCACATGTCATTTTTCAGTTTTGAGGGTGTTTTGTGGTCTCTGCCAGAAAGAAGAATCCAGAGCTAATATGTGCTTGTTCAGTGTTTGTATCCTTAGTCTCTGAAGTTCATGAGCTGGGGAGGTTCAGGTAGGAATGTTCCTGAGCAGTGGCTCATACTAGACATCACTAACACATTTCTGCCCAGGAGAAAGACTGTGGGTCTAAATAGTTTTGTGTGCAATGGGAGAAAATCGGCTGAGTGGAAATTAATCAATGCGTGCTGTTGGTGGACTGGCTCTGCACAAACTGCTCAATTAGGGTAACAGAATTTCAATAAATACAAGCTTTCTTTATGTATTCTGCTGCTGTGCAAATTAGAGTTTGTTTTACCATTTCCCTTTGATTGGTAGTCCTAACCTGTATCTCTCTGTGCCGAATTCAGGCTGTTTGCCATCTGTGTGCCTTTGTGTTGCTTTTGAAAGGGATGCTGTTGCTGGGATGATGTTGGTGTGATCAGGATCTTGTTCTGTGCCGTTGGTTCTCTCACTCCCAGGAGTGCACACAGCTCTTTGTTCAGCCCCTTAGTACAGGTTAAATGTCCTTTTTTAAAGTACCGGGGTGAGAGTTGAAACCTTGAAGTTTGTTGGGCAGCTGCTGAGACATGACAGTGTTCTTGTACTGCCACACCAGTCGGCAGGTTCTGGGGCATGCTCAGCTGAATCCCCATTCTCCCAAGGGTGGTGGTGGCTCTCCAGGACTGTGGAGCTGCCAGACACTACCACAGGGCTCTGTCTGCCTTTCCCACTCCTGCTGTTCCCAACTGCTGAGCCACCATCCCTGAGTTACCAGGTGAAGCTCAGCTGAGTGCCAGGTGCTGGGGAGCAGTGGGGGATCCCTGCTCTGTGCTGCTCCAGCTCTGGGAGCCAGGGTCTTGCACTCAATTCTGTTTCACTGTAGGATGAATAATATTGATACTGATTAAAAATTAATTAAAAATAGACTTGTGCGTCAGTGCGTTCTGAAAGCAGAACTTCAGATGGGTCTTGTGCTTTTTGTGCCAAGCTGTTGTTGTGTAAAAGATCTTGAATAACTTGCACTGAAGACTCTTATACAATGTCTGTAAGAGGGGTGGGAAGGTGTGTGTCCTGTGGCTGCTGTCACACAGCAGTTGGTACTGCTGGGCCAAGGCCATGTCCTCTTGGAATTTCTGCCTTTCAGTGTGGTTTTGGGTTTTATTTAGTATTGTAGGTTTCATTTAGTATTGGGGGTTTTAATGTCTATATGTGTTTTAGAAAATACTTTGTATATGGTGATACAGAGTACTCTTTAAAAAAAATATTTCTCTGGAAGAAAAAGACCTTTAGGGGTCTAAAGTTTTCTGAGGTTTTTGTGAGAGCAGCTCTGCATGCTGGAAGGTGTTCTGGGTTGTACGTGACAGCCTTTGGGCAGCTGTATTAGAGCTTTCTCTGTCACTCTCCATGACTGTAGTTTTAACAGAAGCAAAATAATAAGCAGAATAATTCCTGGCTTGATATCTTTACACCTTTTTTTCCTCTTCTGCTTAATGAAGTAATAATACTAAACTCATCGTAATGCTCTTGGGCTTTCCTTCTTCATTTTAGATCTGAACCACAGTGGTCTAGGATCCCATTATGAAAATTCTCACTGGGGACCAGTCTCTTCAAACAGTGACTCCAGCACAAACTGGGATAAAGTTATCGTAGACGGCTCTGACAAAGAAGCATGGCCATCAATCACTGGCAGTGACCCAGAGCTGACTTCAGAATGTATGGACACTGACTCTGCCTCCAGCTCTGGGTCGGAGCGGAACCTCGTTATCATGGCTTCAGGGAGCGCGGGCGGAGAAGGCGATGGCATTCGCAATGGCATCGGACATGGGTCTCAGAATAAGTTTGTGGTTGGTAGCAACAGCAATAATGTGGGCAATGGAAGTATTAATGGGCCGTGGGGGTTATCCCATGGGTCCATAATAAGCACATGTCAAGTTTCTGTGGATGCTCCTGACAGCAAATCTGAAAGTAGCAACAATAGAATGAATGCTTGGGGCACCATAAACTCTTCATCAAATGGAGGGTTAAATCCAAGCACTTTGAATTCAAATGGCAACCATGGTGCCTGGTCCGTGTTGGAGAACAGTGGACATGCCCTGAAAGGGTCCGTGGGGAGCGGGAGTCCCGGCACAAGCATTCAGTGCAGTACCATAGGTCAGATGGCCAACAGCCAGAGTATTAACTCCAAAGTGGGTGGCTCGGCCCACGGTTCCTGGGGAAGCCTTCAGGAAAGTTGTGATTCTGAAGTAAATGGTACAAGGAATGTTTCATTCAGTGGGCAACCTCAAAACCTTAACACTGAAATGAATGGACCAAATAACACTACTAACTTTATGACCTCTAGTTTACCAAACTCTGCTGGTTCGGTGCAGATGAACGAGCTGCCCAACACTGCAGGGCCCGGGGCCTGGCGCGTGAGCACAATGAATCATTCTCAGATTCAGGCCTCTCCAGTGGCAAATGGCACTTCCATCTGTCACCTGAGCAACGGTGAGGCCAAAACTGGCGGCTCTTACGGTACTACCTGGGGTGCCTATGGTTCTAGTTACTCTGGAGACAAATGTCCAGGCCCAAGCAGCCAAGCTAATGGTGACACTGTGAATGCAACTCTAATGCAGCCGGGCAGCAGCGGGCCTGGCAGCACTAACTTTCAAATCAACGGGAATAAAGGTGCAGGGGTGTGGGAGGCAGGGACAGTCAGCTCCCAGAACGTGCCGTGGGGAAACGGGAACGGTGCCAGTGCTGGCGGGAGCAGAAGAGGATGGGGCAGCCCCGCACAAAACACTGGCACCAACATTTCCAGCGGGGAGTGGAGCAAACTGCCCGGCAATCAGCATTCCAATGAAGGTATGAATGGAAACAGCAGGAAGTTTACAAATGGATGGAAGTCTACTGAGGAGGAGGATCTCAACAGCCAGAGTTCTGCTGCCTCCCAGCTGGCTGAGCAGAACAGCACATGGGCCAAAACAGGTACAGGGGACAGCGAGGGGAGCTCAGAGAGCGCCGGGTGCCACGAGGACAGAGCAGCCACGGAAGGCCAGAACCGAGAGAGGAGGAAAGTCGACCAGCACACGTTACTCCAAAGCATAGTGAACAGAACTGACTTAGATCCACGTGTCCTTTCCAACTCTGGTTGGGGACAGACTCCAATCAAACAGAACACTGCCTGGGATACCGAAACATCACCGAGGGGTGAAAGAAAAACTGACAATGGGACAGAGGCCTGGGGGGGCTCTGTGACACAGACTTCCAGCTCAGGGGGGTGTGTGGATAGACCTAGCCCTAATAATAACGATACCTCATCTGTATCGGGGTGGGGAGATCCAAAGTCTGCTACAAGGTGGGGAGACTCCAAAGGGTCAAACAGCCAAGGGGGGTGGGAAGAAGATTCTGCTGCTACAGTAATGGTCAAGAGCAATCAATCATGGGGAAGTGGCAAAGAGGAGAAGTCATCCTGGAATGACGCACCGAAGATGAAGCAGGGATGGGGAGATGGACAGAAGGCCAGCCAGGGTTGGGCAGTGTCTGCTGGTGATAGCTGGGGTGAAAACTCTCGAAGTAACCACTGGGGTGAGGCAAAGAAATCCAGTTCTGGAGGCAGCAGCAGTGACAGGTCGGTGTCTGGTTGGAATGAGCCGGGTAAATCAAATTCTGTTACTTGGGGAGGCAACAATGCAACCCCAAACAACTCTTCGGGATGGGATGAGCCTGCGAAGTCTAATCAGAGCCAGGGCTGGGGAGACCCTCCGAAATCCAATCAGCCTCAAGTCTGGGGGGACTCGTCAAAGCCAGTCAACTCTCCTGAGTGGAACAAACAAGATGTTGGCTCTTGGGGAGCCCCGTCTGCCACGAACAAACCCCCGGGGTCGGGCTGGCTGGGGGGGCCAATGCCAGCCCCAGCAAAGGAGGAAGAGCCCACGGGCTGGGAGGAGCCGTCCCCCGAATCCATACGCCGGAAGATGGAGATTGATGATGGAACTTCTGCTTGGGGTGATCCAAGCAAATACAACTACAAAAATGTGAATATGTGGAATAAAAATGTCCCTAACAGTAGCAGCAGTTCAGACCAGCAAGCACAGGTACATCCGCAGCTACTGTCTTCAAGTGCCATGTCTAGCAAGGAGAGCAGCTCGGGTTCTGGTAAGCCTGGCTTTTACCCAAACTTGTGTTTTCTCTGCATTATAAAGCACTTTTTTAGTCTTGCTTCTTAGAGCGATATTTTAGTTTCAGAGTGGAAAGGGCAGAGTGGCAATGAAGTACAGTTTCTGTTTATTAAAGAAATGAACACCATTGTGTTCAGAGCATTGATTTTTTTTTACAGATTGGGAGATCTGCTCTAGTTTTAAATAACTGCAGTAATAAGGGCTAAACAGCTCTGCTTGAGTTCTGGGGAGTGGGAACACAGAGAAAATACTTAAAATAGTGTCTGAGGATTGAAATGTTTTCCTAAATGATTCTAAACCAGCTAAAATTTAATTTTGGCAATGAGCCTTCAAAAAAAAAAATGTTGAGCTTCTGCAGGACAGAAAGAAGGGTGATGTGTTTATAAGTATTTGGTATCAGACTTTCTGGTCTTGTAGCTTCATGAGCAGGGAATAATGATTTTGGAGAGGAACTTTATGGGGTATAGGAAGTATTTTGTGCTGTATCTCTTTTTTAAGTGCCAGATGGGGTCACTTACATGTAACAAGCGGCTCTAAGCTTAATATCTTAGAAATTTGTATTATCAGATGTAATTCTATAAATACAAAATTTGTATTTTTGTGATTACTTTTGTTAGTGGAAGAGCTTGCAGTTGTAACAATGACCCTCACACAAAATGGAAACGTGTACTCACGTGCTTTTTACTGTGTGTCAAGGATATAGAAAAAACAAACCACTCGAGCCTGTTTAGGTAGCTTTAAAATCCTGCTCAAAACTATGCCAATAACTCCCCCTGCTTTGCAAAGGTTGGGGAGAGCCTTCTACTCCAGCCACTACTGTAGATAACGGGACGTCGGCGTGGGGCAAGCCCATGGACACTGGTACGAGCTGGGGAGAGCCTGTCAGCGATGCAGGAGGCACCTCTGGCTGGGGAAACGCTTCTCTCGGGCAGCAGCCTCCAAATAAACCTGGTGAGTGCCCTCAGTGTGTTTGAGAGGGGTGACAGACCTCTGTGGAAGCTGCGTGATTTTCAGGGGGTTTTGCCTTGCAGTAGGCGTGGAGCTGTTTGGTGAAGCTGCCACTGAGATCTTCACTGCCGGGTTGTTTTCACCACCAGGGCCCAAATCTATGCAAGATAGTTGGTGTGGAGATGATATGCCATTGACTGGCAGTCGTCAGACCAGCTGGGAGGAAGAGGAGGATGTCGAGATTGGAATGTGGAACAGCAGTTCCTCGCAAGAAGCTAACCCATCGTTAAACTGGCCACCCTACATGAAGAAAATGCCCACAAAGGTGAGAGCAGTGTTGCAGTTGGACATGAAATAAAGATGCTTGACTCCAGTCAGAAGGCAGAAGAGAATCAGAAGGCTTTATTTACAATTCATTCAGCCTTTTTATAACATGCTGTGCTAAAAAGGCAAGTCATTGGTCTGTAGGATTGACACCTCTCTCCATTGGTGAAACAACAGAAAATACCAAACAACACCTGGGAGAGAGATTTGTTATGGGAAAAGGAATATTGTTTACGTTGAAATATTATGAGAAAAAATCTGTTATTTACACAAAGTTATCTAAAAAAAAAAGAAAACAATTGAAACGTTCCCTTGGGAAGGGCTTAACAATTCTCAGGCTCTGTCGAGCCCACAGAGCAGCTCGGGGCAAGGCGTGCTGGCATTTCTGAAAGCTCAGTCAGAAGGGATTACTGCACTTACACAGTTAAAGTACACTTCAATTTTCATTCTTAACACTTTGTGATGTAATTAAAGTAGGATCTGCATATCACAGGATTTCTTTTCTGTTTTTAAGGGAATAATGAAAGGTGGAAATAAGCAAGATGAAACATGGATCAATCCATTCATTAAGCAATTCACAAATCTCAGTTTTTCAGTAAGTATTTGTCTCTGTCTGGCTTTGCTGCCTTTCCACAGGGCCTGTTACAATGCACAGACATTGAAATGCTCAATTGCCAAGTGTTAATTTTCATCGTGGTTTTCTTTTTACTTGTGTTTGTCTCCCTTGTTACCTATCCCTTCTCTGTACATTCTCATTACAAAAAACCTCATTATTGATGAAAAGTGGTTTTGTAACCACTACCCAGGTATTCATCCCATAGCCTGCTTTACTGCATTTACATAGAAATTCTGGTGAGGGAACCCGTTCTTGACTGGATAGTAACTGAAGGGAGGAAATGCTTTAAAATAGCATCTGACTGTCTGTATTTTTCTTTCTTGCAGTTTTGAATTGTAATAGTGTGCAGGAATCTCTTTGTTTTATCTTAAAAATATTATTATTATATAATTGTGATTTATTTTTATACTCCAGAGAGAATCACCAGAAGAAACCATACAGAGCAATAAGATGGACATGTCTGGAGGTAAGAACAGTAGAACCGAGCTGGGCTTTATTGCTTTTTCTTCCATACTCTCTTTTACCTTATATCCTTCTGTAAATTACATTTTTAAAATGATATGTAGTGTATATGTAGCTATATATAGTTAAGTATATATTTCCCTAAGGAAAAGGAATGTCCTTGTAGAGAAAAGTATTTGTATGTGTGAGTAATGCTGCAGACAGAATCACCTGGTTGCCATAGGAATATTGGCCATGTGTCAAACTAAGCTTATTCACATTTATGTATGTTAAATTGACATGAGAGAATGTTTTCAGGGCGTGGTGGGTTTGTTTCTTGTAATATAAATATCTTGATTGCCCTCCAGGCACCTCCACTGAGTATAAACAGAAACATACCAAGTCCCACACTGGCTCATTGGGTTCATTCTTGGAAACACGTGTTCAGTTCTAAGAACTACATTAATACTGAACGATAATTTTGGAGATGTTTAAACCTGAGTGTAAAATTACTTGAGAGCAGTTATAGTTTATTTGATTCCATTCACTGTTAGGACTTCTTTAGCAAATAAAAATAGTATAATTCTAAATACATTAATAACACTATATTATGGTGATAGAATGTTTAACTAAAACTAATTGCAGCATTGTAGTTTTTAGTGTAGTTGCTCTCTCCTTACTCCACTTCAGAATTGGATATTTTCACTTGGGGGCTCATAGTCTTTTGGGTAAAGGAATTGCACTTTGAGTTTTAGATTTCAGTATTAATGGCAAGCCTGATATTTAAATTATTGCAGGTTTAAACAATTATGCATTCTTGGTTTTAAGAGAACACTGAGAGTAATATTTGTGCGAAGCCTTGCAAAATCTGTTGGTGCTGATTGCACATCTCAGTTGTCTGTGGCCATTGGTACTGGGGTGTCCTTTCCCTTTCCAGGGAAGCCCAGGCTAAAGTGATGTTAGTTTGTGTGTGTCCTGCCCGAGGGCAGTGTCGGGTCAGCCCCCCCAGGCACGGCACGGGGTGTTGGTGTGGCCGAGGGGCTGGGGGTGTTCAGCTGCCTCTGTGCCCCCAGGGTTACTGCAGGACAAGCGGATGGAGATGGACAAGCACGGCCTGGGCGTGGGAGATTACAATCGTGTGGTTGGAAAGGGCCCTGGTGCTCGTCCCCAAATTCCCAAAGAGTCTTCCATGGATCGCGGTCCTTACTTCGATAAGGTCAGTGGCTGTCTCAGGGCACTGCTGAGCTCCTGCCACTCTGCCTTCCAGCAGTGACCTGTGTGCTCCTGAGCTTTCTGCAGTGGTGCAGGGGGGACTGAGGGCTGGCTGGTTAATCCAGGAGATAGATCTGTTCTTTTAAACTCACTGATTCATAGTACTAAGCACTTTCTGTAGCCCTTCGCGATGCCAATGACTAACCTGATTTCTTTTGTTTTCTGCCTATTTCCTGCTGGTGCTGGACTGTCCTGTGACTCTTCCCTTCTGCTCCTGCAATGGTTTCTCCCTTCTGCTTGCTTGCTGGCTGGTTGTTGCGCCTCGGTTTGTCTGTCCCACCAGGATGGCATTGTAGCAGACGAGTCCCAAAACATGCAGTTTATGTCCAATCAAAACATGAAGCTTCCCCCTTCAAATAATGCACTACCTAACCAAGCCCTGGGCTCCCTAGCAGGGCTGGGTATGCAAAGCTTGAATTCTGTTAGACAGGTAAGGCTGTGTGCATATCCTTGGTGTGTTACTTGACGGCATTTAATGCCTTTTGATATGACATTGTAGCTGCTTGTGTGATTGATACCTGTTTAACCTGTAATTGAAATGTGTGGGGTGGGAGGAGCAGCAGAGGAGGTTCATTGTCACTGACTGCCCATCCTTTCCCCAGAATGGCAATCCCAGTGTGTTTGGTGTTGGGAATATAGCAGCACAGCCCAGGAGCATGCAGCAGCCTCCAGCACAACCTCTTAATTCATCTCAGCCTAATCCACGTGCTCAAGTGCCTCCTCCATTACTATCCCCTCAGGTAAGTGATACAGAAAACACTCTGTGTATAAACTGTCTAAATGCTGCCTCAGAAAATTGTTCCTTGTTTGTTGGTGTTGCTGATACTGATGCTGTAAATATTTGGGAACACATTTGGCTTGATTGAAACCAGGCATCTGTGACCAGAGGTTATAGTATTCTGCATGTTCTGGACTAAGTGAACCCATCAGCTTTGGCCCTGGTGTGTGTTGCAGGTTCCAGTATCATTACTGAAGTATGCACCAAACAGCGGTGGCCTGAGCCCACTTTTTGGCCCACAACAGGTAGCCATGTTGAATCAACTGTCCCAGTTAAACCAGCTTTCTCAGATCTCCCAGTTACAGGTAAGGCAGCCAGGCTGGGTGCTGGCTGTGGTGGTGACAGTGAGTGCTTGGTGTCACTGTCATGTTCCTCAACCCCTCACCGTGTCTCGCAGCGGCTGTTGGCTCAGCAGCAGAAGGCGCAGCCTCAGAGGAGTGTTCCTTCTGGGGGTCGGCAGCAGCAGGAGCAGCAGGTAAAGAGACTTCTTCATTTCCACCTCCCAGACTCTCCTGGGGACTGCCTTTCATCCCGAGCTGCATTTCTTGCTGTGACTCGTACTGAAGTGTGCAGGGGTGGACGGAGTTTGACAGGCTCCAAAGGAGGGGCTGAGTGCTGGGGTGTGGCCGTGCAGGATGCACGGGGTACAAAGGTGCACTTCGTTCTCTTCCTCAGAATGTGGAAAAGCTTCTGCTCATTGATGTTGTAACTGCTCTGGTTTTTTCCCTAAGGGTCGATCTCTTAGTATGCAGCAACAGATGATGCAACAGTCCCGTCAGCTTGATCCAAACCTGTTAATGAAGCAGCAAACTCCACCCTCTCAACAGCAGTCACTCCATCAGCCCTCCATGAAATCCTTCCTTGAGAATGTCGTACCCCACGCTACTCCTGAGCTGCAGAAAGGGCCGTCACCCATCAATGCATTCAGCAGCTTCCCCATAGGTGGGTGCCCTGCAGTCAGCCAGTGTTCTGTGACACAGCCCCACTTCTCCCCTTGCCTCCCCCTGGAAAATGACTGTCCATTTTAGTGGGAGTAGTAACTCTGTGTGGGGTTACCCTTGTTCACCAAATAACTTTTCCCCAAGTACACTCATTCCCAGTGAGTGTTCCTGCCTCAGTGCAGAGTACTTTACAGTCCTGAGGAATGACAGGCTCCTTTTGTCCCCTGGATCCTCAGGGTGATACAAATCCTCCTGATTCCTGGAGCTAAAGGACTTTAAGAAGTAGAATTCGTGCAAAGAATCCATTGATGTAGACAGATTTCTTGGGATTTCAAAAATGCTTTCAATGGCTCTGGAATGCAAAGGTAGAACAAACTGTCACTTTGCCTGTTAGTGGTTTGGTCCAGGAAAGAAAGCTTTTGGCTTTGCATTTTTAAAGAATTGTCGTCTCATTAGGCAAAATGTCTGAACATTTATAAATACAAACATCTCCTGTTTCTTTCTCCCTGCATTTTCAGGCTTCTGTCCAATTTCTACTTCAGAAATTCCAGGCTTGTATATTTTCTTCTTACTTTAGGTCCCTTTTTAATGCTATCTTACTACAAATGTTTACCATTTACCTCTGTTCCTTACCCTCATTTCTCTCCTCCCCTTCATTTTTTGCTTTTCTTCCCTTTTATTCTAACTGGGTCCTTTCTGTTGGGCTGATTGCCTTTGCATTCTCATTGGCCTCTGCAGAGAAGTTTGTTTCCTGGACATGCAGCTGAGGTCCCTGTGCTTGCAGAGTGCCCAGGACAGTGCCACACTGGGGGTGGCTTGTGGCCAGCCCCAAGTCCAGGCTGCTGCTTCAGAGCTGCTGGGATGATTGGCATCAACGTCCAATTCTGCTTTCATTCAAAGGGCAAGGCATACAAAGGAAGTTTTTTAGCTGTTGGAGACACTGTGTTAGTTCTAAAGAAAGGCATATTTCACTTTCTCCCCAAACTCTGTGCTGAGGGATTGCATCCTGCCCAGATCAGGCTCCTTTTGTTTCCTTCCTGAGCTGGAATGGTTGTATTCTGCTCCATAGCTGCTTTCTCCCACGAGTCATGGCCACGTCTCAGGAGCCTGCAGTGTGTGTAAGGTTGCTTTGAGATCCCTCAGGAGTCTGCCACAGGACACACAGGATTGTTTGGGGTCCCCTGTACAGTGATACAAGCACACAGAGCCACACTCAGCCCTCACATAAAGGCTTAAGGGTAGGAAAAGGATATTCCTGGAATTTCTTCCCCTGGTAGTGAAGAATTGAATCCAGAGGAAAGCTGGTGTCACTGCTGGTGGCAGTGTAGTTGTGTGAGAGGGGGCTCACTGTGCCCACCTGTCTCCTGGAAAATCCTGTAGGTTTTTGTTTTCTCTGTGTTCTCATAACAGCGTCAGGAGACCCAGCAAGGAAAGCAATTCTGGGGAAGGAATTTGTCTATTCACTAGATACTCACCCAGAGCAGAGATTGGAGCCAGAGCATCCTTTTCTCTCCCTGAACAGTTCTGCAATCACATCCCAATTCATTACAGAATTAAGTATTTCTGTTAATAAAAACAACTTTTATCTGGCAAATAGTGAGTATAACTGATACTAATAACTGATAGAGTAATAACTAATATTGAGTGTACTATAACTAATAGTATAACTGATACAACTAATATAAAGTCTTCCACAGTAGGATATGAAAAATTACGTCTGGGAAGAGTGTTTGAATTATGGATTGTGTCCAGGGACTGGTATCCATCACTCAGCCCACACATCTCCCGTGCAGAGCTGTGACAGAGCTGTGCCTGCTGGGGGCTGGCACTGGTCACAGATGTGTCCCTCTGCCAGCCTGGGGTCTTGCTGACCCTTCTCTCAGAGGTCTGGTCTCTGCAGCTTCCCCAAAGGTAGAAGGAAGGTTACTGTGGGGCAGAGTTACTGCTCTGACAACAGCAAAATGCCAGAGGGAGGTGTCAGAAACAGGATCAGTTGGACTTTCCCTTTTTTTCTGTTTGAGCTATTGATAGTTGTTATATTTCTTAAAACTCCATCCTGTTCCAAGCACTTTTCATGAGGCTTTTCAAGGGCAGGCTTTTCTGGCACCAACTCTTGCTCATGCCTTTAAGAAAAGCAAACAAAAACCCCTCAAAAATAAACCAGTTTCTTTATGCCTGTGAATGTCCACTTAGGAGCAAGGGGAAGCCCTTGTTTCCAGTGCTGAAGGAAGGTGTTTCTAGGAGACATTTCAGAAGTTCCTGTACGTCTCTGGCCTCAAGGAAAACCATTGTAGTGGTTTGTTTTCAGAAAAGAAGTCAATAGGTCTGAAGGGCTGGAAAAGCAGCCAGGTAGAGTTGTGAATTGAGGATTCTTACAGCCTTGGAAAGGAAGCAGGCATGCCAAGGTCAGAAATGTGGGCACGTTGTCCAAGCCCAGAAGAGCTGGTTCTCCCAGGTATTTGAGTTGATTTGGGTTGGCAGTGTCTTGATTCTCTGGCAGAGAAACATCTGGAAGGACAGACCACACTACAGCAGGTCAAGACTAGTTCTGTTTGCCCCATATTTTAGGTATTTACATTTTAGTTTCTCTTAACTTCCTAATGTCTTCTTCCACTGACATGTTTGCATGAGGACATGAGCTGAGAACTTGGGAGTGCTTTGCATTGCTCAGCTTAGCTTCTGTGTGCAGAGAGTTCCCTGGTCCAAGTGCTAGAATGTTCCTCAGAACCAGAGACTTGGAAGCATGACATAACCATGGTAATGTGCTCTTCAGTGCTTTCTGGGACAGCAGTGGTGATGAGCAGAAGGAGAAGTTTAGTCTGTATCTCATGAGCTGTGTGTGCTTTCAGGAATGAACTCAAACTTGAATGTAAACCTGGATATGAGCAGTATTAAAGAGCCACAATCTCGGCTGAGGAAATGGACTACAGTCGACAGCATTTCTATGAACACATCCTTAGATCAAAACTCCAGCAAACATGGTATGTTCAGCGTGGCACGTCAGCCTGGGAGGTTCTGGTGCAGGTTTGGGCTGTGGTTATCACTCCCCTGTGCCCGTCACAGTTTGAATTGTGTTGTTTGGGCCAACCTGCTGCTTGTCTGCCACAGCAGCCACAGCCCTGCTGACTGTGCTCACAGAATGATCTTGTGATGAGATTAGTAGAAACATTCTACAGAATTCATTTTTTAACCAGACTTTTCTGTAAGTGTGACTGTTGCTACTAGCTTTACCTTAATCTTCAGTGGAATGCTTCATATATTTTTAAGCCAAAAGCTCGGTTTTCAGGTTTTCTCTCCCACCACCCTTCTGTCCTAAGGTGATTTTGGGGGATTTACCACATTCTGGGCATGGCTGACAGTTTTGCTGACAGGTTTTGGTTATGAATGCCTATGTTTGCATTCTGAAACTGGGGAGAGCTTAGAAGGGCTGGACTTGGAACCATTGTTATCCTTAGTTTTAGAGGAGGTGAACTTGTTTGCTTCATGTTTCATTCCAGTAATCAAGATTCATATGACATTTCAGCTGTTTCAGTTGCTTGAAATCTCATCCAGTTAAAATTCAAGTCTACTGCCCAAGATTCTGTGTCTAAAGATAGTTATAAATGTCCCCAGTCTCCTGTTACTGTTCAGTCTCAGATTGTCAGGGTATTTTTAGGTGCATCAGCTGCTTTGCTGCTCTGTGGTGCCCGTGGTGGCCATTCCCTGCAGCTGCCCTGCTGAACCCGCTGTTGCCACAGGCAGTGGTGGTGTTGCTCTACCTGTGGGTGTTTTCTGACCAGAGCTAGGAATTTCTATACCTCATGGAATCCCTGGTTCCCTCAGAACTGTAGCAGAACTGGCTTTGCTGTCTGATAACTTTTAAACTGTTCCTTGCTGTGTCTCCAGGGATTTTTAATTTTTTTTTTTTTTGCCTCCCAAGAATAGGAATAGAATCTACAGAGCTTTGCAGTAGCTAAAGATCCTTCACATGTTGTAGCTGTTTCCTTCACAAGCTCTCCCACCACAGAGCCCCTTTACACAAGCGGGGTCCCACAGAATGCTCTTACCCTCTGGAATTAATACTTCAGTTCAACTGAATACGTGTTACTTTGAATATATGTACTGTTTTAGTGAAGGGATTTCATGGGAGATTATTCTTATAGTTTCCTCCTGAATTATTCAGACATATTTCATTTTGGGTTGTACACTCCTGTATGATCTCCAATATAACTTGGCATCACAAGAGGCCAGTGTGCTGCTACATATTTCATGAACGATTTACAAGGGCATGATTTTATATATATTTATAGAGAGAGATAAAAACCAGCTGTGAAATTGACTGCTATATTTTTTTTTTCCTTTAATCAGGTGCTATTTCAAGTGGTTTTAGGCTGGAAGATTCTCCGTTTGTTCCTTACGACTTTATGAACAGCAGTAACTCACCAGCCAGTCCTCCCGGCTCCATTGGGGACGGCTGGCCCCGTGCCAAATCGCCTAATGGCTCTAGCAGTGTTAACTGGCCCCCAGGTACTGCCCCCTGTGCCCGGGGCTCCTGCAGGGCTGCCTCTGCACGGGCAGGAACCAGCCTGCAGGAGGGTGTTCTCTGCGGGTGGAAATGGAGAGTGGGATGTAGTTGTACAGGGAGAATTGTGCCTGCCAGAGAAACCACAAATGAAATGAGTAAAATGAAGGCTGAATCAAGTTAATTAAGTACTTGAAAGGTTTTGGATTTTCAGTCATTAGGAGATGTATTGTTTAGACAGCTGTTTCCTTGTTAAAAATATGGTGAAAATAAGCTTCTTTCCTGCATCTGTATTCCTAGAGTTTCGCCCTGGTGAGCCATGGAAAGGTTATCCAAACATCGACCCCGAAACTGACCCTTACGTCACTCCTGGCAGTGTCATAAACAATCTCTCAATTAATACTGTGCGGGAAGTTGACCACCTCAGGGACAGGAACAGTGGTATGCTCAGCCTGGCTGGGGAGCCGTGCCACCTTTCCTCAGCCACACAGACCCTGCTCTCCTGGAGATGTTTGCTGCCTGCTCCCCTCCTGGTTTATCCCTTGTCTTTGTTTCCTCCTCGCTCCTCTCCTGCTTATTCCCCTGTGTGTGCTCCCTGCTGCCCTGGTGGTTGTCCCGGGTGGGTTTGGGATGTGTTTGCTGCCTGCTCCCCTCCTGGTTTATCCCTCGTGCCACGGCTGGAAGCTCATCCTTGGCTCAGCCCCGCTGCTGATGCAGTGCAGGAGCTGTCCCAGGAATGTGGGCTGTGCTCTGCATCCTGATGTCAGCCCTGCACACCCAGGGCTTTGGGAGCAGCAGAACCTTGGCAGCAGTGCAGGAATGCAGGGCCTGTGCTCTGCTGTGCTCCTGCTGCCCCCGGGGGTGAGGGTGGGCAGCGAGGGCTGCGTGTCCCTCCCTCAGTGTGCAGATGTGTGCAGGCTGGGGCACAGGCCAAGCCTGTTAATCCCACTGCATTTGTGACATGCTGGGCTGTGTCTGACTCTGGTCTTTGTTGCAGGGTCATCCTCATCTTTGAACACCACGCTGCCTTCAACTAGTGCCTGGTCATCCATTCGTGCCTCCAACTACAATGTTTCCCTCAGCAGTACAGCACAAAGCACTTCAGGTGATGTCTGCTTGTATTGCTCTGGTTCCTTGCCCCTCCCATGCTCCAGGGGTATCCTAGGTGTTAGTAGAAGCAGTGCTGAGGTCTCATCAGCGTGGTAACGTCACTGATTTCAAAGAAGCTATTTTGATTTTACTCTAATTTAGCAGCTTTTCTTTGCAGCAAGGTGATGGTTGCAGCAGCGGTGATTGTGGTTGTCTTTTGTGTCTTTTAGTAGCCAGAAACAGTGATTCCAAATCAACGTGGTCTCCTGGATCAGTCACTAACACCTCTCTGGCTCATGAGCTGTGGAAGGTCCCTTTGCCACCTAAAAGCATCACTGCTCCATCCCGCCCACCTCCAGGGCTGACAGGCCAGAAACCACCCCTGTCCACCTGGGACAATTCCCTTCGTCTGGGTGGAGGATGGGGAAATTCTGATGCCAGATACACCCCTGGTAAGCACGTCCCTGTGTGCCTGGAGGGGTTTGTGGTTTGTGACCAGGTCTCCCATGCTGGACAGTCTGTCCCTGTGGGCTCTGTGCTGAGGAGAGCTGGCAGCAGGACAGGTGTTGTGTGCAGCACGGGTGGCACAGGTGCTTGTTGTGTCCTCAGTGGAACTGCCTCTCCCAGTGCTCTCCAAGCTGGACATCAGTGCAGCTGTGCAGTTAAACACTGCTCACAGAGAGGCTCATACTGTAATGAATTACATCATGATATCCCAGGGAGTCCTCGGAGAGGCTTCAAAACTCTTCTGAGCCTGCAGCAGGAATCAGAGCAAATATGTTTGTATTTTTGCTTCAGTTCTGATTGTCTGACAGCAATGTAGCTGCTTGTGCCCCTGCCTACCTGAGCAGAAGGCTTCCCAAAGTCAATAGAGTAGCGCTGTACCAACCCTCAGTAACCTTCTGAGGGTTTGGGGTCTGGAGAAGGTCAGTGCTGCATGAGGTTTTGTTGTCAGTTAATGTTGCTGTCAGTTGCTGCACCCAGCTGTCTGGTGCCAGTGTGGCAGCACCAACTCCTCTTTTCCCTCCTTTAGGTTCAAGCTGGGGTGAGAGCAGCTCAGGGAGAATAACAAATTGGCTTGTTCTAAAAAACCTTACACCTCAGGTAAGGCTGGAGCACCCAGGAGGGGGCTCTGGGCTGGGGCTCAGCTCTGGCCAGGCTCAGGCTGTGCTCACCCTGTGCACGTTTCCCCCAGATCGACGGCTCAACCCTGCGTACTCTGTGCATGCAGCACGGCCCGCTAATAACATTCCACCTGAACCTCCCACATGGTAATGCTTTGGTCCGTTACAGTTCAAAGGAAGAGGTAGTGAAGGCACAAAAATCTCTGCACATGTAAGTGTTCTTCCTTTTTCACCCACGTTTTAAACAGCTCTAAATACTTTATTGGTTTTACATGCTGCGAGTGTGCAGGGGAGGATTCTCAGTGGCAGCTGAAGGCCCAGTGGGTTTGGTGGCTCTGTGTAAAGGTGCTCTCTCCTCCCTCCGCAGGTGTGTTTTAGGGAACACTACTATTCTTGCTGAGTTTGCCAGTGAAGAGGAGATTAGTCGCTTCTTTGCACAAGGCCAGTCCCTGACTCCGTCTCCTGGCTGGCAATCTCTGGGATCCAGCCAGAGCCGACTCGGATCCATCGACGGTTCCCATTCGTTCTCAAACCGTAATGATCTAAATCACTGGAATGGTGCTGGGCTGTCGGGAACTAGCAGTGGAGACCTTCATGGCACTTCACTTTGGGGGAGCCCCAACTATTCCACGAGCCTGTGGGGTGCCCCGAGCAGCAATGACACCAGGGGAATTAGCAGCCCATCCCCCATCAACGCTTTCCTTTCCGTTGACCACCTGGGTGGAGGTGGAGAGTCCATGTAACCTTTTAGTTTTTTCAACTAATAAACTGTGACCTCAAGATGTAACAAAGCAGCACTAATTTGGACTTTTCACCTACAGCAAGGGGGTCACCTGTGGAAACAGTTACTTTCTGCACATTTTCCACTTTGTTTTAGCCCAAAACATATCAGTTTGAATACTTGAATCATGCAGGCCAATATTATAATGTGAAAAAGTATATATTTACACTTCCAGATAGTGCTATCCATATAAACCTGCTTGGAATGAGCTCATTTGTGTATATTCATCATGTTTATTCTTTGAATTCCTTTTTTTTTTTTTT
>VYXD01016171.1:230686-246556 GCA_013397195.1 Hylia prasina
TGGTGCCCAAGTCGCTGCTGGTGAAGCCGCACCAGAAGGAGAAGATGTCCATGGAGATCGCCATCCACCGCAGCCTCTCCCACCGCCACGTCGTCGGCTTCCAGGGCTTCTTCGAGGACGATGACTTTGTCTACGTCGTGCTGGAGCTCTGCCGCCGTAGGGTGAGGGGCCGGGGGGGCGGGTGGCGGTGTCCCCCGAATAGCGATTTGTCCCCTGTCCTGCGGTACTGATCTTGTCCCCGTCCCGCAACCCCCGCCCCGCTACTGACCGACCGTCCCCCACAGTCGCTGCTGGAGCTGCACAAGCGGCGGAAGGCGCTGAGCGAGCCCGAGGTGCGGTACTACCTGCGCCAGACCATCCTGGGCTGCCAGTACCTGCACAACCACCGCGTCATCCACCGCGACCTCAAGCTGGGCAACCTCTTCCTCAGCGATGACATGGAGGTGAAGATTGGTAAGTGGCAGGGACCCCAGCCCAAGCACCAGAAGACCAGGGCATCTTGGTCATATCCCGTCTCCCTGTCCCTCCAGGTGACTTTGGCCTGGCCACCAAGGTGGAGTACGACGGGGAGCGCAAGAAGACTCTGTGTGGGACACCCAACTACATTGCCCCAGAGGTGCTGGGCAAGAAGGGGCACAGCTTTGAGGTGGATATCTGGTCCATTGGCTGCATCATGTGAGTCAAATTGCCTTTCAGTGGCCATTGGGACGGGTAATCCCTGTGGTTCTGGTCTCCTTGACCCCTCTGAGCTTCAGTGTGATCCAAAGCTCCAGGTACACTGTCCCCTCAGTGCTGAGTCCTTCTGCCAGGCACCTTCTGACCTTCCCTAACTGAAACTTTCCCTGCAGGGTGCTAGACCGCAGCTGCCTTTTCCAGGGGACAGGATCCAGGCACAGTAGACATAGCTGTCAGTGTGTAATATTAAGTGTGTACCCTCTGCCAGGAAAGCCCCTGGGTATGCTTAGGAAGGATACGGTTGCACAATCTGAGTCTCTTCTGTAAAACTGACACCCTTTTGTCTGGGAATGCTCAGGTACACTCTTCTGGTGGGGAAACCGCCTTTTGAGACTTCTTGTCTAAAGGATACATACATCCGGATCAAGAAGAATGAGTACACCATTCCCAAGGTATGCTGCTTCCCATGGAGGAGCTGTTTGGCTCACAGTGGTGCCTGGTCAGCCTCCTGCTGCAGCCTCTGTGTCTGGCACTCCGTGGGCTCTCACGCAGCAGGGCAGAGGCTCTCAGTGCTGGGAGGGGCTGGTTCAGGCTGGGGTGGTGTGAACCTTGTGGGGAGCCAGCAGCTCCTTGGCCCAGCAAAAATCTGAGCTGTTGGTGTGTGGGGCTGAATGGACATGGGCAAGTCCATGAGGTCCAGGCCAGGTCCCCAGCTCATCCCACTGCTGATGAGTCGGTGTCACTCAAGTCAGCTGACTTCAAGCTTTGGGTGCCGTTAGGAGCCAGTTCTCTGAGCTACCCAGTTCTGCTTCCCCAGGCTTGTGTCCTGCTTGCCTGATGCAGCACTGAAGCTCTGCTCCAAGTGGAGCTTCCCTGGGCTGTAAACCCTGTTCATTTGTCACTAGAGCTCATTGTCCCCTGACCCGTCTCTAAACTCCTCAGCACATCAACCCTGTGGCCGCGAACCTCATCCAGAAGATGCTCAGGTCTGACCCTGCCGCACGCCCGACCATCGACGAGCTGCTGAACGACGAGTTCTTCACCTCGGGGTACCTGCCCAGCCGCCTGCCCACCAGCTGCCTCACCATCGCGCCCCGCTTCTCCCTGGCTCCCAGCGGGACGGAGCTGGGCGGGCGGAAGCCGCTGACCGCGCTCAATAAAGGTAGGAGTGGGTGCCCGGCCGAGGCTGGATGTGGGGCTGGACAGAGCCTGCCCAGCCTCCAGCAGCATCCACAACCTTCAGTGTGCCTCCCTCACACCATCTCCTGATCCTTATGGGGACTCAGAACATTTGTGGGCGAGGGGCTCTCCTTGCTCTGCCTGGGACGAAGCACTGCATTTGCTTCAGCTCTGTAATGGGCTCAAACTGATGCCCAGGAAGTTCCACCAGAACGTGAGGAAGACCTTCCTTCCTGTGCAGTGCCCAAGCACTGAACAGAATGCCTAGAGCGGGTGTGTGGAGTCTCCCTCACTGGAGATATTCCAGAATCCTCTGGACACTTCCTGTGCCCTGTACTCTGGAATTACCCTGCTGGAGCAGGGAAGTGGGACCACATGCCCCACCATGGTCTCTTCCAACATGATCCATTCTGTGTGTAAGGTGTTGCCTACACCTGGGGTAGGGTGTAAGTCTGGTGCCTTTGGAAACCTCTCCCTGGTTACAGCTCACTCTCTTCTGTGTCTGGCCCAGGACTGGACAGCCCTGCACAGGAGCCCTTGGCAGACAAGGAGGAAGCGGCGGGGCTGCGGGAGACAGGAGATGCTGTCAGTTGCCACTTGGCTGACATGTTGCAGCAGCTGACTGCAGTCAATGCAGCCAAGCCCTCCGAGAGAGTAGCAGTGAGGCAAGGTGAGCCTGGGGCAGCCCACGGGCCTTGTGGGGTGCACAGGCTGTGGGAAATGTCTCCTAACAAGCTGCTTTCTTCCTGCAGAAGAAGCTGAGGACCCAGCCTGCATTCCCATCTTCTGGGTTAGCAAATGGGTGGACTACTCAGATAAATATGGACTAGGTAAATACTATGGGTGGCAATGCTTCAGGCTTTCCTGGTGTCTGAGGGGGCTGGGAGAAGCCTGGATTGGGGCATTTCCTAGGTCTGGGTTTTTAATCACCATATTCCAGTGTTTGTGTCCAAGACCACTGCCAGGAATCATCCGCCAGGAATCTAGAACATGGTCACTGACCATCAGCCCTGGCCACTTTAAGGTGGACAGTGGTATCTGTGCATGAGGTGACCAAGCTTCCCCCCAGCCTGCACAGGGACCCACGGTGGCAGCAGAGGCTGTTTCTGCTGCAGCTGATGTAATAAATAAGGGAGATGACCAATCCAGAGGTGGAAAGCTGCCACCCAGACCTCCCCAAAGGGGAGACCTGGCAGGGGCTTGGTGCATTGGCTGTCAGAGAATCCCTGGGTGATAAACCATCTGCCTTGGTACTTCCCACTGCTGGTGGTCCCCTGAGATTGGAGGCCTCATGGGGTCCCTTCTGGGCAGGTTACCAGCTCTGTGACAACAGCGTTGGGGTTCTCTTCAATGACTCCACTCGTCTCATCATGTACAACGACGGGGACAACCTGCAGTACATCGAGCAGAACAACACTGAGTCCTACTTCACTGTGAGGTCCTACCCCTCTGCCCTCAACAAGAAGGTCAGTCCTGGGGCAGGAGCCCTGGCTGGGGACATGAGACTCCTGCCAGTCTTGGGCTCTGATGGCAGGGTGGGTTCCAGGGAGAAACATTTATGATTGGAGGTCACTGGCTCTGCAGGCTTCCTCTAGCTGGTGACACATGGCCCCAAGGACAGACACTAGCAGCTCTAACTGCTATCTGAGGCTCATTTACGAGCAGTTTCACAGAAATTTAAGTGCTCAGCAAAGAGAGTCTGATGCGTCACAGTCAGAGTTAACTCTGAGGATTTCCACAAGTTTTTGCAGTGACACCTCAAGCTCTGAAAGACCTAAGTAGGGTCTGGGACTGTGATGGCAGTCCCTGTGCCTGGGGTCACCCTCAGCCCCTCACAGCTCGTCCCTTCTGCAGATAACACTACTGAAGTACTTCCGGAATTACATGAGTGAGCACTTGCTGAAGGCGGGGGCAAACATCACGCCACGGGAAGGGGACGAGCTGGCCCGGCTGCCCTACCTGTGCACCTGGTTCCGGACCCGCAGCGCCATCATCCTGCACCTCAGCAACGGCACTGTGCAGATCAACTTCTTCCAGGTGAGGCTCTTTGCGGGGCTGT
This sequence comes from Hylia prasina, assembly GCA_013397195.1. Taxonomy (NCBI): domain Eukaryota; kingdom Metazoa; phylum Chordata; class Aves; order Passeriformes; family Sylviidae; genus Hylia; species Hylia prasina. The sequence continues at coordinate 234,600 of VYXD01016171.1, forward strand.
GGCTCTGGCTGCACGTGGTGCTGCTTGGATGGGGGCATGAGGGGACGACCTGAGCGAAGGGAACCCAGCACTGGGAGCTGTCTGTGCCGGTACCTGAGGCCCCCAGACTCTCCTCACTCATGAGGGGCCATGCTCTGGAGCAGCAGGTTGGTTGCTGCAGCCAGCTGTTTGCCCTTTGCACTCTGAAGGAATTCTACAGAGGGACCTTGTCACACGCTCCCGGGTGCTGCCGAGATGGCTCATCCAGAGGAGACGCTGCCCCAAGCAGCACAGTGCTCAGTGCCCGTGTGTTCTGTCCCCCCAGGACCACACCAAGGTCATCCTGTGCCCTCTCATGGCTGCTGTCACGTACATAGATGAGAAGCGGGACTTCCGCACGTACAAGCTGAGCCTGATTGAGGAGCACGGCTGCTGCCGGGAGCTGGCCAGCCGCCTGCGCTACGCCCGCACCATGGTGGAGAAGCTCCTCAGCTCCAAGTCAGGCTGCGGCCGGATGAAAGCCTCCACTTAGACCTGGTTCTTGCTGGACTCAGCATCTGTGCCAAACTGCCCAGCGGCGGAGGGAGAGGTCTGGGAGCTGCCCTCCCGTGGCCCGGCTGGGTTCCCGCTCCCGGGTGTGGGCTCATTGCCACAAGGAAGCCCCTGCTGCTGTGGGGATGGTGTTGTTCATTCTGACTGGTGCCCTAAGGTTTCTTGCTTCCCGCTCCTAACAAAGTCTATTTTTAAATTCCCTACCTAGTCTGTTTTTCTAATTTCCCAAAGCCACAAGCCCGGCTCCAACCCAGCCCTCTTGTTTGAGGTGCCTGGGCCTGCTCCTGAGAGAGCAGAGCAGGGGCAGAGCAGAGCTGTCACGTGAGGTGTCCGTACAGGGCTGAGCCTGTGCTCTGGGCTTCGCTTCCTGTGGTGGAAGCTCAGGTAAGATATTGAACAAGCCCAGGGTGAGGCTGAGCAATCGGCCTTTTAATACTGAAACTCCACAAAACCTCAACTTTTGTATATTGCATAACTTGAATAAAAATTGTTTAACACAGCATCCAGGCTGTTTCACTTCCCTTTGCCTTGCTGCGAGAGGGGGCAGCACCTCTCTGGCTTCCCCTCTGAATAAAGCATCCCCTTACCCCTACTGACAGCCCTGGGCTAGGCTTGCCTCTTGGCTCTTTGGCTAATTATGGCTAAAGAATCAGTATAAGTCCTCTCAGGACTTGTCGCGCAGGAGCCCAGTGCCCTGCCTGTGTTGTCCTCCCACCATTGCTCCCTGCCAGCAACTAGAGGTGCTTTCAGGCCAGTTTGTTTTTAAGCAGGACAAGCTTTTTGGTTTTTATTTTTTAATTTTTATAACATTTTGTATAAATATATTCTGGTACAAACCCTGTTAGTTGTGTAACAAAATCCCACACCCCAGTACACACAGGACTGTACAAAATTATTGCTGCTCCACAGAGGAGCATTGCTGTGGGGCTCTCTGTGCCCATGGGCTGTGCTGGTGTTGGAGGCTGGCTCACAGGGAGCACATGCCCATGGGGCTGCCATGAACCAGAGCACCCATGGGACACTGGCCCTGGGCAGCAGGAGAGGGTGGAAGAGCTGCAGGAGGAGGCCTGTCTTTGAGGAGAGGATCCCAGGGGAAAGGAATTCCCTCCTTTGTGCCCAGAGAACTCTTTTTGGGCTGCTGTGCCGCCTGCTCAGGTATAGGCTGCTGGGGACCCTAAGGGAGAGACCCTTGTTCTGAGCCCAGCTGAGATTCACACTTCCATTGGGGCTGTGCCCTTACAGCCCGGGTGCCATGGGCAGGTCCCAGCCCCAGGGCGGCTGAGCGCAGCTGAGGGCTCAGCTCCAGTGTCAAGACTGGGGGCCTGGTCCTGGTCACAGCTCAAGGAGCTGCGTCCCCTGGCACAGGAGAGAACACACGGGACAAAGCTTCCTGTCCCTGGTGGATGTCCCCCTAGGACCGATGCCAGCTTGAGGGCATCGCTGTGCCAGGGCCTCGCTGAGGCTGTCCCTGGGAAAACACAACGTGCTTTCCTCTTTCTTCTCCAAGCACTGCGTCCACCCAAGATGTCTTTGTTTTCTGACCCAAACGCCTTCACACCTGAGTCTGAGTGAGTGTTTGCAAAGGTGGTTGCCCAGAGGGTCCCTGAGGAAACCGCAGGTGCTGCCCTGTGCCCCTGGTGCCCCCCGTGCCTGTGAGCCCCACGGGCCCTGGCAGAAGGACAGCGAGAGAGGGCCCGGCGGGCAGCAGCGGCCGCTCAGGCGCCGTCGCCCCTCAGGCCCTGGCAGTAGTAGGAGCGGAAGGTGCGCTCGTGGGCGCAGGCCCGCATGGCCCCGTGCGTGTGCAGCAGCAGCCGCGGGAAGCGCGAGGTGAAGTACTGCACGAAGCCCTCGGGGACGGAGCCCAGGGCCACCCGCACCTCGGCCGGCAGCTCGTGGTAGTGGTGCTTCTGCGGGAGAGAGGGTGAGGTGAGGGAGGACGGGGACAGTGGAGGTGGCAGGGCCACGGGCAGCTGGGGGCCGTACCTTGTTCCTCATGGCCCGCAGCAGGTCACGCACTGAGCCCCCCTTGTAAGTGCGGAACTTCCTCAGGTCTGGGGACAGCAGGAGAGGCACGGAGTGAGGTGCGACACAGCCGGGCTGAGGGGCTGCCACAGCCCTGTAGTGCAAGCCCCAGCCCCGCTCCGCTGTGACCTCCCACCAAGGAAGGGCTGCCACCTTTACCTGCCCTGCTTTTCGGCCCCTGGGCACAAGCAGGTGCCTGCTGGCCAGTCAAAGCACCAGCCCTTGGAGTCCCAGTCCCTACCTGCTTCACTGGACCCAGTGATGAGCCTGGCCCCTCCATGCTCACCCATCTGCAGTGGGAGGGAGATGTGCATCCTCCAGTTGGTCCTCACCACCGCCCGTGCCCCCGATTCCAGGGCTGAGATGATGGGCCCCTCGGCTGGCTCCTTCTCCACACGGTCACTGACGTCCTATGAGAGTGGGGATGGGGTGGGGATGGCACTGCTCTTGCTCTGCACGAGGTGGGACAGAGACCCAGAGACCCCTCATCCCTCATAAGAGTAGCTCACGATGAGCACGTTGACCTAAATGCAGCAGTTTCCAGCACATTTTTCAGGGAGTACCTCTGTTCACTGCTGGTGGGACAGCACAGGCTCACCTGGAAGAACTGCAGCTGCTTCTCCTGACTCCAGAAAAAGGGATGCACAAGGACCACAGGGGCTGAGGGCCGGCGCTGGGGCTCAGGGCTGATCATCGCCACAATCAGCTCCCTCGCAACGAGGTTGTCTGGGGTGAAACAAAACAGCAGAGAACTCACCCCCGTGCCAGGGCTGGGAGCTGCCCCTCAGCCTGGAGCCTCCCCGTGGTGCTGTGCCACTGGGGAAAGGTCTCACCATGAACCTCCTCCTGCAGGCAGCTCAGCTGGTAGGAGCCTGCCAGGATGTTTGCCTGGCGCCGCAGGCTGTCCCCAAAGGGGTGCTGTCCCCCCGACACCACGTAGTAGAAGACACACCCGGCTGAGAAGATGTCCACAGCACTGGTCTGCAAAACACACGGGCATGTGGGACCCTCAGGCAAAGGGTGGGAAACCTTTACCTCCCACTTTTCTATCCTTTTATGTGGACAGTTGGTCGTTGGCTGCAGAGCTGCTGGAAAATGCACTGCATGGGGCTCCTGCTCTGCTGCCTCTGGTCAGGGAGCCCCATCGCCCCAGATCCCTAAAAGAGAAGGGGTTCCCAGATGCACAGCCAGAATTCAGGACTCCACAGCCCAAAGGACACACAGTGGCTGCTGCTGTCCCACCAGCAGGCACATGGACACCAGCATGAGCCCCAGCACTGCCCTGCCCAGAATCAGTACAGCAGCTACTTCCAGTGGGAAAAAGATTCCCAGTTCTGAAGAGAGGAGAAGCATGACCTTGGCAGCAACCCACAGCCCCTCCACCCACCCCCCCCCACATTTCTCAGGACTGGAGCCTAATGAGACACCTGTGCTGAACACAGCTGGGCACTGTCCCCCAAGGGCAGGGCATGGGGCCAACCCTGGGAAGGAGAACAGTGCCTGTGTCTGGGCTGGCTCTGGCTCATGGAGCTCTCATCTTAATTGTGCACCCCGGCAGTGTCACCTGAGGCCACTGCCAGCATGGGGGACACTGCCACAATGGGCCCAAGGAGCACTCAGGGCGGGGGTGGCCACGGCTCACTGACAGGGTTCTCCTTCGGGGCCTCCTGCAGCACCTCGGGCGCGATCCAGCCCTCAGTGCCAGGGATCCCAGAACGGAGGCTGAAGCTCTGCCGTCCCCCCTGAAGCTTCTTGCAAAGGCCGAAGTCGGAGATGACTGCATGGATCTGCCCGTGGCTGTTCGGGACAGAGATGAGGATGTTACAGGGCTTCAGGTCACGGTGCACTGGAAGTGAGAGTGTGTGGTGTCACCTGGCAGGGCTGGAGCAAACAGGGCTCTGCCACAGCCCCACGTGCTGCTGACCCCCACAGCTACTGCCCAAACCCCGCAGCATCCACTGAGGAGAGGCTGAGGGGGCAGCTGGCCCTTACCGATGCTGAGGGAGTGCAGGTGGGCCAGCCCGGACATGGTCTGACGCAGCACGGACACCGGGTCCAGCCCACGGCGCTCAAAGCTGGGGCTCTCCACGTACTGGAACCACACAGAGGGAGAGGAGCTAAGCCTCATTTACTGGGCAAAGGCAGGGTGGAGAGACACCCCACATTTACTGGCTGCAGAGACACCGCACCCCAGTGTGTGGCAGGTGCTCAAGAACAGCCCCCACAGAGGCTGTTTGTGCTCCCGGCGGGCAGTCTGTGCTCACCTCCTGCAGCGTGGCGGAGCACAGCTCGATGGCGATGTAGTGGAACTGCCGGTCCCTCTCCGTGCAGAAGTAGCGCACGACGTGGGGGTGCTCGTCCGACTCCCGGAGCAGCTGCACCTCCCGGTCCAGCAGGTGCACACACTCCGGCAGGAGCCGCTTCACGGCCACGCCGCGGCCCTCGAACTGCCCCCTGCACAGAGCCCCCGGCGTCCGTGCGGGCACTGCTGGAGCTCACCCGCAGGGCGCTCAGCACAGACCGCTCTGCTTCACCCCACACCTGGTCACACCGACGGGAGATCTTCCCCAGTGGGAGATGGGAATTGGAGGGTCTCAGTTTGGTAGGAAAATGACATCCCCCACTTTTTACTGTGTTCAGTGCTGGAAAAGGGGCTCAGCCAGAGCCTAGGGAACATGCGAGGGGCCAGAGCAGGTGCAGGGAGGGGGTGCAAGGGGGACCTGCCCTGTGTACCCAGTGCCTGGTTAATGACGGCCACGAGCCTGACTCCAGGAGGGGTGGGATGAGCACCAGAGGAAGGTGAAGGTGGTGAGTTGTTCTCAAAAGTCCCTGAACCAGTGGCCACCACCCTGGCCAAGAGCTGCCTTGTCACTGTCCCTGTGGCTCCCAGGGAGAATGGGAGAAGAATGGGGGCAGGCACCCGGTGTCACCCACCTGAAGACAAAGGTTCCTCCAGCTCCATGGCCCAGCACGTCTTTGGGGTTAAAAGAAACTTTCCCAACTACAACCAGGTCTGTCTCTGCATCTGCAAGGGAGAGAAGACAGCCATCTTCCAGCCTCCAACCATTAGTTCTGTACAGAGGACACCTGTTTCTCTATTCATCTGGCCATTTCTTGGGCCCTACTCTTATGCAGCCCATGCTTATCCAGCAGCAGATCTGGCACCTCCTCCCATCCCAGGTGGGCTGCAGCCCTCTCATCTGCAGGCATCCCTGCTCCTGCTCTGGGTGCTGGCACCTCTGGACAGAAGTCCCCACAGCCTGCCCATTCCCGCTGCACCCACCTTCAGCAGCCACTGGGACAGCTGGCTCTGGGCTGACCGTCCCATTAGCCGGCTCCTTCGGGCAGGCTGAGGGGCTGGAGCTCTGCGAGAGCTCTGATGCACTTCCCTGGCTCAGCTCCACCTCCCTGGGCTCCTCAGGGACGCCCTCCCTGGAGACTCGGCCGGGGCGCAGCATCTCCTGCTGCTGCTGCAGGAGCTGTATCTGCTGCTCCAGTTGCTGCTGCTGTGCCACATGCTGCCGCTGCAGTTTCTGGAACACAAACCATGGGAATACTCAGCTCCATGCCCGGAGCAATGCTGGGGCATGGGCTGTGCTGTCCCTCTCCCTGCACCACCACTCACTGTGAGCAGCAGGACCAAGATTCCCCCGCCCAGCAGAGCCGTGCCGATGGCAGCCATCACCAGGTCCCAGGTGCCAGACTCGGGATACACCTCCACCTGCTCCCCCGGCGTGGGGTGTGGCTGGAGCGGCCCCTCGCTGCGGACAGCTGGCTCCTCCGGGCTGCTCGGGGCCAGGAACTGCAACACACACCCGGGGCTGGGTGACACGAGAGGCACAGACTGCAGGGCACTTGGGTTTGGGACTTCCTTCCTGTCCTATCCTGTGCTGGGGACCCACTGCCCACCCCAAGCAGCCCAGACCCTTCAGTGACCCAGCACCCTTCAGCACTCACATCGTCGAACACGGTCCTGGTGGAAGGAGCCCTGGGGATGATGGTTTCTGTGGTTTTCCTCAGGTTCTCTGGGAAGGCTCGCAGCATTGTGGTGTGGACCACGGGAGGGAGCTCATGGTGCCCTGTGGCAGAAGGGGAACAGAGACAACCCTAAGTTCACCTCTTGGTTTCAGCACCCATCCCTTGCCAGCAGCCCTGGCTCTCCTGGAACAGGGGAGTTGCTTCTCATTGGAGCCCCAGCATGGGTGACTGTGAGCCCTGCTTCAAAGGGTCCCTGCCCACCCCTGCACAGGGTACCTGGCAGTCACTCCAGGGGAGGGGACAAGGATGGGCTGAAAGCCCGAGGTGACTCAGCCTTAATCCCATTCATCCCAGTGGGCAGAGCAGGTTGGGCTATTGCCCCTAAAGCACAGCAGCAGCTCAGGTTGCTCCCTGCTCGGCACCATCTGGGAGCCAGGACGTGGCTAAGGGGAGACCCTTCCCTTCTGTGCCTACCACGGATCCACACCTATGAGAAGCCACTGGTTGTGGAGTGAGGTGATGCTGCCCTGCGGGTACTTGACGTCGGTGCTGGGCATGATCTCACACTCCCCGGACTCCCTCATGGTCACGTCGTCCGTGGTGGGGCCGTCGATCCTGGCCAGGGTGATGCCCTGGGGCTGGAGACGTGGCAGCTCGTGGGGCACGGCCGGACGAGCCCGGCCGTGGCCCCGGGACAGCGGGGACACTCACCACCAGCGCCACGCTGCCGTGCACCAGGGACGTCACGGCGTAGAAACTGCTCGCGTGCTTCCCCACGTAGAGCGCCGGCCTGCAGGGCAAGGACAAGCATCACCTTCCATCCCTCACAGATCGGGGGGCCGAGCGCGGGGAGCAGGAACACCGCTGCTCAGGAAGCACATACAGCAGCTGGGTCTTGGTGGCGGTGAAGTCCTTGACGGACTGGTAGCTCCACTTGAGGATGTGGATGTCCTGTGACTGGAAGGTCAGGTAGCGCAGGGTCTCCATGGCCAGGTTGAGGTGGGGGAGGCGGCGCAGGCTGTCCTGGTGCCACAGGTAGATGCCGACCACAGGTGAGCCGTAGTTCTGCGCCCACAGGACCTCCCCGCTCTCCTTGTCCAGGGTCACCACCAGCCCGTCCCCGCTTGAGGCCAGGTGTGCCATTTCTGAAGAGAGCAAGAGGGATGAGGGATGCAGCAGCTGGGCTGTGTCTCCTCTGGTCACTCTCAGTTCTGCCACCGGCCATGGGCAGCTGCCTGTCCTCCCCAGCAACGGGCACAGCCGAGACCCTGGTGCTGGACCTGGCACCGTCACCCCAGGCCCCTGCACAGGCAGAGTGCTGCTGTGAGTGGGCACCGGGGAGCTGGTGCCACAGCTGCCAGAGCTGCCATGGCTGCAGTTCCACTCACTGTAGTGGTAGGACTCCTCGCAGAGCGGGGCCGAGTACTCAGAGAAGGTGGCATTCCAGCGCAGCTCCCGTGACTTGGTGTCGTACATGGTGATGACGTACTCTGGGGATAGGAGCAGGGCACGAGGTCACCTCCAGCGCCCCATTTCTCACACCAGGCAGTCGATGGGGGCACGGGACTGGCTTACGGGTCCGTCCGATGTAGAGCAAGGGGCTGGACGGGCACAGACCGTCCCAGGCCTCTGTTGAGAGGGTGGTCTGCTTCTCCCCTGACTTGGGGTCCACAATGAACCACGTGTCCTGCTTCTTCCCTGAAAGAAGGAAAATGCTTTCTTTGTAAGTCCCGCAGCCCCGCCCGTCCCCAGGAGCTCCCGCTGAGCTCCTGCCCGAGCCCTCCGCGGTTCCCGGGAGCCCCGGTGAGCTCCGCCCCCGTACCGGTGTAGAGCACTCCGTCCGAGCTGCGGCACGGCGAGGACTGCACCAGCTCTGGGATGGTGAAGGGCAGCTTCTGCAACACAGGCAGCAGAGCAGGTGCAGGGCCAGAGTCACCTCTCCAGCCCATGGCACCCCAGGGGTCACAGGATGCCCACAGCCCTACTGACCATCAAGCCTTCTTTGTTCTTTCCTCCCAGGATATACAGGCTGCCATCATTGGGGTCTGGAAGGAATGCTGGCCTGGGAAGGAGGAGAGAAGGATAAAACATCAGCTACCCCCTGCCCTGGGCACCTCCAAGGACACAGAGTGGCTACACTGCAGAATCCCCTTTTGCTCCAGGGTGAGTCACTGCAGGACATGACCTTTCCTGGACACCTGCAGTACTGGATTTGGCAGGAGATAATTCCCACTCTGGTCGGTCCTGGGACCCCCACAGCCCCCCAGTGCCCACCCGCCAGGCTGGTGGATGCCCTGCCTGTCTCATGGAGCTGTTGCTGTCCTGCCTGCCCCTGAGCTTTCAGGGGGATTTCCCTCAATTTCTCTCCATGCTGGTGTGTGTAGTCAAGCTGAGAGCTCCTCGACTCTGCAGCAGAGGCCAGCTCCTCTTCATCACCACGTGCCAAGTGCCAGCACCAGGGCCAGGGTAAGGTGATGCCATGGCATGGGCTGGGCATTTCATTCCTCTGTGCCTCCCCTTTCCTGCTGTCGCTCCATCAGGGAGCCTCCCGCACTGCCCAGCTGCCTGTGGGGATGACTCACTCTGCCACATACACCGGCACCTGCAGAATGGGATCTGAAACAGAGAGTGAGGCCACGTCAGCAGCACTCCTGTGAGTGGGACAGCACAACACCACTGTTTACCCAGCGTGGCATTGTCACCCAGCCCAGCCACGCAGCCCGTTTGCCTTTCAGAGCCAAAAGAGGCACCAATGGCAGATGCTCACCCACACTGGGCTGTGCCTGGGGCTGGCAGCACACCCCAGGTCTGGAGCACTGGCAGCCCAGAGCTCATCCAGCACAAGCCAGGCCAGGGGAGCATTCCCAAACCCCAAACATGCTCCAGGAGCCAGGCTGTAAGCAAATTCCCCCAGTCACTACTCACCATCCTTCAGGGTCCACTTGATGTCCCCTGTGCTCTTGCTGACAGCATGGAGGTTCCCATCCAGTGTGGAGATGAAGAGCAGCGTTTCTGGGACAGTCACAGCACCACCTTTGAGGCTCTAGGACAGACACACCGTCCTCAAGAGCTCAGCCAGACTTGGGAACAGCCCCCCAGCCCAGGTCCTCTGCTCAGCTCAGCTCCTGGGGCAGCTGCACCCTCAGTGACTGGCAGCACCCACACCTATGGCCCCCAGCTCCACAGCACGGCTCACATCCCACTAGAGCCATCCTGGGGCTGGAGCAGCCTTCCTTCTCCCTCCTCTTCCTGGAATGAGTTTTCCCACAGGTGGGATGACCTGCAGTGTGGCCGTTCCCAGTCACAACCCTGGATGCCTTTCTAAAGGTGACAAGAGCAGCCCAACCATCGGCTCCTTCCAGAAACAAACAAGTCTGGTGACTTTTCATGCCAGAGAAGTGATGATGATTGCTTGCCCAGGCCTTCAGAGCTGCAGGTTTCAACTACCTGACATTGAGGAAGTAATTGCAGATTCACCAGGCAAGAGGAGTTGCTGCTTCCACGTATGGCACCCGCATAGTGAGTGCCAGCTCAGCCAGTGCCACATATGCCAGCCTCACCCTGTCAGCAAACAGGGATGGGCAAACAGCACAGGACCCACATGGCTCTGGCAGTCCCTGATGCCAGCAGTGCCTGAGCCCCTGGCTGGCTGCAGATTAGCATGAGAGGCCCAAGGACACCCCCAGAGCCCAGCCCCTCAGTAGTCCCCTCCCTGCTCTGGGAGCCTGAGCTGGCAGAGCCTGTCCTGGGGGCCTGTCCAGGCTGTGGGGCAGGGACCAGCCAGCAGCTGTGCCCAGCCAGTGCCTACAGGCGAGTCCGAGACCATTTGCAGAGTAGAACCTGACAGTACCAGACTGGCTGTGGCACGGCAGGGCCAGGAGATCCTTTCAGTTGCAGCAAAGCACAGGAGCACGCATGACCTCCCTCACAATGCACCTCATACCAACCTCTACACCTCCAGCCCAGTTCTTTTATTTGCACTTCTTTTTGCTTAATTTTCAGGTGAGGTCAGAGGGAGTTTCCCTGCTCTGGCTTTGCCCAGAGGACACGGTGGGCAGGCAGGGAAGGGGACTGCTCCCCACCATGGCTCCTCCAGCCCCTATGGCCCTGCAGGAGGGATTGCTGCTGGCTGGGGACATGCCAGGCACGGAGCTCTTGCAGTGTGGCCACCTGCCCAGGGGAAACTGAGACTGCTGAGCACCCCCAGCCGTCAGGGCTCTCCACTTCCTTCCTCTCTGATGCTCTGGGGTTTTTCCATCCCTTCTGTGAGTGTTTTGGTGCCAGGGCACTCAGGCAAAGGCCAGGCTGCCTCGCCTGCTCCCCATAAACCACCATGGGCAGAACTGGGAGCACTGGATGCCTTGGAGCTGCCATCCTCCCCCTGGTCCCAGCCCAGTTGCCCCAGCAGTCATTCTGGCCAGCCTCAGCTCAGAACTGTTCCCAGAGCCATATTTTCCCTAGGTTCCCACCACAGCACTCCAGACTCTGCAGTGATGCCGCTGGGGCCGAGCCCAGCCGTGGGCTCGGGGCACACTTGCTTCCCCAAGGATGGATAGAGAGGGACAGCCAAGCACAGACAGAAAGTCGGTGCCAGCATCCCCTGCCTCCTCCCCTGAAGCAGCTCTATCCGTGTAATCCAAAGCCACCCTGGCACGCTGCCTATCCACTTGAACTGCCACCAGCTGCAGGAGCTGGATCCGGCTCCGAAGGCACCTCCCTGACAGGGAGCAGCTCCGCGGGACGGGAGGACGGGACCGAGGGCACCCCGGGAAGGGGGCTCCGCTCCCGGCCACAGCCAGGCTCAGGGGTGAGGATGGAGAACAACCTCCGCTCTGGGTGCCGCAGGGCCCCTCGCTCGGGTGCAGCCCGGCGCTCCATCGCACAGCGGCCAACGCCACTCGCCTACAGCCGCGGGACCCCCGCAGCATCCCGGCCCCGCGGGCACCACGTACACCCTGGGGGTGCCCCCGGCAGCATCCCGGCCCCGCGGGCACCACGTACACCGTGGGGGTGCCCCCGGCAGCATCCCGGCCCCGCGGGCACCACGTACACCGTGGGGGTGCCCCCGGCAGCATCCCGGCCCCGCGGGCACCACGTACACCCTGGGGATGCCCCCGGCAGCATCCCGGCCCCTCGGGCACCACGGCCCCTCAGCCGCACCGCGTACACCCTGGGGGTGCCCCCGGCAGCATCCCGGCCCCTCGGGCACCACGGCCCCTCAGCCGCACCGCGTACACCCTGGGGGTGTCCCCGCACGCACCCGCCCGGCCCGAGGGGCGGCTGGAGCCCCGCTCACCGCTGGCACACCCGGGGCACCGTGTGTCGTGTGCCGGAGCCCTCCCGCAGGACACGCGGGGCTCAGCGACCACAGGCTCACGCCGGGAACCACGCGGACACCGCACCGTCCCTCCCCGACCTTTCCTCGG
>VYXD01016171.1:246570-258080 GCA_013397195.1 Hylia prasina
ACCGCGGCAGGAGCCGCCCCGCGGTCCGCGCACACCCCCGCGGGCCCCGCCGGGGGCACCGGCCCCGGCCGGGCCGCGGGCGCCGAGCCGAGGAAAACTCCTCTCGCCGGTAAGGCGGGGCGAAGCCCTCCCGGGGGTAGCGGGGGAGGACCCGGCTCCTGCCGCCCCCGCTGCAGCGCCCCCAGCCCCGTGTGCCGGGAGCTCTGCCCGAGGGACAGCGGGGAACGGGGGCTGCGCTGGGAGGCCCCGCCCGAACTGAGCGCTGACCCGACAGGACACACCTGGACACCAAACCCAACGGGAACCTGCCCACGCTGGGACAGCGACAGCGCAACCCGGGGGCTACTGAACTGTCTCACGGATGGGGTTTGGGTGGGGGGACAGGAGGTGTCCAAAGGCGGGGACGAAGCCGAGCAGCGCCTGTTCAGCGTGACAAGCCTGAGGCTGCTGAAAGCCCAGCACTGGGGCCGCTCCCGAGCACCCGCCTCGGGGGCTGTTCAAGGGGGGTGGGACTGTGACACCGCACCAGGGCTGGGCCAGCCCAGCAGGACCGGGCCAATCTCGGTGTACAAGCAGATTAAAGCCCGGCTTTGGGCAGGGAGGTAGAAACCATCCTGTAATTCACAGCCCGTGCGTGTGCAGTGGCACAAGGCAGCAGAACCCAAATCCCCACCGTGGCAGATGGGCACCCACAGCTTCGACGTGTCACCAGGTGTGGGGTCCCCTGAATTTCGGCCTGTATCCATCTTCCTGCAAAGAAACTCACTACAAACCCTTTGCTCACAGCTGCAAGAGGAAGCAGCTCACTACATACAGAATATTGAAACACTCAAACACAGAACTACTTAATTATCAAACTTTAATTAATAAGACTAATCTTACAGAATAAAACACCAGGATAACCAGTCAAGGTTACACTTAAAAAAAATCCAGCAGTGCAAATCTAAGACTAAATATTTGTCATCTCCCTCCCCCCAAAATAGGCAATAGATTATTTAAAAATACCATAATACATGGTACTCACATATTCCATTTAAAATAAATCTGCAGTGGACACAAATATCTAAGTTTTTTTTAATATAAAACCAAAAAATTAATTGCTTTGAGTATGGATAAGACAGAGTGAACTTCCATGAGCTACCAAGACGAATCCTTGGCTAGAAGGTAAAATGGCCATGTTTCATACAAGACTTGCCACGGCTCTCCTGGTCCCTGCTCCCCTCTGGTGACAAGGACATTCACCAACAAAATAAGATGCCAACGGCCTCATTTTAACAGGTGGGGAGAGGCTGCTGGACAGAACTGAGTGAAAACAGCTCTACTGGAAAAACCAAGTTACAAAGGAAGAAAAGTAAAGGAAGGGAAGTCTGGAAACGAGCCCTGCAAGGATGGGAGCAGGGAGTGCTGTGCCCAGGACAGCAGCAGGGGCAGGGTCAGGCCCGTGGCTGTGAGGCAGGGGGTGCAGGACAGACCCACCCTGGCACCTGGCAGCAGAACAGCAGGGAATTGTTCCTCTTTGGCCCTCGGAGCAGTGGGCACCAGCCAGCAGGTGCAAGCTGGGCAGGGTGTGTGTGGCACCGGCACAGTGTGGTAGTGGTGACAGTTTCTTATCTCCTCTGAGTCCAGATCACTCTCTTCCATCACCAGAACATCCTGACTGTAGTTACACATTCCTTGTCAACGTCATTGACCAAAATTAATAATTTATTTTTAACTTGGTATGAAACCATGCGAGTAACACAAGCTCTTCATGCAAGACAGTCTCTGTTCAAACCCCAACCAGGCTGAGCAACCACACTTAGGAGTGATCCTGGGACTGCTTACACTTGGGATGCACAAACAGAGGAAAGACTACTGAACTTGAGACAGGTGTAGAAGAAGAAACCTGCAGTGCTGGGCACAGAGAGGGGAAAAGGATGGCACACATGTGAGCTGTGATACTCATGGTCATGGAACAAGGTAGGGAGCTGGGGGACTGACAGGAGGAATCCCAAGATAGCAGCAAGGAGGGGACACTGCCTGGGCTCTGGGAGCAGCCAACAGCAAACACAAACTGTGTCCTGCAGGGACCTGCATTTGCCTCATGAGTACTTTAATCTGCAATTGGCAAACCCAGAAAGCACTCACTGCAACCTCATAGGGAGTGGCAGCCCAGGATGCTCCCAGGGAATCACACCTACACACAGCAGGAACCAGTCACTGCTGAGAGCACCCTGGTAAAGTACAATTTAACTGAAATATACATCTGTGCAGCTGTTACTGGTAACTTCCCACAGAATAGATGTCGTATCTCAGAGTCATCTTTATCATTAACACCAAATACCCCATGTTCTTGCACTTTACTCACACAGTGTCTCAATGAGGACCAAACTCCTTCCTGGGACCACTGGTTATGCTGAGTCTGCCTTGGGATGGTCACAGTGACCAGAGAGCAAAATCAAAGCCAAGAGAGAGGCAGGCAATGGCTGTGAGGCAACTGTGGCACTATCCCACTAAAAAGAGGGTGTTTGTTAATGTCAATAGCTGCCTTGGAAAAACTGGTGTATACCAGAACATACAAAACTCCACATCACTCCCAAAGAGAAAGGATCTCAAAAGCAGTGCTGCCAATTTAAACTAGAGTATTCATTTCAAAGAGGTCCCAAGAAGCCTAGGATATTGAGCCAACAAACACCAACTAAAGCATTTATAAGTCACTTTCCTGTATTTTAATTCAAATTTTGCACATAGAACAAAAAAATGAGACAATTTCATTTTTCCAATCAAATCCAACCTGCAAGGAAGCACCTAAACAGGATCACATTTTCTTAGTGTACAGTATTTTCTTAATGTTTAAAATTGCTTTGTACGTAACCAAGGGGTTTGTGCTGAGTCTCTTTTGAGCTGCTGGGCTGTACCTGGCCCAGGACAGAGCAGCTGTGCCCCCTGGCACGGAGGGTGACACTGCCCTGTGCCCCAGGGGCCTCAGCAGAGGTCAGTGCCTGTCCCCGCTCGCCCCAGTTACTCACCCGGTCACTGCGTCCTGCACAGAGGCCCCAGGACCTGGGGAGGAGCTGGAACTCAGGCACGTGCCCTCCCCAGGAGCAAGGGGGTGAAGGAACAGGAAAGGAAACATGAACAGATGCACAGACAGGTCTGAGCACGTTGAGGAACAAATGGGAGCTGATCATCACAGAACCAGCAAGGTGCCACCGTGGCCCCAGGTGACAGAAGGAGCCCGTGTCACCCCTTTGCTTTATCCTGCACTGCCCACACCTTCCACCAGGTAACAAATTGTTAATTTAAGCCTTAACACCAGGACTGACAACTAGGAAATCCCAACTGTGATGGCTGCGTTTCACCCATGACATTGTCACTGGTGAAGTCAGGCCAGCTCCTCTCTGCCCCCAGCTGCTCCAGGGACTGCCAAGGGAGCTGACACAGCTCTTCTGGCACAGCCACGCATGTCAGGACACACTGCTGCTGGCTTGTACACAGAAAGGAAATACCTCAAGCTACAAGAGTAACAAGCACATCACCAGTTTCTATGTAGGATATGAAACACCTTTGAAACTCATATTGCATGGCTGTTCTAACAGAAAATACAAACTAAAAGCTCTAGAGGCCACAGGGAAGTAAGTGACCTCAACACCTATCAAAAAGCCAATGTGTTTTCCAGTCTTTCAAGTAAAATAAAAATAAAATAAATACTCATTTGGGAATTTGCACTGCTGTGCTTCAACTCTCCCTCAAGGAGAGGGAGAAGTGGACATGGAGCATATTCAGAGTAGCTGTTCCTAAAAGGCTGTTTCTGCATGGGTTTGAGCTACTGGCATGGAGCAGCACTGAGCCCCAGCAGAGCAGGGATGTGTGAGCTGCTCCAGTCTGGCTGCACAATGACACTTGCTATGGGCTTTGCACCTGTCCAGGGCTGAGGGCTCCGTTCAGAACACCTGAGAGAAATGGCACAAGGATGGCTGGGATGACACACAGAGCATCACAGCCCAAAGTGCAGCACGCTCCTTCTGACAGAATGAGGTGTGAGGCTTCTTGTGAACTGGAACAGGAGAAAAACTGGAAGGTGGTTTACATTTCAAAACATCACTTGCTGGATGGTTAATCTAAAGTACAATTCATTGAATTCAAGGTCACTACAAATTTTCAAATCCAGCTCACAAAAGACTGCTGCTGTTATCAAGAATCCAAAACAGCATATGAGATTCTCTCTTCCTTACTGCCCCCTCCCCAAAGAGGGCAGGAGGTCTCTGTGCTTCCCTCCCTTTGGGAGGTCTGTGTCCCCCTGCTCCCACCAGGCAGCACAAGGGTGTTTCCAGTCCAACAGCTCAGTGTCAACGCAGCAGCTGCAAAATGATCCTGGACTGCAACATGCACGAGCAAGAAAATGCTCCCAAAATGTAGCAGCCCAGGGCAGGAGGTGAAGCACTGACCGGGCACGAGAGGGAGCAGCTGGCAGCACCAGGTCACCTGCCATGGCAAAACATCCCTGTGGAATTCACCTGCTCCAAACATGCTACACAGACCAACCTGGAGCTGCCAGAGTCGGGAAAAAGGCCAGGAAAAATCCCAAGCAAGCAGGGCATCTTTGGGTTAAAACAAAGAATTAGTTCTGCTACCAAGGAGTGGAAGCTGCCCTGGAGGGCCAGCGGGATATGGCTTCACCCAACAGCGACGCTGAGCACTGCTACAGTTTATTCTTAAAAATCTGCTCCTCAAAGTCCCAGTCACAAACAAGTAACTAAATTAAGTCTAATGCTGATAACTGAGAGATTATGAAAATATTTGGTTTTGTTCAAACCACGTAAAAAAATCATCAATAATACATTGTAATATTTTCTTTTTTAAAACTAAACTGGAAGATCAACTCTCAGCAGATTTAAGTGTATTACACACGATATTTTGTGAATTAAGATTTATTGATTTCCATTGTATTTGCTTTAAATATGGTTGAAGCTGACTGCAGAAAAGGGATGGTGAAATCTTTAAGTTAAAAGTAAACTAATGGTGAAAGAACATCACCTCTGGCTTCCATCCATGCCTCGTTTAGCATGTTTTAATAATAAGTTCCAGGACTGTCACATCCAGGGATGTTGGAGGCCTCTCCCAGCAGTGTCCTTACATTTGTGTCATTTTCCTGTGCCAGAGGTGAGCGTGCTTTCAAAAATACTGCCACTTCCCCAGCACCGTGTCTTTGATTGCATCGACATACTGAGTTGGGACCCAATAGACCCAGTAGTAAGATGCTTCTGTTGGGCCCAGCTGAAATGCCTGCAATTAAAAATGACAACATTTACACACGGGAACAAAGAGCTGGTCCCAGTGGACAGGCACAGCTCATGCACTGCCAAACTAGACCAGCCTGTCCTACCTGCTGCTCCCTGCAGCACTCAGGGCATACCACAGCTCTTTGGTGGGCAATTAAAGGAGCATTGCAGAGAACAAGAGCAGCAGAGCACTGAGAAAACCATGAGCTCTTTCCTTTTACAACATCACAACAGTAACCAGAACTCCTGGCCAGTTTCAAGAACATGAGGAAATTATTCTGGTAGACAACCTGAAACATAACTCAAGAGTCTCTAAAGAAATTACAGAGCTGAGAAGCCCAACAGGAGCTAAACAAGACAATGACCATGTTTTTATAGGATTTTGTATTTAGTCATAATGTCCTATTTTCAACGTCTGTCCTATGCCCAGGAGAGGGGCACCATGGCATGCCAGAGCCTCTGCCCTTGCTGTGGGATGAGTTAATTGCAACATGTGGTGAAGAGGACCTCTTCTCACATGGGTGATCAAAAAATCAAGTATTTGGACAGAGACTAGAGCAGTGCTGCCCTGCAGGCCATGACTTTAAGGAAAAACATTTCCCTTTCCTCCCCCTAAAGAAGGAAACAGATCTTATAGAAAAGAAACTTACTTCAACATCAAAAGCTAGTTACCGTACTTTGAAAAGCAGGATCATAAAAAAACCCAAACCAGCCAAAATTTCAATATATTAGCACAGTTCTCTGATGAAATGTAACTTTGCTAGATCCCATATGAGTTGTTCAGAAAATTAGAGGTGTGAAAAAATATTACAGCATCAAATCTTTTTTTTCTTAACCTCCAGCAAGGCCTGTTGTTCATATAAGTACCATAGAATCTAGAAATTAAAGCAGGTATCAAAAAATCTCACTACCATTAAGAAATTATGAGCTATGCTGTGGGTATGTTTACTGGTTTAACACTGTCACAGTCAGAAGGCACAAAGTAATGCTTAAGCACTTCACGTTTGTGTGAAACCAGTCCAGATTTCCACACAGCTGCAGATGAAATTCAACATGGACCCAAAACACTGACAGTGTGAGAGGAGCCCACGTCCCCATCTCCACAGGCTGGAACCACCATCCACCTCCAGGCTGCTCTGACCTGCAGCCTCAGTAGTGTGCACTGCATGAAGGAATTAGATGGGTATGATTAAAGTAGAGCCGTTACTCACCATCATGTGATAATCCTCATGGCCTTCAATAGGTTCACTCACCACATTTTTAATGGACCCCATGGGTAACTTTTCTGTTCTCTCTACATTAAAATTGATCAAAGTATTATTTCTGACATGCGGGGAAGCAGTATTTCATATTCATTCCATACACCACCTCCACCAGTGCCAAGATCTCCTCAGGTCAGTCTGCCCTCCAGGTGAGTTGTGGATACCTGCTGCCGAGGACGTGGTGGCTGCAGCACCACACCCCACACACACACCCACAGTGGCACCCCAGTGTCAAGAAATCCAAAACTTGACCACCAAGTCCCCCTGCATCACATGAAGTATTTCAGCGTTAATGATTTGAGCCTAGACTGAGTGATGGGAAATCCCAGGCTTTATTTAATGTTTCCCCTTAAGAAACTCCCCTCGGAGCAGCAGGGATGCTCATCCTATGGAATCTGGTCCAGGCATGAGAATATTCAGGACTGACTACCAAGGATTACACTGAACTCTCAACAGCAAGCCTGAAAGCTGGCAAAGATAGATACACTGACCTAACTCTGAAAGCTTAGGCCAGGCTTACCCTGCAGCAGTGTGCAGAGAAGCACACGGAAGGGAATACAAAAGAGAAAATAGGGAAAGAAACAAATGAGAGAAACTGAAGCCCCCAGAAGACTACGATTACATGGCAGAGTAACATCAGCCAGCAGAGGCAATGACAAGAGCAACAAAGTACATGGTCCAGGGCAGAGCTTTCCTGTCAGCTCTGTCCTCACTCCTTTCTGAACATTTAATTCCAAGGTCCTGCCTTTCAGTTCAAGCACCCAGCACCAGCCGAAAATTATCTTCTTGGACACAAGACAGAGAATACCCAAAACACTTCACAAAGGAGAAACTGAACTCTGAGTTCTTGAGATAGATCTATTTAATTTGTGATCCAAAAAACCCCTCAAACCTACCTACAGAAAGCACCCAGGGAGATAAACTCAGTGATATAAGGAAAAATATTCTCTGCCTCAAAACTGAGCTCACGCTGAGCTACCTGTTCAGACCTGTGACTTCATCCACGAGGTAAAACCTCACTTTGTCCTTGTTTAGCATCCCCCAAATCAATTTCTGCTGAGTATCCCAGCAACAGACAAATCCCATTATCCATGCCTCTGTGCAACGAACATAGAGCAACCAGAGAGCAGCAGCTGTACCAAACTCCAGACTACAAACCCCCTGTGAGGCCCAGGGAGGCTGCAGGGCTGGGGCTAAGAACCAGCTCCAACTCTCCCGGGCCAGCAAGTGACACTGTGAACACCCAGATTCTGTGTTTACTCCAGCCCTTACCTGCTGGCCTCTGTCATGGGTTTCTCAGAGTAGGAACGAGTTTTTCCCAGTAACAGCCAGCAATTACAACCATTCCCTAGAGGCAGCAAACTGCTGCTAATTCAGGGAAGTAGGGACACAGGTGACAGGAAACACATGACTACAAGAAGAATCAAATTCACAGCTTAAGCAACACTATGTAGAACACCTCAGAAACTATACTTGAAAACCCATCTGGGGGCTGATGGAAGAGATTAATCACCTAAATACTAAGCATGGATTTAGAACCTGGGATCAGTAACATAAAAATCTGCCTGACCAACCTATAGAGTTAAAAACACTCGTCAGTGCCTTGCTCCACACTTCACTCAGGAGAGAAATCACTGCAACGAGCACCAAGAGAGGTTTTAAAGCCAGAAAAGATCTTCACAATCAAGTCTGTCTGACAAAGAAAAGGTCAAAAACTGTTGAAATTTTTGCTTCCTTTGGAACTATTGCAGCAGCTGGAGGCAGCATAACCACCCAATTAGGCTGCTTTACTGGACAGTGAGCAAGCACTTTCTTCCCTCTTGCTCATCACTAGTGCCCACCCCAGTCAAACTGAAGGAGCACAGCTTCCTTGGCAGGTGGGGGGATCCCAGTGCCCCGTTGAGCCCCAGCCAGCAGTTCAGCACCACGCAGCCACTCACTCCCCCTGCCCTGCTGGGATGGGGAGGAGAACCAGGGAAAAAAGTAAAAAACTCATGGTTTGAGTTAAGAACAGTTTAATAACTGAAACAAAATAAAATATACTACTACTACTACTAATGGTAATAATAATAGTAATAAAACAAAAAATAGAAAAAGAAACTCCAGAGAAACCAGTGATGCCCAGTACAGCTGCTCTCCACTGCTGACCATGTCCAGCCTGCCCCCTTCAGTGAGCAGCCCCTCCCAGCCAACTGCCCCCCCAGTTTATACTGGACACGATGCTCTATGGTGGAAGATATCCCTTCAGCCAGCTCTGGTCAGCTGTCCTGCCCAGGTCCCTCCCTTCTCCTTGCATGCCTCCTCACAGGCAGAGTCTGAGACACCAAACAGTCCTTGACTGAGGGAAGCATTGCACAGCAACAACCAAAACATCCACTGTTATCGGCACTGCGCCCATCCTGAACCCAAAACAGCTCCTGGGAAGAAAACTACCTCTATCCCAGCCAAAACCAGGACACAGACATCCTCAGCAAGGCACGTTATCCCCACGTCATTCCCAGCTCCTCTTGGCACCACTCAGGACTGCAAACCAACCGCTCTGCACAGCACCACAGTTGTGCATTACTGAGACAAGACACCCACATGATTTTGGCTGGAAGGACAGAGAGTGCCAGAGATGCCAACACTCCCAGTTTCCATCCCAGTTCTGAGTTTTCCTTCCAAGTCTTGGCTAAGCCATTGGGCCCCTGTGTACTGCTGGCATCGAATCCACGCTGCTTACGGAGTGCTTTGAGATATGCCAGAAATACCCAATTCTATAATTTACATTTGGAGCCAGGAACACCACACTGGACCATTACTCTGCTGACACCACTGAACTCCAGGTTTTCAGGAACCGATCTGGAGTACTGAGTATTATTCAATGACCTGGGAGAATGGCACGTGAGAAAAGGAAACAAAGTTTTTTTAAGCACTGCAATACCAACATCACTCCCTAAACATGATTTAGGCAGAGGAGGAGCTTTTCTAGGTCATACAGTTCAGTCACAGCCCAATCACCACTTGCTCATCCCCGAGGCTGAGAGGTGCTCACCTTTTGTACCAATCCACAGCTGGTCTTGCTCGAGTTTGAAGGTCAGTCTGACTTTCCCCCCTGACTTGTTGTACATGCCGGACAGCGGCACCGTGGGCAGCCGCTCCTGCAACGAGACACAGCCCGTCACGGGCAGGGCCGGGGCAGAGAACCTACAGGCTCTCAACTTTTCATGCATAAGGAACCACCATTCCTTCAGCTTTCTGCTAAGACAGCAAAGACCCACTGAACCAGTGGGGAAAGGTCTCAAACCACAGAGAAATCTCTTTTCTGAGTGTCTCAAGGCCTCATTCACGCACCTGCACACCTTTGACAGAAGGCATCACATCGTCAGGTTTTCCTTTATCCAACACTTTTCTGTGTTGCTACAACATAAAAACAGAAATTAAATTCACAGGAACATTATGAAGCTTTGCAGTGTACTGCCAGCTGCCCCCTGACCACATCCCAATGGCACTGAGAGACAGCTGAGGGCTGTTCACTGGCATTTATCACGTGGGCATCAGTTATTTTCAAACTTAATTGTGCACTTTCTAACATACTCCCAAGAAATCAAAATGAATGGAACTCCAACATAATGCCAAGGATAACAGCCTTCTCAAATAAACACAAACAAAAATATGTGTGTAAATAAATGTCTATAAGACCAAAGTGTTGCATCCAGTGAACGGCAGAAACCCTCCACGTCTGGCAGTGCAATCGAGCACCAAACCAGAATGGATCAGAGCAGTGGTAACTTTCAAATCCACATTCACAGCTTGTACCTAGCTGAGCACCTTTAAGAAATGATGGGACTTACACTGAGCGTGACCCGTGATAAATCACAGACAACCATCAGCATGTTTCATGGAGGCACTACATAATTTAACCAAGTTTATCTTGAGCAAAGTACAGGGCTGGTAATACCTTGAGCTGGCAATCCTTCGCCAGCCCCCCACACTGCAGGACCATCAAACTAGCCTCATTGCAAATGTGTTACAAAATGTGAGAGAAGAATTCAACACCCACATCCCTGTCAGGGCTGGAACAGCTGTGGGAACTGTTCTCTTGGTGTTTGTTTTAAGCAGTTTTTGGAAATCAATTCTTTTGTGCCAATAAAAATCACTTAGGTTTTAGACAGAGCTAATATGGGCTGTGTTTACATTAACATCCAACATTTCTTAATCAAAATGCTTGGCCATGCCTGGTACCACAAGCAGTGTTGCAAAGTCCCAGTCCCTGCCGGACTAAACAATTCACTCCCCTGCCCAGAGTCATTCCAATGCTGAGCTGTCAGAAATGAACCCCCAACCTGATCTGAGGAGGAATGAGATCCACAAATGCCTGCAGGAGAACCATGTAAATCCTACCGCTCCCCTACGCCAGCAATTATTGAGATATTAATTACCTTTTGTCTGCAAAGTGGCTCCTTTTTGTTTTCCTCAGCTTTGACCTCCTGTTGAGCAGCTTCTTTGGGTGTATTTACTGCTAACACATCGTTGATGGTAGAGCCCACAACCATTATTTTTGCTCCGTTTGTTACTTTGATTTCCCGCAACGTTTTCTCCTCTGGCAGAAGTCCCTTGAACATAACTTTCTGCATGGCCGGCGGGAGGCCTAGAGACAAGCACAGCGATTAGGAGCCGGCGGCGGCGGCGAGGGAGGCGCGGGGGAGGTGGCGGCGCTCCCGACAGACCTGTGAGCGAGTGGATCTTCTGCTTCAGCTCGGCTCCCGTGCTGTCCAGGCAGAACTTCACGTCGTACTTGTTCTTGTTCCAGATCACTTTCAGCTCCACCAGCTCCCTCGCGCTGTTCTCGTCGCCGCCGTTGCTGACAGACGCCTGCGGGGGCTCCGGGCGCTCCTCGCCCTCCGGAGACCTCCCTGCCGCCAGCGAGCCGCCCCCTCCGCCGCAGCCCAGGGGCAGCTCCTGCGCCTCCGCCTCCATGCCCGGCTCCTCGGCACCTGTGGGGAGC
>VYXD01016171.1:258367-305838 GCA_013397195.1 Hylia prasina
CTCAGAGCTCTGGGAACCTGAACCTCCCCGCGCTGCCGGGCCCGTGGTGGCGGCCGCGGTCCTCTCGCTCGACCGGACGAAGCGGATGGCGGCGCCTTTAAGGGACGCCCCGCCCCGGCGGTGGCTCGCGCGGGGATTGGCTGCTGCTGCCGGGCGGAAACGGCGCCGCGGCCACGTGGGCGCGTGGCGGGATGGCGCGAGCTCTGCGCGCGCTGCGCTGCGCGGCGGGACCGGGACCGGGATCAGGATCAGGATCTGGCCCCGGTCTCGGTCCCGGCCCCGGCGCGGGATCTGGCCCCGGTCTCGAGCGGGGGCCGCGGGTCCGGTTCGGGCCCAGCCCCACAGGTAACCGACCCCTCGGCAGCCCCGCCCCTGCCCACTCCCGGGGCTCCGCTGCGGCGGGGCGGGGCTTTGGGTTGGAAAATATGAATCCGGACTCCCGGGGGCTGCTTCCTGCAGTGCTCCTGCCGGAGCTCCCGGGCTCACCCTTCCAGCGAGTCCTGGTGCCCTCCCGGTAGGGCGAGGGCGCTGTTGGTGTACCGTGGCAGTGCCAACTTATAAGGGATTTTCAGGTCACTTCAGGGACTCTGTTCCTGTGAGTAGTCATCCGTAAGTTATTTTTATAGCCGGTGCCCCCGCAGCCGTGTTTGTGCGGTGCAACTCCCGCCTCGGTGACGCTGCCATCGCAGGTAGCATCCGGCGCCCTTCCAGCTCATATTCAGAACTTTCCCCTGGGTCTTCTTTGTGACCGCCTTCTCTGATTTCCCCACGATTACAGGTTTTCTGCATTTAGGCGGCCTTAGGACTGCTTTGTACAATTATATCTTTGCCAAAAAACACCAAGGGACCTTTATTTTAAGAGTGGAGGATACAGATCAGAATCGGGTGGTGCCCGGAGCTGCAGAAGGAATAGAAGATATGTTGAACTGGGCAGGTATTTAGAAATATCTTTCATTTTTCACCTAATGAACCCTTATCTTTCTGTTAGAGGCTGACAGTACTCAGCCGGAGGGTGGGTTTGACTCTGCCTCTGGGCTGTTTTGGCAGCCCAGCCGTTCACCTGCTGCCGTGCCGATGTTGCAGGTATTCCCCCGGACGAGAGCCCCGGGCGCGGCGGCCCCGCCGGGCCCTACGTGCAGTCGCTGAGGCTGGAGCTGTACGGCCGGGCCAGCGCGGCGCTGCTGGACAGCGGGGCCGCCTACCGCTGCTTCTGCAGCCCGCAGCGCCTGCAGCTGCTCCGCAGGGACGCGCTGCGCAGCCACCAGACCCCGCGGTACGTCCCTGTCCCTGTGCCCTGCACAAAGTCCCGCAGCTGTGGGACTGTGCCTCGCTGCCTGTAGAGAAGGCGCGTGTCACCCTCCAGGGATGAAGTGTTTGACTGGCTACGCAGTGGGCAGGTTATGGCTAAGATTCAGGCATCTGCTTTAGAGTTTGGGGAATATAAAAATGGCTTATGGTGTTGGCCTGTGCTGAGCAGAAACCTTTGTTCTCATCCACTGAAGATACGACAACCGGTGTCGGCACCTGACGCCCACAGAAGTGGCCCAGAAGCTGTCACAGGGCCTTGACTGCGTCATCCGCTTCCGCCTGGAGAAGGGGGTGGAACCCTTCCAGGACCTGGTCTATGGCTGGAACAAGCACGAGGTGGCTGAGGTGGAAGGTGACCCCGTGATTCTCAAGGCGGACGGCTTCCCCACATACCACCTGGCAAATGTGGTAGATGACCACTACATGGGCATCACCCATGTTCTGCGTGGGACTGAGTGGCTGGCATCAACTTCCAAGCACCTGCTTCTCTACAAAGCCTTTGGCTGGGAGCCCCCTCAGTTTGGGCACCTCCCGCTGCTGCTGAACAAGGATGGTGGCAAGCTGTCCAAGAGGCAGGGGGACATCTTCCTGGAGCGCTTTGCTCGGGACGGCGTCCTGCCAGAGGCACTGCTGGACATTGTCACCAACTGTGGCTCGGGGTTCACAGGTAACACCACAGGCTCCTGCCTGCCAGCTCACTTCATGCTGACTTTGTGGCATGGGCTGGGTTTACTTTAATAGCTGAGAACTTTGTCAGTGTTTGAAGGGGTCAGGGAATGGGTGTCACATAACCAGTCACTCACTGAAGTGCCACCAGCCCTTCTGCAGCACTCCTGTGGAAGGAGCTGGAATGGTGGAAATCTTTCTGCTGCTTTGCAGCCATTAAAATTGGTCAGGTGCTTAATGGGTTCTCCCTTGGGAAAACCCTCACTTTAAGGCTGAGAAACTGTCCGTGAAGTCTTGGGAAAACTTGCATTCTGTGGTTAATAATTGCAGTGTTTTCTGACACCCTTGCTGCTTTTCCTTTAAGCTGACAGACCATGAGGAGTGGAGTCAATGTCTGCTTTTGTGGTTCTTGTTGTGTGGGGATCACAAATTAACTTGTGTTCTGAGAACTCTGGTTGGGAATGAAATCTTCCTTGGGCAGTGCAGCCTTCTGGCTGAGTGTGACTCCTCTTTGGCTGGCTGAGGGGGAGGTGTTTCGCTGAGGAAGGCGGCAGAGCCAAGCAGAATGTCCCAGTTCCCAGTGCCTCGCCAGCAGAGCAGGCTCCTGGGGAGAGGGCAGCATCCTGTGTGTGCCTGCTGCCAGTTCCCTCCTGCCTGTCAGGGGACGTCCCTGCTGCTGCTGGCACTGCACAGGTGGCTGTCCTGTGTCACCTTTCCTCAGCGTGCTGCCGGCCCCGTGCCCGAGGCTGTGGGGAGGAGCACAATAGTTGTTCTGTGCGGAAGCACAGAGCCCCTGGTTCCCTTTGGGTTGTGTTGCAGAGAAGAAGATGGGGAGGACTTTGGAGGAGCTGATCTCCCAGTTTGAAGTAGGCAGAATTACAACCCATTCTGCTCTTCTGGACCTTGAAGCGCTCCCAGAATTCAACAGGTAAAAAATTAGTGGTAGCTCTAAAATGTAGTAAGCACCATGTCAGTGAGAATTTATTTCTAGCACTTGGCTTTGGCTGCAGGTTTTGTTTGTTGGATCAAGCATGGTCCTGCTGTAGCAGCTGTTGGGCTGTGCTAAGAGGAAAGCTTAAGTTTCTGCTCACACCATTCCTGCCTCCTCTCCCATTCTGTATTTGGACACTGGGGTTGGCAACGCTGGAAGTCTAGGCAGAGGGTGGGTGTAACAGGGAGGATTTAAAGTCTTGAGTTTATAAACTAAGAAAATAACCTAAAGAGAGTTAATACTTCCATGAGGTTTTTCTGCAGGTACACTTGTGCCGCTAAGAGTGGCCTCATCATCAGTTCTCTGTGGGGCACCAGAGCTAAATGCTCTTTGTAGAGTGTCTGGCTGTGGTTTAGTGTGGCTTTTCTAACAGTTCCACAGTTTTAGCTCAGAGCGTGGTGCTAAGAATGCCAAAGTCATGGGTTCAGTCCCCAGATGGGCTATTTCCTTAAGAGCTGGACTTGATGATCCTTGTGGGTCTCTTCCAACTCAGAATATTCTGTGACTTCTGTGAAATGTGGCTGGGCCGGTCCGATGTAACCCAAAGCAATGTAAAAGCTCTTTTCTCTGTTACAGGATTCACCTCACCCGTCACATTGAGGACCAAGGGCTGCGCCAGAAGCTCGTTAGGGAGCT
Source organism: Hylia prasina (assembly GCA_013397195.1). Taxonomy (NCBI): domain Eukaryota; kingdom Metazoa; phylum Chordata; class Aves; order Passeriformes; family Sylviidae; genus Hylia; species Hylia prasina. Next base: position 261,969 of record VYXD01016171.1, read on the forward strand.
GCAGGGGCTGGTGGAGCTTGTCTATGGGGATCAGCAGGTGGATCCAGATGTTCTGGAAAATGAGTATGTGGAGCGAGTCCTCCTGCTGAGAAAAGTACGAGCAGTGGCAGATTACTGTGCTGCCATCCTCCAAGCTGAGGAATTGCTTCCTCCACAGCACAGCCCTCTGCCCTGCCAGCTTTGCTGTCTTTCCCCAGGGTCACATAAGCCTCCTGAAGAATCTGGTGTCGAGTGATTACTCTTACCTGTGGGTCAGGCCCTCGGTGTCCCGGCAGCAGCTACAAACAATTTCTGCAGAAGTAGATGAAATAGGAAAGCTAGTCTTAGGGTAAGTGTGCTGCAGTGTGAGCTGAGTAGTGGCAGCAGTGGTTCCTCACCTCTGAAAACTGTATTCTTAAACAATCAGAATTACTGCTTTTTCTGTGGTTTTCCAGGTCTGTGGCATAATTTTGTAGTTTAAACTTGCTCTTTTGAATGAGCTCTGCTTCTGTCGAGCAGAGGGAGTGCCCTGGCACAGGGCAGGGGTGAGAGGTAGAAATCCTGTTGTTTTCATGTCCCCAGAGTGTAAGGACACCTTCTTTCCTAAAGGCTCATGACAAGGCAGGCAGCTGCTTTGACTGTGGAGGAGTTGAACAAAGACCTGAGAAGTCTCCAGAAGCAAACCAGAGAGACCAAGTACAGCAGCATGATGCAGATCCTCCGCTTGGTGCTCAGCGGGCGCCAGGTAACAGTTCTGAGATGATGTGCAATGTGCTCTCACAGAGCTCAAAGCCAAGTTTTACAAATGTTCTCCAAAGCCTAATCCTGGCTCAGCTCTGGTGCTGATCCTTCAGGTCACTCTGACCAGGGCTGGCATTTGCCTTCAGGAGGAGAAACCCCAAGGCTTTGTTTGAGCTGCTGCTGACCCCCCTCAGTCTGGCAGGCACCAGTGGGAAGCGCTCCGTCGATTCCCCGTGGTGCACAGACGCGTGTCAGGAGTTTCAGTTCCCTGTGCTCAGTGACTCCTCTGTGTTTGCAGCACGGCCCGAGTGTTGCTGAGATGATGGTGACCCTGGGAGCTGAGGAGGTGTGTGGCCGGATACACAGAGCCCTGTCCAGCTGACAGGGACGTGGGTGACACTGCCAGACTGCACACTTGCATGGTGAGGGTGGCACCTGCGTGATCATCTCTGATCAGATGGGCTGGGCTTCAGGCCAGGCAGGTGACAGTGCTGGTCCCACGTCTGTACAAACCTGCACTCAGCACAAACCGCTTCGTCTGGGACAGGAACCAAGTCCAGATTCAACTTCATCCTGCCGTCACCTCGTGCAAGGAGCCTGGTCTGCAGAGTGGGAGAAAAAGACATGGAGCAGCATTTAAATTCAGACCATGTGGACAGAAAGTAACTGAGCTTCTGATAAAACAGATCAGATTCTTTTTGGAGAGGGCCTCACAGTCAGGGTACCTACAGCTACACAACACAGTTCCCCATTAAATACAGTGGGGGGTATTTTTTATATATATATATATATGTAAAGAGATGTATATTATAGCTGTGTCCCTCTTAGCTGCCCTGGTGTCCTACCAGGCTCAGAGGGGGATTTCCTCCCTGTGCACTGTGTCATGCGCGTGGTTCTGCTAAAAATATCCCTGATCAGGAGATTGGGATGTTTTTTCCTCTTTTGTCTGATACCCTTTTAATTATTAAATTAATGTGGTGACTTTGATTCCGCTCTCTCCAACACTCCGCGCCGGTGAGGGCGGGGCCGTGCGGGCTGCTGGGGGCGTTGTGCNGCTGGGGCTGGGGCTGGGGCTGCTGCCTCCGACACACTGGGTGGGGAAGGACCCGCTGCCCCCACGGAACCCTTGGAGAGGGATGTGGGCGCTGTCTTGCTGCATCTGTCCTTTTCCTCTTCTGTCCTGCCCATCCTCAGCCCCCAAAGCTGCCTGAGCGACAGACTGGGGAGTGGATAAAGCCAAAAGAGACTCTTTCCTTAATTTAGCTGTGCAAAAGTGTAAACTGCCTGTGTTCCAGCACAAGTTTTGCAGTGGTCCCCGGAGAGCTGCCTGTAAATGGTTTTTAAGTTCCTCCTGCTAAAAGCAACATCTGCTGCCATCAGGCTGTGCTTGACTTTAAGTGTGTGCTTGGGACAATATTTTAGGCAGATTTTAGTAACAGCTGTTTCCTGCTTATCCTGGATCTCCCTTTTCTTCTACAAAAACCCCTGGAGCAGCGAGGTCTGAGCTGCTTCCTGCTCTGAGCACTCCCTCGCACTGAGGCCAGGCTTTCCTTCTTCCTCTCCTGTTTTTGTCCCTCTGTAAGATGAGGCCACTGACCCGAGTGTCTCCGAGGAAAACTGGGAATGCATCCAGCAGTTCTGCGACCAGGTGAACGCTGACACGGAGGGGTAAGGCAGACACACAGCTCTTTGTGTTCACCCAGGCTGTGTCTGGCTCTGTGGGGAGGGGAGCTGAGAGGGGCCTGAGGGGTCACCGGGCTCCCAGGAGCTGCAATGAGTTGGAAATGTGAGCTGGAAATAGGTGTATGCCAGTGTGATAGAGGCTGATGTCTGGGAATGGGCTCTCACATCAATTGCTGGAGCCCACCAGGTCCTGCTGGCCATGCCCTCAGCAATCTGGGCAAGGATTCCTGCTGTGGGGTTCTGCAGGGAAGCCCCGAGGGAGCTCAGCCTCAGCTTTTCCTACCAGATGGGTGGAGGATCTCTACTGAGATTTCCTCACCTTCCAGCTAACAGTCTGGGCTCTGTGGGAAGTAGCAGGGACTAATTAAGCAAATGGCCTGTCAGACCTTAGTGATCATCTCTGTGTTTAGAGCAGACTGAGTTCAGAGCTCATAGTCTGGCACCCAGCTCGTGCCCAGGAGCTGGCACAGGCTGCCCTGGCTGTCATCAAAGCTCCTGCAGCTGCAGAGAGCCAGCCCCGGTGGTGCCTGCCCACGGACATCCCCCAGGCTGTCCCTGCTGCTCCCTCCCAAGGGACAGCCCCTGGGCACAGCTGGAGGGCAGAGCTGGGGTCACCAGTGCAGCCCCTGTGTGTGTGCACGTGTCCCTGGCCAGCACTGTGCCCGGGGAAGGGTGTCTGTCCTGCTGTGAATCCAGCAGCTGGTGTTCTGTGCAGCAAACCCAGCAACAGTTGTTTTTCCTGGGAATTTGTGCACGGTGTGACTTGCTCTGCTCTTCCCCAGCCCCTTGATTGCTCTGAGGCTGCTGGCACACAAAATCCAGTCCCCTCAGGAGGGAGAAGCTCTCCATGCTCTCACAGTGAGTACTTCCATCTGCACACAGAGCAGTCACTTGGAAAGAGTTTGGCAGGTAGAACAGCAGAACAGACAGGATAGCTCTCTCTTCCTTTTCTCTTAGATGCTGATGTCTTTCTCTTTCTCTTGGATGCCTCTCCCTTTTAACTCTCCCTTGCACAAGGCATACAAAAACCAGGGCACAGGGGAGGGAGGAACTGCTTCTGTTCCTCCCTGCCTTGTTCTGGTGAGGTGTTTTGTTGGTCTGCAGCTCAGGCTGTGTGAGCTGTGTCCCACCACAGAGGCAATAGCTCAGAAGTGGTTAGTCATGGGTGGAACAGCAATGCTGCTTAGGAAGGTTGGATGAGGGAATGAAGCATGTTCTTGCTGCATGACTTTCTCAGTATCTTGTGCTGCTGAATGCAGTGTCAGAAAGTTCTTAGATTTAGTAGTATAATGATGAAATTTTTGAAAGCTCCCCAAGCCTTGTGTGTTCAGTTCCTGTTGGTAACATTTTGTTTTCTGCAGGTGCTGGAGACTTGTGTGAACAACTGTGGTGACAGATTTCACACTGAAATGGCAAAATTCAGGTTTCTGAATGAGCTGATTAAAGTGCTTTCCCCAAAGGTAGGTGATAGTGGTTACAGGGTGTTTCAGGATGAGAAAGCTCTGCTTTATCAGAGGCAGTGGGATCTTCTGGCCATGCTTCTCTTCCTTAGGGTAGGCCTGGGCTGCCTGAAACCCTCTCAGCATCACACCCATCAATTTCTTTTTCTGGTGGATCCTGCACACATTTACCACTGGTACACGTTTCATTTTCCATTGCATCAGCCCAAGGACAGAGCTGCAAAAAGCTGATTTCAAAGAAATGCTCAACTGAAGAACAAAACTCCTTTCTCAGTCTCAGGCTTGGTAACGAGATTTCAGTGAAACCACAGACTTTAAAGCATAGATCACTGACAATTCTGTTTACTGCTGAGAGGACAGGTATCATTGAATGAGTTTGAAATGCCTGGTCTTGGGAAGGTTTGTGGTTTTTGTAATAAAAGGAGTGCTCATAGGCAATAATGAGAGAAACTGGAGAAAACCCCGAGATGGTGATAAGAGACAATAACTTTCATTTCTGGTTTTGTTCAGTTTTCCTGTGCCTGGGGCTGGCTGAGGCCAGCAGTGTGATTGCATTGCAGCAGTTAAGGGGAGTGTTTAACGTCAAGCACAGAACTGTTTTCACAAAAATAACCTACTTTGGGTTTTGGATTCAATAGTTGATCAGAGAAGTCTGAAGTGGTTTAATTTTGATTGTTATAGAACATGTGTGTGATTCACTCCATAGCATTTCTTGTGCTTCCTAACCCCAAGACACACAGTTGACAGCACTGTGAATAAACTCACAGGAATCCATTTTATCCTTGGTGTCTGCACATAAACTCCTTGGGGCTGGATCCCTGTGCCAGATCTGGCACCAATTCTTTGGGTTTGAGCTTTTTTTCTTTCTTTACTGTCTTGTTTTCAGTACTATGGAATTTGGTCTTCAGAAAAAGTCAAGTTGAGGGTCACTGAAGTGATATTCAGTTGGACAGTCTGGTTTCCTCAGGAAGTCAAGATCCAGGATGCTTATCAGCTGCTGAAGAAACAAGGTTCAGTTCTGTTATTTCAGTTTCCTTTTTAGCCTCTCAAGCCCATGGTTTCCCCCAGAGATATCTGCCCCCCTCAGCTTGTGACAGCTTTTTCATAACGTGTTGTATGTAAGGAAAAGGGACAAAGGTCCCAGGCTGGTTGGGTTCTGAAGGATGCATGGAACTCTTTAAAGGGATTTGCCAAAGAACAGCCTTCCTGAGCCACAGCTCAGACCAGTCTGGAGGCCTCTGTTCACACTGTGTGCAGGGAAAAAGTACAGGACAGGATCAGAAGTGATCTTTGCCCTGGAATACTCTCCCAGGATTATGAGAGATGAGTTCAGATGGATCCTGGGATGGACTTTTCATCCATTCCATTATATTTAGTAGTCCTCAGTGGTATTTTAGTCCAGAAATCTCTGCAAAACCTCATGCACTGTTGAGCATCGAGGTTTCAGCAGCTTGGGCATCACTGAACAACTACTGTTACCTGTTCCAGGGATTGTAAAAGAAGATCCCAAACTGCCAGAAGACAAAATTTTACCTCCCCCTTCTCCAAGACCTAAGAATTCTATTTTTGACACAGATGAAGAGAAGTCCAAGGTAAACCTTAGAGTCTTCATGCCCCACTCTCTGTTTTGTACTGATGAGAAAAGAGGCTCAGTAATATTTTGGGTGTTTCTGCAGTTTCAGACAGACTGTCTCAGAATAATGCTGATCCTTCCTGCAGTGCAACAGCTAGAGAACTCTCTGAGGCTTTGTCAGAAATATTTCCTTAGTAAAACTTTTTTACAGAAAAACATCAGTTTCCATGGAACCTACCCAAGGGAGGGCTTCTCTAGGTCTTACAGAAGTTCTGCAGAGCCTGAGTTCCTAATCCTGAACAGCCAGTGTATGCAGGCAGCAATGTAATCTGGATAAGATTTGGGACAGGAGGTGACAGGTTTCCAGGGTTCTAGGACCGTTCTGCAGCAGGTGTCTGTGGTGTGGGATGTGTGCACAGTGCCCAGAGGCTGCTGCTCACTGCTGGCCCATCTGCCCTGACAGCTCCTGGCCAAGCTCCTGAAGAGCAGCCACCCCGAGGACCTGCAGGCAGCCAACCGCCTGATCCAGAGCATCATCAAAGAGGTGGGAGCTCCCAGGAGAAGCCTCTTGGCAGCCAGGGAGGGTGGGAGGGAACCTGGCCTTCCAGTTTTGACAGGAGACCCTCTGTACTGCAGCCCCAAATTATTCCGAGATTACAGCATGGGGTAATTTTGTTTTGTTTCCCTAAAATATGCTATTGCCAGGAGGAGGGAATATGTGAATGTGCATACAGCAGGGCACTTCCATGTCAGTGGGACCTTGGCAGTAGTACTGCAGTAGTGGTTGGAAATTTCCAAAAATAAACTCAGCTCCCAGGTGGAAAAAAGTCACTTCTGTACAAAAGTGTCTCTTTCCTGCATGCAATGTGTGTGCACACCTGTTTGCATGTTCCGTCTGCAGCACCATCCCACTTCTCTGCTTATGGAGGAGATTTGGGTTAACAAAGCCCTGTGCTTGTTTTGAGTGTGTCGTTCCGTGTGGCAGAAGCCAACAACTCCCAGCTCAAATTTTGAAGCCTGTGGTGAGATGTATCCGTATTCCACAGCACAGGGCAGCTGGGGGCATGTTCTCACCTGTGCTGCTTTGTGCCTTCTCTACCTGCAATAAAATGTTTAATAAAATGTTTAATAGGTGTGACCCAGAGTGCTCCAGCCAAGTACGTGCACTGGCTGTGTCAGCCAAATCATCACCTATCTTTCTTTCATTTTTCATCACAGGAACAAGAAAAGTCAGCTCAGGTGTCCCGAAGAGTGAACACCATCAGAGAGGTTTCTGAGAACGTCAGACGTATGGATGAGTTACTGGAGAACTACAGGAGACACCAACTCTCCCCAGCTGACCGGGAGACCCTAGAGGTAAATGCTCCTGTTCCTGCATAAATGCTCTTTTCCCTCCCTCTTCCAGAGGGAGCATGACTCGCAGGCAGTGTGCGTGTGCCCGTGTGCTGAGCAGTGGAACGTTTCCTCCCCAGGCTCTGTTCCAGCGCTGCGAGAAGCTCAGGCCGCTGCTCTTCCGCCTGACCAGCGAGGCGGTGGCTGACGAGGAGGCTCTGGGTAAGGGCCAGCGCTGTCCTTGTGGTTCTTTGCAGCTGGGACGGGGCTCTGCCCTGCCCTAGAGGGGCTGCTCGGGTACTTGGCACCCTGTGGGCAAAGCTCTCCGCTCTCACCGTGGAACCATGCCCAGGGGAAGTGGCATTTGATCTCGTCTTGCTCATCTCTGAGGAAGTGTGAATTTTCACTCGGAGCCCAAAGTTAAACAGTGAATCCCTTTCTTCAGCTGAGGTGGTTTTCTTAGGTTTTTTGAGTTCTGATGTTCAGAGAACTGAAGGCTTTTGAGGCCTTTTCTCTCCAGATATTGAAGTTCTCCCTGTGTGTAAACACAGAAAGAGGAATATATTTTGAATTTTTTAGTGTAATACTAAGGAAGGTGTCCTGGTTTCAGCTAGGACAGAGTTAATTTGATAAGTGCAGAATCTTTGAATTCCACAGTTGGCATTTCATTCCTGTCCATATGCCTTGAAAATCTGACTGAAGCACTGGTTGCTGAACAGACATCCTAAACAGGAACCTCGAGAGCTCAACTGCACCTCACACCTTCCTTTCATATACCCATAGGTGCCATGGCTTTTCAGCTGGGGAGTGCTGGATTATAGACTGAAGAGCACAGGGAAAACTTGTGCAGAAGAGATATCAGGAATTAGGAATACTTTGAGATGGGATAAGGTTTCAAAGTGATCTTGATAAATGAGAGCGAGGCCTGGAATCAGCAGCTGTGTGTGCAAAATGGAATGACAGGCGAGTGAGGAGCCGAGGGCAGCCTGCTCTGCTGGCCTGTGTCCCTTCCTCACGAGCATTTTGGGGAGTGCCCTGGAGCTGAGCTGCCCTTCCCGTTGGAACATGAGTATTTTGTGTCTGCTCTGCTTTCCCAGCCGAGGTCCTGCAGGCCAATGACAAGCTCTCAGAGGCGCTGGGGCAGTGCAGGCAGGCTGTGGCCAGCCAGGAGAACGGGGATGGAGCAGCTGCCAGCTCTGCACCAGGTGAGGAGCACCCAGGGCAGCTCTGCCCTGCACGCCAGGTGGGAATGGGGTTTGGGAGGGAACCGCTCCTCAGAGAACAAACTTGGAGAAAGTGCTATAACACAGGAAAAATATTATGTAACCATTGTTTTCTCTTGCATGCAGTTGACAGAAAGTAGTCCCCGAGTCCTTCACCTTTGAGGCACACCTGTGCCCATGGATGTGCCACTCCCTTGCGGAGGTTCCTCGCTGACTCTGTCCCTGTTCCCCCAGCGTGCCGAGCAGCCCCAGGGCGCATCAAGAGCTACACCCTGATCGACTTCTCCGAGCTGGAGGCCGTGGCCCAGACCCCCCCAGACCCCTCTGCAGACACACACCTGGCCTGGCACCACGGCAGCACAGCCTCCACCTGCCTGCTGGAGGAGGAGTTTCAGTCCTTAGGTCTGTAGGTGCCCTTCCGTGTCACCCTTGGTGCTGGGGTTTGTGGTGTTTAATAAAGAGAGGAGAACTTTGACTTCAGTGTCAGCCCCAAGAGAAAGTAGCATACTTTATCCAGATGTAACTTTTCAGGGATGCAGTGTCTTTAGTGGTGTTAGACAAAGGAAGGGCCTGTGGAAAACTCCTGTTTTCTGTAAATTATCTGTGACATTTTGGTATCTTTCTTAGGTCTCAGCAACTCGCCTGTCATACAGAAACCACCACCTGATCTTGGCCTAGCAGAGGTGAGTGATGCTCAGATACTTTGCAGTCCATAAGGTATAAAGGACAAAAACCAGAGGTGATTCCTGGTCTGCCTTTCCCTAGCAGACTTTTTGGTGGTTCTGAAGGGAAACTGCAATCCTTCTGCTCCCAGGTGCAGTTTGCAACCGAACGACTCATATGTATTTCTGCTTTAGGTAGTGGTATTTGATAAACAGGGTTCTTTTCAGCACAACAGGTTTATTTTTGCTGATGTTATATAGCATGAACCTGAAGGGCCTTATTTTCCAGCCTGCTGTACACAATAGATTTAGGGAAGGTGTAAGTGCTGTTCAAACCCTGGGACCACAGGAGAGCTGGGAAGACAGCTGTGCAGGGAAGAGTGAATTCCAGAGCCTGGATGAACATTTCTCTCCACTCTCCAGGACCAACACATTCTCTTTGTAAGTAAACTCTTCATAATAGAGTCAGATTTTGGGGCGGAGAAATTCTTTTACAGCAGGGAGATTTAGGAAAACCTTTCAGCTACCCCTGGTTAGTGATGGCAAGTGATCCTTGCACACATTGGCTATTTCCTGCAGTTGTGCACCTGTTAATTGCAGTTTGTGTAATTACACACCAGGACCTTCCAAGGGTCAGAAATTTGGGGAGACAAATCCCATTGATTGATAACAAGGTGATGCTGAGCTAAAAGAACAAAAATCTTACAGTCAGGCCTTTTCCTCAGCTTTCTCCAGACTGTGGCAAGGTAATTTCCAGGCATTCAGTGGAAGTTTGGAACAGCTCACAAATCAAATTAATCTCCACAGATCTTCAGAGCAGCAGACTATTATCCAGTCTGCCATAATATAAGAAATTTTACTGAAGATTTCCAGCTTCCTGTGATGTCTTTGAGCTGGAATTTACTTTAATCTGCCTGACTAGGGCTCCAGAGAAACTGTGCACAGGGACGGCAGTCTTCCAAAGCCCTAAACCTAAGTTTTACCATAGTAACAGAACCAAAATCTGCCTTAATGAATTTTGAAACAGCGAGATCTTCCACAGATGATAGAGTTCTTGAATTCCTCAAGGACTCAGAGTGTAAGTCTGTAGTTTCTTTATACCTAAAAGGGATGAGGGATTGGGAATACAGACAGACACAGCAGAAGACAGTATAGTCCCTGTAGTATCCCCACTTAATTCAAGCTTTCTGCATGCTTTTCTTTCCAGGGATTTATTACCAATGAAATTGCCCTTTCCAGATCTTCCAAATAACTCAGTGGCAGATCCTCCACTCCTCAGTCCAGGCTATGAGCTGAAGCCTGCTGCCTCTTTGCATCCAGCTTCCTATGATGCTTCTCTAGAAAACCTTTTTGTGCCTTTAATTTCAGTTACACCAAGTAAGTGCATTTCTGTGCCCCAGCTTGGCTTACTAGAGGCTTACTAGAGCTCTTCCATGAGTTTTGCAGGACAGGAAGCCAAAGTAGCTTCATGTTGTGTGGGTTGGCTGGAGACAAGTAATGACTGTTCTGTGATGGGCTTAATGTACCTGAGAATAACTTGAGTAGGTGCTAGGGGTCATAGCATGACAATGTCCTTGTCCTCCCTAGGCATAACTGAGGAGTTTCCTGCCCTGGCTGATCTTTGTAATGTGCTTCTAAACTCTGTCCTTCACACCTTCAGTCAAACCTCAAACAGTTGTTCTACTGAAAGTCCTAAAAGACACTTTTGAGTGGGAGCTGCCCCATTTCCTAAAGCAGAGCTCTTCATTCCACCTCAGCTTTTTGGTTTCACACTGTATGGCCCAGCTCTGTAGCTCCTCCCCAGAGCATTTCCTGGGTATGTGTCACCGTGGGGTCTCAGCCCGGGCCACAGAGCCCTGGCTCTCACTGCTGCTGCAAGAGGACAGGTGCACAGACATCCTGATCTGCCTTCAGTCTCAAGGGAAGGTCTCAGCAGATTTTGGAAGGGCTGGGTGTTGATAGTCAGGTGTGAATCTGCCAGGCATGGATGGTAAGGAGCCAAATCTTGTGTGTGTGTGCCTGAGAAAGGCACTTTGCTTTTCTCACCAAATCTCTGTTGGATCCACACTTGACTTCTCTCAAGGACTGGTGAAACCTGAGCTGCTAAATCGCACATGGAGACATTCAGATTCCTGTCCCTGCCTTAGAGGCAGATGTAAATCAGGGGCTGTGTGCCATTTGGTCTGTGAGTTTGCCAAAGGAAGTAAAAGTTTGTCTGCATTTTTCTTTTTGCTCTTCTTTATCCTATCTTTCCTGTTTGCCCTCAGATGGGAGAGGAATCCAGGCTTTGATTCTGATTCTCTATTTGTCTCTGGCAGGCACTGTCTGTCCACTCACGGTGTATGACAGGAATGGTTTCAAGGCCATGCTCCACTTCTCCAGAGACCCTGCTCCCGGCCGGCCCGACGTGCTGGTGATGGTTCTGTCCATGCTGAGCACCTCAGCACACCCCATTAGGGACATCGTGTTCCAGGCTGCAGTCCCAAAGGTGAGAGGCCCGTGACAAAGCAGCAGAGATGCTCAGAAATGTCCTGAGGAGCAGGTTCACCATTACTGTTTGCCTTGCTCGTGGGAAATCGTGTGGCTCCCTGTCTCTGCATGGAGAACCTGCTGTACAGTGGTGCCTGTGGCATCAATGCCTGTTTCACAGCGTGTATCCCTGGCCTTGCCACGGCCAGAGGGGGCTCCAGAGCTGCTGCTGCAGCCTCCTGGGTAGGACTCTTACTCCTTGTGCACCTGTAGCACAGAATTGGCTATTTAGGAATATCTGCCTTTATTTGCAGGCTGTGCTTTTCACAGAATGACAGTCTGGCTGATGTATCTTTAACCAGCTCCATGGCTCAGTGGTGCTTGCTCACAGCTCTTTCCCAGCATGGACTAAACAGTGTTTCTTTTGTTTCCTCTTTCAGACCATGCAAATAAAGTTACAACCAGCCTCTGGTTCTGAGCTGCCAGCCTTCAGCCCTCTCCTCCCACCTGCAGTGGTGTCGCAGGTGCTGCTGCTCACCAACCCACACAAGGTGCTGCTGCTGGGCACTGGGAATCCCACGGGCTGTTTGCCTGGCAGATGGACAGAGTCTTAATAACAGGGAGATGCAGTGCAGAGACAGGGCAGTCTGGACTGTGCTGGGAAGATGTTTTTTCTGCTCAAAGAGCTTTCCAGAGCTACAGTCTGAAGGGCTGAGTGGGCAGGAGCCTGCACAGTTCTGGACTATCTGCACACAGAGACAGCTCCAGTCACTCACAATGCAGATGTTGGCAGCTGGTAGAACACAAGGGCACCCAAGGCACAAGGGATGGGTGGCAGATCTGTTGCATTGGTGGATAATTATGAGATCCAAGACTGGTGTAAGGAACTCTGGGAGTAGGCTGGCCAGGCCTAGATTGCCAACATGCCCACAGGTGGTGTGCACAGATCTTCCAGCTGCTGTTGTCTATCTTAGGAAGATCCAGGGTTTCCTTCTGTGCAGAGCTTCTGCAAGGCTGGTGTTTCTCCTTTCAGAGGTGACTCACTGCAGCAAGGCCCTGAGGGGTGAAGGAGTCCAGGAGTTTATAATCATGGTGTGCCCCTCTCTCTTCCTTTCTCTCCCAGGATCCCATCCGACTGAGGTACAAACTGATGTTCACGCAGGGCGTGCAGCCCTTCAGTGAGGTGGGAGAGGTGACTGGCTTTCCAGAAGCAGAGCTCTGGGGCAGGAGCTGAAGTCCAGCTGGCTCGGACGCTGCCAAGCTGCCTTAGATGGGGAAGGAGTGGGGACCAGCAGTGCTGGCCAGGACTCTGCGAGGGCACCTTTCCTGGGGATCTGCCACCTCCTTCCTCCTTTCTGTGCCCGGCAGGAGGACTGTGAACAGGCTGCTTCTGCCACAGCCTTTCCGTGTAGCTGAGCCTGCTTTACAGGAGCCTGCTGGAGAGCACCGCAGCCTCCGTGCTTATGGCATGCACGCCTTTCCTGCTGCTTTCTGAGACACTTCCCATTTACTTTTTGCATTAAAAAAATAAAAAGTGAATCTACACCAGCGTTCAGCCCCCGTGCCAGCCTGTTCCACGGACACCCCCGGCCGCGTTTCCCTGTGCCGGGTGCAGCGGGAGCTGAGCGGCGGAGAGCGCCGGTACCGGAGCGGTGGGAGGGAGCAGAGCCGGGGCCGGGCACGGGCCCGGGGCCGCGGGGAGCGACCGGCCGGGGCACAGCCCCGCGGGCCCCGGAGCTCGGCCGGAGACAGGCCGGGGACCCCCTCCGGGACCGCCCCGGGACCTCCCCGGACCTCCCCCGGACNCCGCCTGTCGTCCCCCACTGTCCCCCCGCTGTCCCCCGCGGCCATGGACTTTTCCCGGTTCCTGTCGGACGAGTTCGAGGTGAAGGGCTGGGTGAACGCGGCGTTCCGCGCCGTGCAGCAGGAGGCCCCGGGCAAGGTGGACGCGCACGCCGCCACGCTGGTGATGAAGCTGCAGCTCTTCATCCAGGAGGTCAACAACGCCGTGGAAGGTGCGGGGCTCCGCCGCCGCGGGGATGGGCCGGGCCGGATCGGGCCGGGGTTTGCGGTCCAGCTCTGCCCGTGTGCCCCTGGCATCCATCCTGTGCGCGCACCCGCATCTTCCTGACCCGCCACAGGCACAGCTGTGCCGGCCACCCAAGGCCACGCTGGCCATCCCGGCCTGGCCAGACCTGCCCGGGGCACAGCGATCCTCGCACCGATCTCGGGTCTCGCAGTCGTTCACCAACACATCCGCGTTAAGTGCTGGGAAACAGCAGCTCCTGCCAGCGCTGGGTTAGATGGGGTAACAGGGTAAATTTCTTCTCCAAAAGGGTTGCCCAGCCCTGGCACAAACTGCCCAGGGCGGTGTTGGAGTCCCTGGAAGGATTAAAAAGCCATGTGGATGTGGCACCTGGGGATGTGAGTTAGCGATGGCCTTGGCAGTGCTGGGGAACAGGACTGGATTGTTGGGAACAGTTGTAGTTGATGGTCTCAGAGGGCTTTCTTAAACCCAAATGATCCTGTAATAAAATGCATACATAAAGTTTAAAGACACATCTGAAAATTATTTGTTGGATGTTTTGCTTTGTTGTCTAGTGTAGGGTTTTTTCAAGCACTAAAGACTAGATAAAATTATTGAAAGACCACCTGTTCCTGAAAGAGCTCTCACCCCCTCACTGAGTGCTCTGTGTTCCTGCAGAAACAAGCCATCAGGCTCTCCAGAACATGCCCAGAGTCCTCCGGGAAGTGGAAGTCTTGAAACAGGAGGCAACGTTCCTGAAGGAGCAGATGATCCTTGTTAAAGAAGATATAAAGAAGTTTGAAGAAGACACAGCTCAGTCCATGCAGGTCAATTCTTGTCTTAGTGTTTGTCTGCAACTTCTGAAAGGTTCCAGAGTTGTTAATCTGAAATAATCTTGTGAACTTAAGATAGACAAAACCACTTCTTTTAGCATTAATAGTGGAAAGGTGGATGTGACACAGACCTGTGCAGTCTGCATGTCCTGAGGAGCAGCTGCTCAGGTGTCAGTTCAGAACTGCTGGTACCTGGCTGGGGACACTGGTTGCTGTCTGGGGTGCAGATCATTTCTAGACAAAGTGGATACTAAAAGAAGTGGACCAAAATTCAAACTAACCTAAGCTAACCTTCTGTTGCTTGACTGTGAAAGATGATTTTACATCTCTAGCTCCTTCAAACTATTCCATCTTCTTGTAATAATCTAATCTTTTCACAGCTTTTTGTTTTTAAAATTTAAGCAGACGATAACTCCCAAGGATCTGTGACAGTCATTTTTTATTTCAGTGGGAAGCACAATGTTGTGTTTTTTCCTTCAGGTCCTGGTAGAGATTGACCGAGTGAAGTCCAGGATGCAGTTGGCTGCCGAGTCACTTCAGGAGGCAGACAAATGGAGCACACTAAGTGCAGATATTGAAGAGACTCTTAAAACACAGGTAAATACTGAATTATTTGCTCTTTGTGCCTCCAGCGTTTCAGGGAACTGTGTTCTAAAGTCGTATTTTGAAGTGACTGTGAACACGTCCCTGCTGCTGCTGAGGTCACCCGTGGTGAGGGCTGCCTTTCCCTGCTGGCAGGATGTGTCCCTGATTTCAGCCAAGCTGACGAGCATGCAGAGCAGCCTGGCCATGCTGGTGGACACGCCGGATTACTCAGAGAAGTGTGTGCACCTGGAGGCACTGAAGAACCGGCTGGAGGCCATGGCCAGCCCGCAGATTGTTGCTGCTTTCAACTCCCAGTCTGTAGGTCAGTAGCTCCTGCTGTTGTTTACTGTCAGCACAGAGTTTGTCATCTTTAAAACAGTGTTTGGGGGGAGAGTTGGTGTCCTGCAGGCCCCTGATACTGGGTCCTGAGCTTCTCCTGGGGGAGCAGATACCCTGGAATGTTTTGGGCCCTGCCCCTGCCTGCAGGCCCCTGCTGCTTTGATTCTCCTATGGTTTGGGGTACCTGTGGCCGCTGCAGGAAACAAGATTACAGGATGTTTTGTGTGGATGTTTGAGATGGAAGTGCTGCTCCAGTAAGCAGAAGGGCCCTGGTTTTCTGTTATCATGGTGGTGTTGGTGTAATCAGGAAGGAAATTTGTTCGGAAGTGTTCTGACTTCCTACTACTTTGTAAAAGCAATTTTATAAATTCTTTATAAATTCTCCTTGGAAAATTTGTCTTTTTAGGCAGTTCCTTGTGCTTTTCCTTCCCTGTGCTGCTGTCAGTGCTTCTGAAGAGTAGTTGTTCTGGTTGTTGACACTCATCTTTGTGCACCTCGAGGGTCCTGGAGGAGTCTGGGGCTATGGGGTACAAACCAGACTTTTGAGGAACCTGTATTTCTAAGCTCTGTGCAGGAGCAGCTGTGCCTTGAGTCAGTCTGAGGCATAGGGATCATTTTGAGGACAGGTGAAAGCAAAGCTGAGGCCTTTGTCAGGTATGCTTTAGGTTTGTAAGTGCTGGCTTGTTTCTAAAAACTAATTATTTCCTTCTAGGAAATGCTCTGGCTTCATCTGACTTTGATACTGGATGTGTTAATACTATGTGCTGGTTAAGAAGTTAAATTCATTCCTTGTGTCTGCTGCCTGATCTTGTTTGAGGGTGGGTTTCGGGCAGTTCTGCTGCTGTTTGAGAAGATAAGCAAATGAGAGATTAAGTTGTCTCTTTCTGTATAGACCGTTGTGCCTGCTCCCTTAGAAGAGGATTTCTTGCTCAGACTGATCTCACCCTCAGCTTGAGGCTGATCCTGATGCCTGTTATTTTGTTTTGTTTAGATCAGGCAAAAATGTTTGTTAAAGTTTTCACTGAAATTGATCGGATGCCGCAGCTTCTTGCTTATTATTACAAGTGTCACAAGGTAAGTATTTTGGTAGCATTTTAACGTTGAGGAATAAAAGTGGGAATTCCTGCTGGGCTCTGTCTGCAGAGGGAGCTGCTGCCCCGCGGATCTCCGCGGTGCTGTGCTGGGGGTGGCGCCTGTTCTCTCTGCATTTCCTTCTCCGGCTGCTCTTGCTGGCTCTGGCCAGCTTTGATTACTCCCGATGTTGCAGGAGTAATTCTCCATTCGGGTCCTTGTGTCCCTCCCTGCAGCAGACACAGGATATGTGTGTTCTGATTGATTTCTCTGTGCCTCATGGTTTTGCTTTGCTTTCTGTGGATGTGGCTATGTCAGCAGTAACTTTATTACTGCAACTTGCCAGCTGCTGACTTCTGTAAACTCTTTTCATGTAAGATTAAAAGTTGGAATTCCAGACAGTTCTGTAGCCATAACCTGAGCTTCAAATTTCTCACATGACTGTGACTTTTGAGGATTAAGTTCAAGGCTGGGGCTTGCCAAGTATTTCAACTATTATGTGGGGGTATCAGTTGCAATCTCATTTTATGAGTAAAATACCAATGTTAATTAAATCTTTGAATCACTGAGAAGCCTCAAGCTTCATGCTGAAAGTCTTTTCCTTCTGTGGTGCTGAATTATGTGTTATGCTGAAACGTGGAGAGGGGAGCAAGGGTGAGCTCATGTTTTGGCAGAAGTGCCACGCGTGGGGAGTGCTGGGTTTGGCGTAACAAAAGCAAGACCTGTGGCCTGTCAGTTTTCTTCTCAGATGGTTCTCTTCCCCCTCAGGTGCAGCTGGTGGCTGTGTGGCAGGAGCTCTGCCAGAGTGACTTGAGCTTGAGTCGCCAGCTGAGCGAGCTGTACGACACCCTGCTGGGGACCTGGCACACGCAGCTCCAGTGGGCAGCACAGGTGCAGTGACAGGTCCCTGCTGCTGCAGGGCAGGAGGGGACGGGGTTGGGCACCCTTGGAATCCTCACAAAGCTCTGAAGAGCTCATGGCTGTTCTCCCTGAGTCACACTCTGGGCCTGGTTGGTGCAGGATGGGACTTGCAACCCACTTACTGTTCCTTGTCCAGCCCTTGCAGGGAGCTCTGGTGTTTCACCAGCAGCAAGGTTGCTGTGTTATTGACATTAAAGCTGCTCTATCACTTTCATCTGTATCTTAAGTTAAAACTAATTTGTTGGTGTTATAAATGTGTCGTGTTGCAAGAAATTTGAAATGCCTGAGTTGCTTTATCACTTGGCCTGGAGGAAGCCCTCAAGGTCATGCTGGACTGATGCATGTTGCTCTTTGTAAGATATCTGAGGGCTTCTGCTGTCACTCCTTGGAGTCTGTGTGCTTCTTTTCCCTGCCAAGAATAATGTAGGATCAGAAAAAGATTTTGTCCTTTGGTGAAATGAAGAAATAAGTTCATATTGTTGAAAAGTTTTTCATCCATGAAGGGTAGGAGATTCTTATCTTCATGTCACAAAGCCAGTGTCAGTGTAAGGCCTGTGTTGCAGAGGAGCTCAGTGTTTCCTTGAAATGTATTTTTTCTGCCTAATGACTCGATGTGACTTACAGGTCAGATGTCAGGTTACATTTTAGCAGATATTCTTTGAACTGGGGGTTGTGAGAAGTGGCACATGGGGCACAGCTCCTGTCACTCAATCCCCTGTGTTGATTCTGCTTTCTGAAAAACTCTTGGACCTTTTTGATCGTAAACTCAGCTCTAAAAGCAAATGAGCAGAATAGCTGATGAAAAAGTCACAGTGAAGGCTGTAAAAAGTTTTATGCTAGTGGAGTGGCTGATTCTCAGCTGATTACAGGCTTTCTAGCCTTTCCACTGCTGACTTCTGCCTCTCAGACCAGTAATTTGGCTTGTGATATAGTCCTATTTCTTCATGTTTTACTGATTCATGTTGTTTCCCAACACACCTGTGTAAACTGAGTGCTCTGTTTCAAATGCCCTCTTCTGCCAGGTGTTTTTTGAATCACTGTAGTGCCTGTGTTCTTCTGAATCCAGTTTTTGACCTGTGTCTATCCTCTAGTTTCTTGGTGGCTGTACTCAAAGCACAACAGTAAATATGTCCAGCCCTAGACTTGCAGTCAGGCTGTCCTGTGTGCTAAGTCAGCATGGCTCTTGCAGCCTCAGCAGACAGCTTCTGGGTTTTTCACCCCTTGTGAGGTGTTCCAGGTTTGGGAGCTGCCTGCTGCTCTCTGCTGCTGTGTGTTCCTCTCAGGTAATGTGCTTTTGCCAGTAGCTGTTCTTCTGCTGCAGGTTTTCAAGAACCCCCATGAAATCGTGACTGTGCTGTTGATTCAAACTCTGGGAGCTCTGGTGCCTTCCATCCCTGTGTGTCTCAGCACTGCCATGGAGAGGACAGGGCAGGACACCAAGCTGACCCAGCTGCTGGAGCTCCACGATGCCACTGTCCACTTTGCCAAGGGGCTGGAGATAGCCATGCTGCCAAACCTGAGTGAGTCTCTGGCACTGAATTCTGTCCTTCTGTGCTGTCCCCTTTGTAAAGTCCCACTCTGGGATCTTGTTGAGCTTTAGGTGGAGGGAGGGATTATCTCTTCTAATGCCCAGTTCCAGGGTGCTTGCACCTTTGTGTTTGTGTGTGTATCTTACACCAGAGCTGTTGACACAACACTGAGTTTCCTGAAGCAGCCCTGTCCTTAGCATGCTGGCTCTGCAGGGTAAACAGCATTTAGCACTTCTCCTTTTACGAGCTTCGCTGTTTCTTCTGTCTCCCAGAGGAGGAAATGTCTCCAGGGAGGCATCGAGACCCATTGTGAGAGATCACAAAGCAGAAAAGTTGAGGAGTTTCCTGGAATTGTCACACCTCGCTAAACAAGAGAAAACCTGCTTGAAGGCTGCATCCATTGGATGCTTGTATTTGATTTTGGAGTTTTTCTGTTGCTGCTGGCTCAGGGTTTAATCAAGTGACAATGCCCAGGGTTTTGTCTGAACTGTTGGTAGTTTTTTCCCAGCAGCATCCTCAGTGTTTGTTTCCAGACCTGCCCTATGCTTTCCCCTCTCTGGGACGTTTGCCATTTTGGTCATGATTGCTGAGTAATTTTACACAGCACACAGCAGTGAGGTGCTGTGTTTGCACAAGTTTATGCCTGACAGGAGCTCCTGGCTATTTATAGACCCTTATAAATTTGGTGGGGCTGCTTCAAAGGCCAGCTATGGGAAAATCCAAAATTAAAGCTAATGGAGCATTCCTGATGCTGTGCTTCCTGTGTTTGGTTCCTCATAACATTGTCTTGAGCTGTTTAAACCCAGATTCTTTCTTGATCCTGTAAATTGTGATTGCTGGGCAATGTCAGGGAGTGTGACTGTGTCTGTTGTCTGTCTGGTTGCATACATGTCAGTCATTTTCTAGCTTAATTTGTGATTCATTATAGAAACTATTAAAAAGGACTTGGAAAAATAATGCCGGATTCTAGAAGATGATGGAATAGGAAGACCACGGTTGAACTGTTATCTGAGTGTGTTTTTAAAAAATCCCCAAAACTTTTATTTCCATCTCTTTTCGTGTGGGGTGAGAGGTTTGAGAAAAGAAATATCTCAAGAATGGAAAGGCCAGGTGACTCAGCTGAGGAGAGTCAAACCAGTTCCTGCTAGTGTATGTGAGGGGAGGGCTCAGCTGTGATTCAGAGGGTAATTCAGTTTGGAAGGGACCTTGGGAGATGATCTGGTCCAGTCTGCTGTGAGGTCAGACTATGGTGCTTGGGGTACTCTTCAGTCTGGTGTCAAAAATGTCCAAGCACAGAGACAGTGCTGGCTTGGGACAGACTGCTCCATTGCTTTCCTGTCCTCGGGGTGTGAAAGTCTTTTCTGATATCCAGGATTCAAAGTAATTTTGGTTTGCTGCAGGTTTGAGTTTGGCAGAGCTTTGTGAGAACAGCTGGTGTCCAGTTCTGATTTGAGCAATAATCATTCAGCCCTGCTTTGTGTTTGGGTTGGCAGCTCCCTGCTCAGGCATGGCACTGAGAGGCCAAGTCTGTGCTTCACGTTCAGCTCTGGTTGATGAACACTGGCACAGCAGTGCTGAGTGAATTGAATTAGTGTCAATTATTTGAAGTGTGAACTAGGCTTTCTGATAAATGAGGATTGCCCCTGTTTGACGCTGTGGGAGTAATGTGTTTCACTTCTCAGATGGTTTCAATTCTTCTGCTGGAGGCTGGAATGTTTGATAGATTTTTGTCACCCAGGCTGTTTTGGGTTCAGTGAGTGTTAATTTTCCTGAGGCACTTGTTGAGGTAGAACATCTTGGTTTTAGGAAGCAGGTAGAGATAATAATCTTGTTTCTAAAAAAATAAAAAACCCAATCTGTGTAGTTGAGATTGAAGCTGTTGGGCAGCATTCCAAGCCTGTGCAGGCAGCATGCTCTAATGGAAGAACTGCGTGTAGCTCGAAATGAGGCTTTTAATAGCATATTCACCTCTTTGTAGACTAAACATCTGATTCTTTGTAGAGGAGCAGAACCTGGTGAAAGTGACGGAGCTGGTGGAAGTGGTGTATGCTCCATACAAGCCCTATCAACTCGAGTATGGAGACCTGGAAGAAGAGAATCTCCTCATCCAGATCAGTGCAGTGCCCTTGGTAATGTACCAGTCTTTGCTCAGCTATCCACTAAACACAGCAGTCATTGTCACAATCACTGCTCTCTTTGCCCCTCTCCTTTTTGCTTATATTTCCTTTTATTTGTAGAAGGTTCTGCTGTTGGCAGAACTGTTTTTCCTTGAGGCAAACACAGGGTTTGGCAGCCTGGCTGTTGCAGTCCACGGGCAGGAGGGGGGGAGCACCAGCATGGTTCTGTCAAGAATGGAAGATGCCAGAGAACACTGCTACACAGGGTGTGTTTTCTGTATTGCCTGGAAGAAGAGTCAGGCTCAACTTTGTTGTTGCTGCTGTTGTTTAGGAGCATTGGGAAGTGATTGATTGTGTCCAGGAACTGAACCACTCAGTCAACAAGCTCTTCATTCTGGCGGCAGGAGCCATCGACAACTGCGTCAAGCTCACGGATGGCCTGGGGGTGTGTGGGCTGCTGAAAGCCCTGAAGGCCCTCTTCTCAAAGTAAGGTGCCTTTAGGTACTGCTCCATTTATCCTGAGTGAGTAGTGAGTGTGCAGTTTGTGGCCAAGGACTTGTAGTTTATGGAAAATGGCTGAGAGCAGAAAGTGTCTCTGGCTGTACCATGAATCATCAATATCCCTCTTGCTGCTTCATTTAAGCACAGGCTGTTTTCTAGAGGAAAAATGGATTTTTATGGTTAAATCAAAGGCTTGCCAGCTGTTTTCTGTTCTGGTTGAGCAGAGTTTTCATTTTTAATAAATACTTTTGAAGGAGAAAATATTTCCCAAAACAAAATAAGGCAGATTACGCTGATGAAAGTGGATCTCAGTGGGGAAATAAGTCTGGAGGTTGAACTTGATCATCTTGGGGGTCTTTTCCAACTTCATTGATTTAATGAATGCACAGTCACGATATCACAGACAAGTGACATCACATTCAGGATTTGCCTGTACGTGTGAGATACCCCATGGACTGAGGCTTACTCTTAGTTCTCTTAAAGTATCACTTTCCTAATCCTATACTGATTTACTCCTTATTCCTTCACGACACTGAAAGAGCTGCTCACAAGGTATGAATCAGGTATTGCTGCCCTTTGGGGAGGGGGAAGAGGAAAGCACAAATCTCTGATCTCACCTTCTTTATAGGCAATTATAGAGCAATGTACCTGCCTCCAGCTTATGGGCATTATTAAAAAGAAAATGGGGGTGTGTAGAAAACAGAATGTTCTTCTTTTTATCTGTGTTCTCATCTGGGGAGTAACTGAGAAAACAAATTCATGAGATTGTTGTCACCATGTTCCTGGAGTAAGGGCCAAGTGATGTTGGAGTAGCAGGAGCCATATAAACTTTTCCTGGTCTTTCCTAGGAGATGGTCAATGTGGTGGTAACTAAAATGTCTTACTCCTTCCTTCTCATGGGCAGGGAGAGCTCCTGTAATCCAAAGGCAGCAAACTGAGACAGCCACACAGCATCTTGCACACTCCTTGCCTTCTGGTTTAGGCTTGAGTGGGCTGTGGCTGATCAGTTCTTCACATCCACCAGTTTGGAGTGGTGGAACCAGAGTGTCCCTTCTGTCCTCCATTTAGTATTTCTGGTTCTTGTTTGGGCCTTGCAGAGGACTGACTGAGAAAATCACAGGACATGCCTTTGTGCTGCTCTTATGCTGGTGCTCCTTTTCTCACTGCAGGTACACATCTGACTTCACAAACACACTGCAGTCTATACGAAAGAAATGTAAACTAGATGATGTCCTGGCAGATTCCCTGTTCCAGGAGGACTGGACTGCATTCCAGAACTCTGTCCGGTAAAGGGTTTGGGTTTTTTTTGTCTGGCTCAGAGCTGATTTTTGTATCAAAGCTGAAAGGGAACTACTTGGGGTCAGTTTACACAAGTCCTCAGTGCAGAGCACAGGGCTGAGCTGGCTGTGCTGCTGGCAGCACCAGTGTCAGCCGTGGGTTTCAGGTTCCTTCTGGCACGGGGAGGGCTGTGGGGCTCCCCACCCTGCCTGGAACAAGGCTGCCTCTCCTATCACTTGTAATATTAGCAGCTCTTAGAATTTTTCCCAGTGACAGTGAGCTGGGCTTCCCCACAATGACAAGAAGTAGCATGTGGATGAGGCCATTGGGCAAAAAAAAAATCAGTGTTATCAAATGGACGCAGAGTTAATCACCAAACTGACTCTTGACACATGTGTGGGCTCTGGTTTGGTTTTGGCATTTCATAATTACTTGGCATGGATCTGAGGTGAGTTCTGTGAGGGGGGTCTGGCATTATCTGCCTCAGATCTGACAGTGTGTTTTTGTCTTGTTCTTTCCCAGGATAATTTCCATTTGTGGTGAACTCCTTCATCAGTGTGGAGACTTTGAGCAGCAGCTGGCCAACAGGTGAACACTGCTGACCTTAATTCACGAGCTGTCAGGAACCAAGCTGAAACAAAACAAACCCCAAGGAGTTTTGGTTGCATAGACCATGGAGGGAAAGCCAGCACTGATTCCCCCTGCCCATGCTTTGACATGTCAGAGATGGGGCATAGACTGTTCCACTCAGTCATGTTCCCTGAGACTGTCCCAAGAACCCTTTTCCTTGGATACCTGGCTGGCCACCAATGGGCTGCCAGATGGGGGTCAGGAAGGAATTTTCCACCAGATCAAATTGGCAAGATCCTCACTCTTGTGACACAGGGCATGAATCACGTGCTGAAATGAGTGTAGGTGTGCCTTCCCTGATGGGTTCCCTGTAACCTGAGGAGTGTAGGCACAGGCAGGATGTAGGTCTTGCTGCTCCTTGGGGTAAGCAGTGCAGTGCTCAGCCTGTGGTTCCCTGGAATGCTGGCTGTGACTGGAGAAGAGCCCAGCCTGCCGTGCTCAGTGGGCTCCCCTGCCCTCGTGTTCCCAGAGCACAAACCCCTCTGTCCTCTCAGCACTTCTGCAGCTGGATGAGAGGGTTGGGTGCAATTGGAGTCTCCACCAGTGAGTGCTCTCCCTTGAAGTCACTCAAGGGGGGTGCTGGTCCTTGGGCCAGCATGAGGACAGGACTGCTGAGTCCAGAGGATTCTGCTGGTGATTTCTGTGTATTTGTTTCCAGGATTTTGTCAACTGCTGGGAAATATCTCTCGGACTCGTACAGCCCTTGCAGTTTTTCTGGCTTTCAGGACACCAGTTCTGCAGAAAAGAAGAGCTCCATAAAAAATCCCTGGCAGGAATACAATTATCTCTTGAAGGAGAATCCAGCCGAGTATGCCAGCCTTATGGAAACACTTTACACTCTGAAGGTAGCCCTGGTGCCTGGAGAGACTGCCTCTATTACAGTCTGCTCTTGGCCCATACTGGGTAGATGACACCTCCAGTCTAATGACTTTTCATGCTGAGCTGCAGCCTTTCTGTGGGCTGTGTTCTACAGAGACACTGATACACAGAGAGATGAAATGTCCAAACCCAGGAAGTCTGGACTCATTCCATCTCTCCCTAGATCCTGGCTGTGCTTTGTGAACATGCCCTTATCAGCTTAGGTGAGGGAGATTTTATCTCAGCGAGCATTGGGAAGGTTGTGTTGGAGCCATCTCAAATTCTGGAGCCCACACACCACCTTCTGAGGCTTTCTTTGCCCTGTCCGGTCCGAAACAGAATTCTGCAGGATCATTCATGCATGGATCTGTGAACAGGGTAGAATGACTTTAGTTATCTTCTTGTGGATCTGAGTTATGTTTGCCATCATTGGTCACATGGAGTAGTGAATTCAAGGTTATGAGTTTTATTTCCTCAAAATGTTTTGATTTCTTTTGCACTTGGTTTACCTGCAACTTTTGTGGTTCCACCTTCAGTGTCATGTGTTTGTCTTTAAATCTTGACTAAACACTCCAGTTCCACAGGTACTCTTCAGGTAGAACTTAATTCCATGCAGGGCATCAGTTGTGCCCTTTGAGTAAAAGGCAGCTTTGCCATTTTCTCTGCAAGTTTCTCAGTATCCAGCACGTGCCAGAGCCTGGGGAGGCTGGAATGTGATCCTGGTTCCTTGTCCTGCAGTTCAGGGAGAGTGGCAGTTTCTGTCTCGAGTAACTGCTTGGAACAGGTCATTCCAAAGGAAACAGGCTGTGCCATCGCAGAGGAAAGCTCTGCTGCACAAGGAGGGGCTCATAAAACCTCTGCAAGCATGTTAACACAGCCCCCCTGTCCCACCTCAGTGGCTCGTGCAGGTAAATGTTTCTCTGTGTGTGTCAGGAGAAAGGCACCAGTAACCACAACCTGCTGTCGCCGTCGCGAGCGGCCCTGGGCCGCCTGAACCAGCTGTCCCATCACCTGGCCTTCGACTCGGTGTTCCTGCGCATCAAACAGCAGCTGCTGCTGGTGCCCAGGATGGAGGTGGGCACCGCGGGCTGGGCTCAGCAGGCAGGCTTTCCTGGGGATCCCTTGGGTCAGCACTGCTTACCTGTCTCCTGCTCACAGTGGTTCTCTCTGGGGCCACATTTCTCCCACGAGCAGTGGGAGTTTCCCTTCCCTCACCCACAGCCTTTGCAGCACAGGTGTTTGAGGTGTTGCTTTTCTGACCTGTGTGAGCATGTTTCCCACAGGGAGCTGGGTAGAAAAAGGGTGGGTGTTTTGGGCCTGAGGGATAACGTGGGTAAATGGTTTTCTCACCATCTGTGTTCTGCTTCCTAGAATCCCTTGGGTAGTCACAGTTCGTGTTGTTGGGTCACCCCTTTCTAAAATACTGACAGGCTTCATGCTCGGGGAAGTCACTGGTTCATCCTGCGCTTTCTGCCTTACAGGGCTGGAGTTCTGGTGGCATTGGTGAGACCCTGACAGATGACCTGCCAAACTTCAGCCTGACCCCTCTGGAATATATCAGCAATGTAAGAGAGCTCAACTGTCTTTCTGCTCTAGAAAACAAATTGCTGGGAACACTCCAGAGAGCAAAGATTTGCTTGAAGTAGCAGTTCTCTGTACAGGTCTTTCTTAACATGAGTGTTTCAGTGACTGTTTCTCTGACCTTGTGAAAAACTATTTCTTGTACCAAGTGTAATGATGCACAAGAGCCAATTTGTAGGTGAGTGAGTGGCTGTCAGGCTCAGCTCTCTGCTTTCAGGTGTATTTACTGCAGGTGACTTTTTCTCTAGTAAAGGACTTGCCTCACATTTGTTCAGTGATTCAGCTTTTGGTGCTTTTATTCTAGATTGGGCAGTACATTATGTCGCTTCCTCTGCACCTTGAGCCATTTGTCACTCAAGAGGACTCTGCTTTGGAACTGGCATTACATGCTGGAAAACTGCCATACCCCCCAGAGCAAGGTAGGGTGAGACCAAAGGCTTGGAGTGTCTGGGGAAAGCTTTGCCATCCTGGCATTACACAGGTGGGATGTGTTACAGTGACAAAACCATTGGAGATCCCTTTCCTGTTGCTTCCAGGAATCCTTTGGTAAAACCCAGGAGGAACCTCTAAATAATGAGTAGAACTTTTTGTTTCATTCAAACTTGAAGCTTTGGCTTGGTCTGTGTGAGTTTGGTGTTCATTAAAACGATGGTTGGGGGTCTGAAGAGTTCTGTTGGGTTTTGGCTCCTGTTCATGCTCCAGGGGCTGGCCTTACCTGCTGTGTCACTAATCCTGCTGCAGGTAACAGCAGTAGGCACCTAATGCCTTTCCCTGCAGGTTGGCAGTGTACCTGGTGTGCTGGGCTTAGTCTCTTTATGGTGTTACTAATGCCACAGACAGTGAGGAAAGCATACAGCTTGGTATTTAGAGTCTTCCTGGAGCCTTCCAAAAATAGGCTCTTTAGTTCAGGCTTTTGCATGACTATTATGTCACCTTGAAGCATTTACATGTTGTAATGGCTCGATAATTTTCAAACCACTAATGAACACAGATCTGCCTTTAGGGCTGGAAAAAAACTCTTGTCAATCCTTGTTACTGCCATGGTTTGCAAACTGCTCCTGGAAGAGGATCCTGTAGGAGGTGCCAGGCAGTGCCCTGTCCCAGCAGGTCACCCTCAGCCCTTTGGAAGTGACTTACCTGGAGAGTAATCCAGGGGAGTGTTTTGGGTCTGGAGCTCATGTCAGTGGTGTACAGTACAGGGAGAGTACATGACTGCTTTGATTACTCCAAAACCAGCTGATAAACTCTGACTACTTCGATGTCCTGTGGAAGGAGCAGTTCAGGTGCAATTAACCAGTTAGGATTACGTGGTGCAAACCCAGCAGGGGCGGGTCGGGAGTGCTGGCAGCTAACGGGGACTGTGTGTGCAGGGGATGAGCTGCCCGAGCTGGACAACGTGGCTGATTACTGGCTGGGCTCCATCGCCAGGGCCACCATGCAGACGTACTGCGAGGTCATCCTGCAGATCCCACAGCTCACACCACACTCCACCAAGCAGCTGGCCACGGACATCGGTGAGCAGGGGCTGCTGGCACAGCTCACGTCACACAGGGGCTGCTCTGGCAGCACGCAGGGCTCCTGCCTGGCTGCTGGACAGCCACTGCTGCTGCCTGGGGGTGGGAGCTCTCCGGGACAGGATTCCCTCTGTCACCGAGAACCAGGCTATCTTTCATTTCACAGTGTCTGTTGCCAGTTAAATACGATTTTTTCCTTAATTTTGCAGATTATCTGATAAATGTGATGGATGCCCTGGGCCTGCAGCCATCGAGGGCGCTGCAGAACATTGGAACTCTGCTGAAGGCCAAGCCAGAGGAGTTTCGCCAGGCTGCCAAGAGCCTGCCCCGCCGGATGGCTGCTGGCATTGCAGCCATGAGGGGCCTGGAGGGTTAGCTGTGCCCTCCCTGCCTCTGGAATCGGGGCCAGGAGGGGCCTGGAGTGCCAGCTGTGCCCTCCCTACCTCTGGAATCGGGGCCAGGAGGGGCCTGGAGGGTCAGCTGTGCCCTCCCTGCCTCTGGAATCGGGGCCAGGAGGGGCCTGGAGTGCCAGCTGTGCCCTCCCTGCCTCTGGAATCACTGCCAGCAGGGGCCTGGAGTGCCAGCTGTGCCCTCCCTACCTCTGGAATCATGACCAGGAGGGCCTTGGAGTGCCAGCTGTGCCCTTCCTGCTGCTGGCATCGCAGCCGTGAGGGGCCTGAAGCTGAGCCCTCCCTGCCACTGGCCCCTGCTCAAGAACTCGCCTCCTCAGATTGGTTTTCATTTCTGCAAGGACAGTGGAAAGATCTCTGGGGACTAGGGGGATTTATTTCAAACTAACTTTTAATAAACGTCTTTGTCTAGGAAAAGCTTGTTCCATTTTTCCATCTTCAGAAATAAGGAAAGATGTCCTACAGCCAAATTTCCCAAAACTCTGGATGACCCTGAGTAGGTTGAAGAGTGCTGGAAATGTTCTGCCAGGTGCTGTGGAGTTGATGCTTTGTGGCAGCTTTTTCAGAGGATTTGCTGCCTCTGAGGTGATGGGGTGGATGCAGCACAGAGGGGGCTGCCTGCAGGAGTGGCCACTGCTCAGGGCTGTCATAGATGCAGAGTCAGGAAGGGTCTCAGTTGGCAGTTGAGGCTTGATCGAGCTCAGCCCTGAGAATAAAACCAGCTTTGTAGGTTGTTCCTGGTGCAATTTCACTATTCTACTGAAAACCATGAAGTTTGTGTGGAATTTAAGGGAAGTGGTGCTTGCTTGTAGAATTTATTACCATTTGTCATACAGATTTTTGTGAAACAGCTGGTCTAGCTGTAGTGTGCTCTCCTGGGAGACAGTGAGGCGGAATACAGGGAGTGCCAGGACTGGAATGCCAGCTGAGTCTCGAGCAGCTGCACTGCTGCTGCAGCTGGAAGCCCCTTTGCTCAGCTGGGCTCAGGGTCTGGCTGGGTAGGGCCGGGCTGGGACAGAGCTGGAGACACTTCCCACTTTTATGAGATGTCAGACATCTCCATAAGCCAGCTGTGACTGGAATGGTGAGCTGTCCCTGTCCTGCAGAGAACACTCTGTTCCCTTCACTCCTGCTGTAACGAGGGTGAAGCTCACCAGCCCTGCCTCTCCCACCCTTCCCCTGCCCCAACACTGCTGGGGAGGGTTTTGGGGCTGTTCCTTGTTG
Organism: Hylia prasina; assembly: GCA_013397195.1. Lineage (NCBI taxonomy): Eukaryota > Metazoa > Chordata > Aves > Passeriformes > Sylviidae > Hylia > Hylia prasina. The sequence continues at coordinate 290,508 of VYXD01016171.1, forward strand.
GCTGCTGTTGGTCTGGGCTGGCAGCCAGCTGGGGCTGAAGGCATGAGGACAGGGTGAGCAGCCTGGGACCTGCTGCCCATCCCAGGGACCTGCTGTCTGTTGGTGAGAATGTGCAAGGAGATGCCCAGGTTCTTGCTCTCAGCAATGTTTTAAGCAATGTGCTCTGTCTGTTCTGGTTTTTTGCAGCTGAATCCTTTGGAAGCCTTTGCCAAGGATGACAGTGCACACAGTGAGCATTGATTCAGGAGAGGAGGGTCTCAGGTCCTCGTTTCCCACCCAGCTGTGATAGGGGGTCAAGTGCCATCACTTTACAAGAGCTCTCCTGTGGGAAAGGAGGCTGTGCTTGTGTTTGTGGTGCCCAGAGACAGAAATGTTCCTTTCAGGGGACAGCAAGTGAGGAGACAAATCTAGGACAGCTTGTAAGGGCTGGATTCCTCTGTCTTTACAAATGTTTCTGCTGCCTGCCATGTGCCCTGTTGCCACTCAGGTGGGTTTAGGGGCTCACTGAGCTCAGACTCTGCCTGGGTGAGGTGGTTCTGTACTGAGCAGTGTGTTTGGGTGCTGTTGGTCCTTCTTTCAAAGGACAACCAGCTGAGGAAGAAAGGACTGGGGCAGAGTGTGGACGTGTTAAGAAGGTACTCCCTGAATCTGGATTCAGTGAATTTTGAACACAGAATTCCGTTTTGTGTGGCAGAATCAGCTGTGCTGGTGGCACCTCAGGTGTCAGATTGCCCCCCAGTTCCTCTGTCCTGCTGCTGGTGGTCATCAGCAACGGGACCCACCATTTCCACCACTCCAAGGGGCTGGAGGGACCCTGGGCATGCTCTGCCCAACAGCTCTGCACCAAAGCACCCTGTGCTCAGGGAGCTTCCCATGCAGAAGGATCCTGGATCCCCCTCTCCGCAGCCCTGTGCCTGTTCAGGCACTGTGCCCAGAACATCCTGTTCTGGTACGTGATTTAACCACACAATCGTGCCTCCTCTTGAACTTTTGCAAAAGTACTTCAGTAAGGCCAGTCCCAGTGGGTTGATGGGCTCCTGGGAAAGGTCCTGGGGCCCAGAACCAGCCAGGGACAGGGGAACTCACTGCCCCACTCAGCCCAGCCCACAGGGACCACCAAAGGCCCCGGCTGCCCTCGTCAGGGTGAGCACACTACGTTCTCCTCCTTGCAAACCACTGCCATCAAACTCTTGCCAGCACTGGACTACCCCCACTGCCAGCAGGGAAGCTAAAGGCAACTTTTAAATCATTTTTTTATTATTGCAGGAATGACAGCTAAACAGGCTGGTGCTTCCTCCCACCCAAGTCTCTGTGTATCCTTGGCACACAGCAACAGCTGTGCCCTCCTGCACCAGGAGTGCTGCAAACCCTGGGCAGCAACACAACAGGGCACCCAGGGGCTCCAGCAGTGAAGGGAGAGTTGTTTTGGCTGTTTCCATTGTAGTTGTTTGGGAATGGAAATTCTGCAGCCTCAGAGGTCAGAAGTAGCTTTGGTCCCATCCCAAGGCTCTGCTCCATGGTATGGCACACACTGTGCCACATCTCTGCAGCCAAGAGTGCTGGGAGAAGGGGAGAGGATGAGATAAGGTCCCGTCACCACAAATTCTTCTAGGGTTGTGTGATCCCTATCCCTATGGCCTTGCATCCACTGTCAGGATATCGTGTGCTCTCCCTTGCCACCACCCTGCTCTGCTCACTGGGAATTGCTTCCCACCCACCTGGTGACAAGGAACGGTGACACGATTTTATAGCAATACTGATGTACACAAGCTCTACACACTAAAGGCTGACTCTGTGAGGTTTATTGCAGGGTTTATTAGGCAGAGCTTCCTCCCAGCGGTCAGTCATAGGAGAGGACAGCTTGGGCTTTTAATTCCCTCCTAATTTTGGCAGATGGGCAGCTGCCCGGGAAGTGGCACAGGCTGGCAGGAGCTGGCAGGACCCTCGGGGTGTCACGGGTCACTCGGTGTCACTGTCAGGGCTGGGGGCATCCAGGGGCTGCACACGCAGGGAGTCGTAGTTGGGCGGGGGCGTGCCGGGCTCGGGGGGCAGCGCCCTGGCCCCGGGCACAGCTCCCGGGGCCTCGTGCTGGAAGCCCAGGTTGGTGTGAGCCTCCACCAGCTCCGACACCGTCGGGGGAGCGTCCGGGTACCGCGCCCGCGCCCGCCTCTGCTTCAGGCCCTTGCACCAGCCGATGACGTTGATGATGGTGATCCACAGCGAGTCGATGATGATCTCCCCAAACTCAATGAGGCACAGCACCGAGCCCCCCATCCAGAACCCAAACTGGCCTCCCAGGCTTGACAGCAGCCAAACGATCTGTGGGAGGAGAGTGGAGTGAGCTGAGGAAGTGGAGCCCCTCGGATGTGCCCCGATCCGTGTGCCTGTGCTGATGTGGGTGATGCACCTGGGACCTGCCTGCTGGGTCCCCTCCTGTGCTGGCGCTGCCTTGTGGGGCTGGGACAGGGACAGGAGGTGGAGTGGGGGAAGGAACTGAGGGCTGTGAGCCACCAGGCAGAGGTGGCTTCATCCACTTCGTTACAGCAGGTGTGCCAAACAGCCCTGAGGGACGTGACAGACTGTCCCCCAGGGCACTGAGCCCTGCCTGTCCCAGCTGGCTGCCTCCTGTGCCACAAGGGCTGGGATGGGCACTCACCGTAGTGGCAGCTGACTCCGAGATGGTGCGGTAGTTGTACTCCTGGAAGTAAATGTTCAGCTTGATGATCCCATTCCTGTAAAGAAGAAAACCCACCTCAGTGAGGAGCTGGCTGCCAGTGTCCTGTACCTCTGCTCCAGCCTGACCGAGGGACAGAGAGACGCCAAGACGTGAGCGTGGAGCGACAAACGTTATGACATTGGAACTGTCCTTAATGCTGATTTTACTTAACTGCATGTTTGAGTCTGACTGACCCAGTTTGCAGCTCAGGAGAGCAGAGGACATGCATGAAGTGCCTTTTGGATCTGCTTTCTGTGTGTCCCAGGCAAACCCGCTGCAAACCTTGTCCTGCCTGCGCATTCGCACCCGCGTGCACTGGCCCAGCGCCAAGGCTCGTGTCGGGCTGATGTTAACAGGTTCAGCAGAGAAAATAAAGTGGTTGTTCCTTTCACTCACCTGTCCAGAGTCACATTTGTTGACATATCCCTTTCATAAGACAGAATATGGAAAATCCAGTCCTAGGAAAACAAAATCTGTTCAGAAAGAGTAGAGGCACCCTGTGCTCCCAAAGAGCACGAGCCCCGGGGCTGCTGAGCCCTGGCCCAGGCAGCCCTGGCCCCACGTGCAGGTGGAGGGGGATGCTGTGGACCCCTCTGCCTCAGCAGGGCAGTGGGCGCTCCTTCCCTGTCCCGTGGGAAGCCCCCCTGTCCCGTGTGGGCATGGGGTGTGGAAGGTGGACCCAGCCTTGTGCTGACACCGGCACTGGGACAGAGCCCCAGGAGGGAGGAGCTGCTGTGGGGGGATCCCTCCTCCTGCCTCACGCCCTGGTGCTGCTGCTGGTTTGTGTGTGGAAAAGATGGACTTTAGCAGAGGTGCTTTGAGCTGGACACCAGCTCTGACATCAGCGAGTGTCCGTGTGCCTGGGAACAGGAACCATCAGTGTCATCAGGGTTACCTCAGAGGCTTCTGATGGCCAGTCTGCCATGGAGATGGTCATTTTGTACTGCGTGTCACTGGAGGGAAGAGGGAGAGCGTCAGTATGGAGATTTCTCCTCTTCTGAAGGCTCTGGAACTTCACTTCTGACACAGCAAACCAGCCCTGCACGGTTTGCTGCCCTTTTAGGAAAGTCAGGATGGATGGGAGTCAAACTGAAGGATCCCTCTACCTCCACAGCAACCAGAGCAGGCTCAGGTACTCACTTGCATGTCTCTTTACAGGAGTCAATGCAGATCTGACGCGGTTTTATGCTGGATCTCAGTGAGGAATAGCAATATGCTGTTTGTTGAAAACAAAATTCAAGTGTCTGTTTAGATAAGGAGCCAGTTACTGAGTTACATCTGTTTCATTTATCAAAATAAATATTAGGTATGACCCTTTGCACAGATTTGCCATCTTCCCTTTCAACTTTCCTCTCCTTGAGAAACTTGGGCAAAACACTCAGACAACTTAATATTAAATTAAAAATAAACTGTCCCTTTCTGAAGATGGTTTTTATAGAGCCAGCTTGCCCAGGGTTGGTGTTTTTGGCACAGCCCTGCCAGCACAGAGCTGTGCCACCCCAAGGGAGCACTGGACCTTCCATTGCCCCCACCAGGGGACCCAAAATTTTTGGGTGCATAGGCCTGGAGTGGTACCCTGTGCTCTCTTTGGTGTCCAAGGGCTCCCCCAGCCCACAGCCAAGACCAAATCTGGCCCCCTCTCCCCAGCAGTGGCCAGGTGGCCACGTCCCACAGGGAACAGCTGTGCAGGAGCTGCAGGGACAGCACAGACCCCGCTCCCAGCCCCAGGTGCCACCCGCAGCTCTTACCCCAGCCTGGGTTATCCTGGTTATTGCAGTAAGTCACCCCTTCGGGTAAGGGGAACATGTAGTGCCCACAGCCACAGATCTCGACCATGTGGTTTTGGAAACAGGAGCGCAGGCAGGCCTGGGGGAAGAGGGATGGCTCAGACCTGGGCTGAGCCCTCGGGCAGCTCCGTGCCGCTGGCACCGGCTCCGAGAGCCCCTCAGCTCCCAGGAATTCCCTCTCTATTGCACTGAACGGACCATCTGGGGGCTGCAGACAGAGAGGGATCAAGGTGCAGAGGAACTGGGGGCTGCCAGAGCCTGTCCCTGCACAGAACCTCTTCCACCCTTACTGGGCACTGGAGTTTTTACAGCCACTCATGGGAGCTGAGACCTCATGGGAAATGGAGGGAGCTCAGCACCTGCTCCCACTCACACAAGAAACTGCTCATTACTCAATTATTTTAGGGCTTCATAGAAGTAATTTTCAGGATTCCAAAAGGGAATACAAATGTTCTCTTCCACCATAGACATGGCTGTGCTCTCCAGGCTTTACACAACACTGACAAAGGGCTGGTTTTACACTTTGGGACCAAGAATTTCCAAATCCTTCAACATAAAAAGCAGACATATGAATGATCTTCTCTGTGCAGGTGCTGCTGTTCTGGGGAGGCTCTTGCAGCTGCAGCTGCAGCACTGCCATTAGCTTGGTGAGGCGTGAAGTTCATCACCCGAGACTGGAATGGGATTCTGCATGAGGCAGCACAAAGCAATAGCAAAGTCTATGAGAAGATAATTAAATTTAACAGTTGTGGGTAGGACAAGCAGAGAATTTCTGTGAGACGGGAAAGGTCCACAGAGTGCAGGGCAGTCAGGGAGTGATGGAAGAGCCTGGCTTTGCTGAGAAGGCTCTGAAGTGGCGTTACGTGGGCACAGAACTCCGTCAGTGTTTGCACTTCTAGGGAATAATGCAATCCTCCTGAGTGTTTGTTTAAACCTTATACAAGCATCTTCAAAAGTTGAGTAAAGTGGTCCAGTTGTTGTTACATTATATAAAGGTAGAAATATAAAACCACTGCCAGCCCAAAGCCCTCCTGACCTCCGGGTGCATCTGTGAATCACCCCAAATGGTTTGGGTGTTTCCCTCATTATTCCCTCCAGAGCTGCTTCTCTCTCCAGTACAGCCTGTTACAAATTAACCCGTGCTTAGTGTTTGCACTCTAATTTTTTACAGATTCAAGGTTTACAAACACTCAACTTTCTCATCCAATTTTCAGTGATGAAGAAGCAAAGGCTGTTTTGCTTCCTGTACAAACCAGCTGCATTTTCAGGGTGAAAAATTACTTGATTTCCCCAAAAGAGAAAAAAGTTGAAGATTGCAGGAATGTTCAGAGGGAGAATGTCTCCTTTGTATACCTTTCCTGTCAGAGGTAAATATCACTTATGTACACAAAACATGAGTTCCTGAGAAGTGTCACTTTGACATTGTCTCAGGAGGAGTTTCCCAGAGCCTCAGTGACAGTTCCTACAGACCATGTAGGCCTTAGATCAGATATTAGGAAAAATTTTCATGGAAAGGGTTGTAAAGCATTGAAGAGGCTCCCCAGAGCAGTGGTGAAGTCACCATCCCAGGAAGTGTTTGAAGCCCATGTGATGTGGCACTTGAGGACATGGTGATCAGTGGTGGTGCTGTGTTGATACTTGGATTTGATGATCTTGAAAGATTTTACGTTTTTATGATTCCCCAGTACCTTGCGTGATAGGCTAAGATTTAAGTGCTTCAACAGTTTTTCCTAAAGAGTGTTGCTTGCTTTACAAGGGTGTTGTACCTGTATGGAGTAGGAGGTGTTGTACTGGCTGTAGAGGTTTTTGACGGGGACGTCGGAGCCGTTCATGGTGCAGTCGCTGTAGGGATACCCCATCCTCTCCAGCTCATCCTGGGAAGAAACCCAAACACCAGACTGTGCCTATCACTTCTCCACAGGTCCATTTTCCAGAGGCTCTGTAATTCCTGTGCTCCCCACTGGCTTTGCTAAAATGAGAGCCAGCGGTGGCAGAGCTGAAGAGGCTGCAGCCCCTTCCCTGGGTTGATCCAGGCAGGCCAGTGTGTTCAGGGCTTGGCAAAGCACCTTCTGACTGACCCAGTTGGAGAAAGAGGCAACCATGACCTGAGCCCAATATCCCAGCCTCAATAAAGCACTTTGCCAGGACAGTTACATAAAATCCTCCATAAAGCGCTCCAGCCCCTGACAGGTGTGTACCTTGTCTCCTTTGGTTTGAGCCAGTTCAGCCAAGACTTAAAGCAAACTTGGTTTTGGTCCCATCAGATAACATTATTCTCAGACAATCTGCTCCCCAGGAATGCCACACATACCACCAGCACTCCAATGGAGGTTTCTGTCCCAGCCATGGCGTAGATGCCCTGATCCTTGAGGAAGGGGAAGCTCTTCTGTTGGTGCAGCATGAGCCTGGCCCCAGCAGCAGAGGACAGGTAGGGAATGTAGTCCTGCTGGCTGATGTCCAGAATCAGCTTCAGCCCTGCGACACCAGACAAGACACAACAGGGATTGTATTGGAAGGTGAGGCTTGGTGTATTGGAAGGTGAGGCTTGGGGAAAGAAGGGAGTCTATTTTCTTCTCCCTGTTCCTTGAGAAGAGCCAGGATCTGGCTGCCACAGCAGCCTGACCTGTACAGGCACAGTTATGGTGGTGAAAGCTCAGAATGGCAATAGCTGGGAACAGTCAGCTGTTGCCCCAGATATTTCAAACATCCAGAGGATGCCCTTCTGCTACAGGTCTGTAGTCACCTTTTTTCTGTGTGGCACATTCTCCTTTTGGGGCTCACCCCCTTCTGGAAAGCCTCTGTTCCCTGTTGCAGTTCTCCAGTGACAGAGGAATCATAAATCTGTCCTGAGTGACAGAAATGGGCACCAAGAGACAGCCCCCCCACGTCTGCCCCTCCAGCCCAGAGCACTCCCTTACCAAACTCAGCCCCGGGGTTGGAAGAATTCAGAGCCTCTTCATCCATGCCCCAGTTAAAGATGTAGCAGTTACCATGGTCTGGGTGGTAGATTTGGGTGAAATTCCTGGAAGAATCATACACATAAAACTGTGACTCTCGGGAGGACTAAAGGGGTGTGACACAAAGCAGATGGTGGGCCCAGCTCAGCAGCTGTGTGGGGGTTCACCTGCCATTGCCTCATCTGCTGAACACCTGTACAGGGAGTACAGCTGGCAGCAGCACTTCAATCCACCTGGTTTTGAAAAGAAGGGAAGGCAAGGTACAGATGTCTGCTGGGACATGGCCCTGGGGACAGCGCTCAGTTGGATGGAGAGGAACATTTGTCACACGGGTCAGGGGAACCTGTCTGAGCTGTGGTTACGGGTTTGGGCTGGCATTAGAGCTCATGCTTTGATGACAGTTCTTGGTGGCCCTTGTTGCAGAAGGGACAGGGCTCCCACAGCCTGGGGTGCTGCTGTGTGCTCCCCTGGGTGCTGCTGTGTGCTCCCCTTTCTCAGCAGCAGAGATGGGAACTTGGGACCCACAGGAAACAAAGTTGGCTAAAATGCCTTTCTCAGAGCCTTTGCAAAAGGGAGAGGGGCTGTAACTGGGGGCCACGCTGCTGACTCAGCACCTGGTTATCACTGGATACCCTGGTGCTGCTAGTCTTGATAAGTCATGAGCAAAACAGCCCATCCAAAACTCTAACTCAGCCAGCACTGCTCCAAAAGAACTCATTTCAGCCAGGATCACATCCAGAACACCTCTGGGAAGTGTTGTTAGAGCTGAGAATCAGCAGCAATCTCATTAGAAGCTGATATATACCTTAAAAAGAGACAAGAACCTGCGTGCTGTTCATTCCTGCAGGGATGAAAAGGAGCAGGGAGCTCGTGTGCACCTACTTGTAGTTGCAGGGTTCAGCACCATAGAGACACGCCAGGATCATGTCCTCTGCCTGGTAGCCCATCCTGATCCTCTCGTGCAGCGGGACCTTGGAGAGGATGGAGGTGGACTGCAGGATGTACCACTCGGTCACTGCCTGCGCCGCGCTGCTGAAGTTCCTGTACGTGCAGTTGTCAGAGCCCTGGTGGCTGCACTGGGGACACACAGAGGCAGGTCTGAGCCGGGGGGGACAGCAGGGCCATGGCGTGAGCCCCCTCCCCACGTTCCCCTCCTGATGCCAGCCCTGCCTGCAGCTCCCACAACTGAGAGGTTCAGCCTGACAGAGCCACAGGCCAGCTGTCACTCTGAGCTGGCTGTCACACCGAGCTGGCTGTCACAGTGCATTACAGGGTCCTTCTCCAGGGACGTTTCCCAGCTGGGCAGGTTATACATCAGCCCCAGGGTGACCTCCCCAAGTTAACAAAAAATGTCAGTTTTGGGCCTATTTTTTAAGGCTGGAGTTTCCCCAGATTCTGAGGTCTGCCCAGGCAGGGTCCTTGGAGCCTCCATGGGAGCAGGGCTGAGGGGTTGCAAAAGCACCTTGTGTCTCTGCACTGCAGACTGCAGCAGGAAAGGCATGGGGCAGCAGCCACAGCCTCTCCCTGGCATTTTGGGTGCCTGACCCAAGGAAGGGGCGAAGGTGTCCTGGAGCCTGCAGGGAACACCCCTGCCCTGGCTCTGTCCTGGGCTCAGCTGCTGCAGGGGCTGGGTCTGGGCACAGGCAGTGCCAGACCTGGCACAGCCAGACCACAGCACCAAGGCAGAGGGCACTAAGGCACTAAGGGCAGCTGGCAGGGAGGAGACACAGATCTCCCTGCTGCATCCTTGCCAAGGCACCCATCCCTCATCTCTGCCCGCTGCCACTGTGGGATCCTCTCACCAGCTTCACTGCCAGCTTGTACTTCTTCTCCTCTGAGGTGGTGTTGGCTGGGGCAGGTGGGGCAGTGGTTTCGTTGCCCATGGTTTCGTTTTCCCCGGAGTGCTGGCTGCCCCCAGCAGTGTCACTGCTCACACTGGTTTTGTTGTCCATGGCAGTTTCATTGCCCACAGCAGTCTGGTTGGTCTCAAAGATGTCCAGGATGACGGGATTGTCTTTGTCATGCTCGTCAATGAGGACCAGGGGGATCTGGTTCCAGAGCTCCAGGTCGAGGGGCGGGGACAGGTTCTCACTGCTGTTCCCTGCTGAGGGCTGCAGGATCCTCTCCAGAGCTGCCTCAATGAGCCTGTCCAGCTCCTTCAGCAGGGGCTTCACCTCCGAGTACCTGCGGGGCAGGGAGCTGTCACAGGCAGGGCCAGGGTGCTGGGGACACGTGGCAGCTCTCCTGCCACACCCCTGCCTTGGACCCTCCTGGGAACCTCAGAGTGCTGCCCAGAATTTACTGGAGGACAATGGGAGCTTCCCTGCAGAGCACGGCCAGCTCGGACACGGGTGTCCCAGCAGGCTGCAGCTGGGCAGAGGGGCACTGTGAGGAGAAACAGGGAATGCTGCAGGGGTGAACACACCAGTGCTGGGCCACGTTGGTTCCAGTTCAGTAATTCACTACAGTTTACACAAAACACCTCTAGCAAGTGGAGGGAAAACCACCCCTAAGCAATTCTTGTGTTGGCTGAGAGCGTCTTGCCTCGGGCTACACTATTGCATGGATATGGATTTAAAACAACAATAAATTTAAAGCAACTCCAATGAAAATCAGTGATTCCTTTGAAATCACGATTCAGCTCTATCTCTGTGGTTCCTGGCAGACAGGACTGTGGAACCAGCTCTTGCTGACTGGAGTATGAGCAATGAGAAGAATGTTCACAGCAAGGAAGGGGAAGGAAAGGAATTGTGGGAAAGATGGAAAGACTGATTCTGGCTGGGAAAGGTGAGCTGAATTTGGTTCTTTTGTGAGCTGAGGAAAGTTTGCAGGAAGGAAAAAACCTTCATTAGACTGACTGATATGGTGCAGAAACTGTGTTGGGAAGAAACTGTTCCCTGTGAGGATGGGGAGGCCCTGGCACAGGGTGCCCAGAGCAGCTGTGGATGCCCCATCCCTGGAAGTGTCCAAGGCCAGGCTGGATGGGGCTTGGAGCAGCCTGGGATAGTGGAAGATGTCCCTCACCATGGCAACAGTGAAATGAGATTAACTTGAAGGTCCCTTCCCAAACCAAACTGTTCTGGGATTCTATGAAGCCCAGGGGAACTTGCAGGCAGATGAACCCTCCCCTGTGCCTGAGCCATTCATCTTCATATTGTTCTCCATTTGCTTTTAGGGCCACTTGGTGACTCCAGTGATGCTCCCAACGTGATGTCTGAGACAGGAACAGGCCCTCAGTACCTCACACTGGCAATGTTTCTGAGGGGTTAGGGCACACATGGGGAAACTGGGAGAAGAAACACTTACTTGAAAGGGTTGGCGTTGCAGACGGTGACTGCGGGGAACTTCATGGTCTTAAAGCCAATGGAGAGAGACGAGGTGACATTGTAGGAGAGGTAGGTGTTGATGAGGATCCCCCACTGCCAGAACACCAGGGATGCAAAGAGCAGAGTTAGGAAGAACCAGATCAATTTCTTCTTTGGCCCCTCCTTGATGATGCGCTTGGGGCCGTGGGTGTTGGTGTTGTCGCAGTACCAGACCAGCAGCTCCTTGTAGGTGTAGCCAGGGCCCTTCTGCAGGCGATGCAGCGCCCGCACCAGGTACTTCTTCAGGTTCATGCTGCTGCCTGTGAGCAGGAGAAACAACATCAAGCCAGCTCTGAGGAGGAGCAGGGGCCGTGCCACACCAGGTGTCCCTGTACTGTCAGCACAGCAGGATGGGACAGGCAAGCAGGAACTCAGCACAGATGTTCTGCTGGGTCATGTCATGGCAGCAACTTGTCACCCTGGGAGGACACAGGAGAGGTTTGGGATTGGCAGTTCTGAAGGTGGTGAATGCTTTTGTCACATTTTGGGTCCTTGCTGGCCCCACCAGAGCCGAGTGACCAGGACCTGCCCGTGCCTGGTGACTCCTGAACACAGCCAAGGCCCTGCAGTGTGGCAACACCTGCCCAGGTGCTGCTCAGGGAGTGGGAATGCTGTGGGCACACTGATACAGCTGGAATGCTGTCCCAGCCTCAGCCAACACTAGATGGACCAAGCAGTACACGCAGGAGCTGGCTTGGGTAGAGCTCAGGCTCACAGCGTTCAGGGCTCTACCTCACTTGGAGCCTGAGACAATTTTTCTCAAAAGTAAGACGTATTAGAGGCATCCAGCTTTCAGAGGGACAGAAGGAGAGGAGCTGGAGGCAGCAGTACCTTTCCCAGGATGAGGAATGCTGCTGCCCGCTGGAGAACCGACACCAGATTGGTTTTTTCCACCAAATTCCTTTGTCTGTCAGATATTATCAGTACTGCCCCCTCCACTGCCCCACTCTGGTGAGGGATGCTGCATACTTGGCATTCATTTTGCAAGTAAATAGAACATTTTGTGCTGCTATTTTAAGGTTAGAATCTGTGTTACTAAATCTTAACATCCCGAGGCAGGATTTCAAAAAGAACCTGAGGCAACCACTCAGACCACTTGTCAGATCTAAGCTGCAGGAGAGCAGAGTTAAAGATTAATGCTGGGAATAGGCCCCATCCTGGGAGGAAGAGCGCCGGAATAATGCAGCAATAGTTCACTAAGGAGCAGCACTCGACAGGGCAGCAATGAGTGACACAGCATTACTTGCAGGTGAGCAAAGAAGGCAGTAAAGGTGTGCATGAGCCCAGGGGAAAGAAAGGAGGTGGGTTCTTCATACTTTTCAAAAATAAAATGGTGATACTGATTCCTTGATCTGCTGGCCAGATCTGCAAGTTCTCCCGAGTAGCACGTGGAGAGTTTGAGAAGAGGGTAAACCCAACAGATTTTGAAGTCTCACTCCATGAGGCAGAGAGATGATGGTTTTCACTGCATGACTATTACCTGTGATGTTAGATGTAGGTGATCCTCTGTGGGAGAGGACTTTGGAAAGGACAAACCCCAGCTGCTTCCTCTAAGACCCGAGGGCAGGCTCTACTCCTATAGAAAAAGATTTTGCTCTCCAAGGAACTCATGTCCTGGGACTTGGGCCCCCTGGACTCCCAACACCACCATCTCCCCCTCCATGACCCTGTGCCACCGAGGTTCCTCCTGCCACTGCCTGGGGTGGTTTGCTCACGGAGGAGCAGACCTTGCACCAGAGCCGGGCTGGGTTTTGGGCAGACATAAGGAGAAAGGGAGCAGTGACCTTGACCCCTGCTGAGCTGCCCACGGCTGTGGGAGGACATGGGCCACGAGGGCTGTCCTGCCCCAGCCCCGGGGTGAGCTCAGCCCTGCTGCAGGTCGGCCTTGGCTTTGCAGAACCGAATCCTCAGAGCTCAGTCAAAGCTGGGGAGCCCAGCGAGGCAGACGAGGAAATATTTTCTGCCTTTTAAGAAATCCAGTAAAAGATTTGGACTAGATTGCACTTCAAACCCTTGCCTGGTGCAGGGCAGGGTCCTGCCTGGCCGGTGCTGGCTGGCTGCGTGCCCTTGGCTGTCCCTGCTGTCACCAACCACTGGCTCCTTCCACAGGGACACCCCACTTGTGTGCCAGTCTCTGTGGGTCACTCATCAACCTGCCAGTGCTGGGAGAAATTATTCCTTTTCACAGGGGGTAAAAGAAGTGGCACGAAGCAAAAGCTGCATTTGAATATACCTGGATGACTTTTTTGCAGCGTATATTCTCATTTTAACAGTTTTCTTCTTACCTTTATTTCCAGAGTGTTTCCAAAGAGGCTTTTCCTTGCTGACAGCTGGAAGCTGCCCTGGGTGAGCTGCCCAAGCCCCTGTTACAGGGGCTCCAGCCTGGCACAGTGCTCAGTGCTCAGGGGCTGCAGCTGCTCAGGGCAGGGTTGGTGCCAGGGTTGGTGCCAGCCTGGAGTGGGTCCTGCTCTGCCCCATCAGCGAGCTGCACCTGAGCAGAGAGGTGACAAATGAGGGATGTAAAGACCCACTCTCCATCTGTGCACAGACAACTGTGCCCCCTTCCTGCAGCCCCTCCGAGTGAGGAAGCAGAGCAGTGATGGAACAGGAGCTGAGCAGGGCTGGGGGCACAGGAGGTGCCACCCCCTCCATAGACACAACCCTGAACCCTTTGCAGGTGACTCCAGGGAGCTTTACATCCGTGCCCTGCTCTGGGCTGCTCTGGTCACAGCAGGGTCACCTGAACTGTCTGGAGCTGGCCCCAGGGACAAGAGGCCCCGTGTGCACAGGGTGCCATGGCCCTCTCCTGGCAGCACCTGCACCCCTGGGATGACCAAAGCTATCCTAAGAGAAACCTGCTCCTGGTTCCAGTGGGGTTTCTCTGTGCTGTGGACTGTCCTCCCTGTCTCCAGCAGCTGAGTCCAGCCCTGCCTCATCCCAGCATCACCCTGAGTGAAACTCCTCCACCTCACAGTGACATCAGACTCCCACATTACGAAATGATTGTGTTGACTCTGTTGAATCTCCTCTGGGGTTTTCCTAGGCCAATTGCCACTTGAAGGAAATAAAGTCATGGGCAAAACTTGGTCCACTCCTGGAAGCTGCAGGGTTGGAATGGGCTGCAAAACCACCCTGACACTACCGGCCTGATGACACTGTGATTGCTCAGCACTTTCTCTCCTGGGACACACCAGTCATTCCTCTTTGATGACCAGCTGCTCATCTGCCATCTCCCCTGAACCCTGAGGAAAAAGCCTGTCCTAAACAAGACATCTATATTCTCTAGTGGTATTTCTGCAAATTAGAGGAATTTCTTCTATTACCTCACAAGTTTGTGGGTTGGCAGTTTGAAAAGTGGAGCAGCCTCATGTCAGTGAGCAATGAGAGCCTGTCTCAAGGTGGGTCCAGAGCTCCCAGCAGATGCTCTGTGTGGCTGGTGGGGTGCAGGGACAGTGCCAGGGCACACAGTGCCAGCTCCAACACCCACGGCTCCAGCCCATGCAGGCGCCTCCGGGTCTCCAAGCCCAAGGGGCAGGCGTGAGCACTCCAGGAGTATTTACAGTCTGGGAGCTCAGATAGCGCTGGCCTGACTCTGTGTTCAGGCACCCTGCTCCACTTCCCTGCCTAACCCTGAGCTCCCCTCTGCTCTGCAGCCAGGCTTGCAGAGCTGGGGCTGTGCAGCCTGGAGAGGAGAAGGCTCCAGGGAGAGCTCAGAGCCCTTTCCAGGGCCTAAAAGGGCTCCAGGAGAGCTGGAGAGGGACTGGGGACAATGCCTGGAGGGACAGGACACAGGGAATGGCTCCCACTGCCAGAGGGAAGGATTAGATGGGATATCGGGAAGGAATTGTTCCCTGGGAGGGTGGGCAGGCCCTGGCACAGGGTGCCCAGAGCAGCTGTGGCTGCCTCTGCATCCCTGGCAGTGTCCAAGGCCAGGCTGGACAGGGGTTGGGGGAGCCTGAGGGAGGCGAACGTGTCCCTGCCCAGGGCAGGGGGTGAAATTAGATGAACTTGAAGGTCCCTTCCAACTCAAACCAATCCCTGAGCCCGTGGTCCCCATGATGTCCCTCTCTCGTAGGACAATCACAAGCCCTGCTCCTCCTGTGCCAGTCAGGTCACATTGCTGAGCTCACGTTGCTGCTTGGGCAAGGAACGAAGGGAATCCCGGACAGTAAGAGGAGCAAACCCCAGCACCAGCAACCCCATCCCCGGGGACGCTGCGAGCACGCTCTGCCCCACTGGGAGACCATCCTGGGGGAGATGGCACATTTCCCGTACCAAACCAAACACCGAGCTATTCCAGGAAGATGAGGTTTGCTCCCATTCCCTTTTATCAGGGAGATTAAAGGAAACCCCTGCGCAAATGAAAGTCAAATCCGAATTACTACCCCTGGTTGCACGCCGGGTACATCCCAAACACCTGCCCAGCACGAAAACCTGCCCCGCTGCCGCAAAACCAGGCGGAGATCGGGTGACTTCAGGTCTGTGTCAGTGTAAAAGACACCACGA
>VYXD01016171.1:306099-321632 GCA_013397195.1 Hylia prasina
CCTCCCACCCTCACAGGGAAGCATTTCTTTCCAATATCCCATCCAGCCCTGCTCTCTGGCAGTGGGAGCCATTCCCTGTGCCCTGTCACCCCAGTCCCTTGTCCAATTCTCTGTCCCGCTCTCCTGGAGCCCCTTTTGGCACTGGAAGGGTCTCTCAGGTCTGGTGGCCATTGCCCTGCACCAGGTCACAGTGTGTTTCTTAGTCTGGTTTGAGGTGCCACAGGTGCCAGGACATCACCTTGATGCTTTACGTTCCCTGGTGCCAACTGTCCCTGGTGCCAGGCTTTTGACATGGGTGAAATAAATGCCGGTGAGGTGCATTAGTGTTTTGAAACAGTTTTATAAGCTGTTTTAGACAGATCCTAAAATCTTTTTTCTGTTTTAAAAGAAGTATAAGATCTTAAAACCTTGGCAAAGGCTGCCTAGGTCAGTAGTGGAATCACCATCCCTGCAGGGATTTAAAAACAATGTGGATGTGGCACTTGGGGACAAGGGTTAGTGGCCTTGGCAGTGCTGGGGAAATGTTTAGACTTGATGATCTTGGAGGGCTTTTCCAACCTGAATGATTCTTTGATTCTGTGTTATTTTTTTCCCATAAAACGCTTCCATTCACAGCTGTTTGCTCCCCTGCCTGCTGCTGGGCACACTCCCAGCAGGAGTTTGAACACCCTGAGCCTGTCCAGTGTGGACTAGACAAGATATTGATATTCAAATAGAAGGGAGATAACTCTGCCTTGGTGCACCAATGGACTGATCTGGAACCTGACGATCTCTTTCCAGGAGAAATGAGCACGGTTTCCATAAAATCACAGAATGAACTAAACATGGAAGCAGCTTTTCTGTTTGCTTCGGGGCTGGGAGGCAGCAGCTGAGACAGGCCAGGGCCCTCCCAGCCCAGCTGTCGGGTGATTTTCACGGTGATTAGCATGTGCTTTGTGATTTCATGGCTTAATCTCAATATTGTGTGTCTTGCACACTGACTCCTGTTGATCCCATAATTAATCCTCAGGGGGGCTGGAGAGATATGCCCCCCCATTTTCTATATTCTCCTAGCCCAGGGACCCCTCAGCCCAGCACTGCTGTACAAACACGTTTGGAGGTAAAATCTTGAGCATCTTGAGCGATGTGGGAGACGTCAGCTCCTCACAACAGAACAGGGAACATGTACAAACCTCCTTGGAACCATAAATCACTGCTGAGGGCAGAGCATTGTACATGGGAGTGATTGCTGCTTGCTAGGAGAGGTAATGGCAGATTCTTGTTCAATCAGGACTTGGTCAGACCAAATGTCCCCATGTTCTGTTATTTGGGAACAAAAGGGATTTTTATTTTTAACTGGCACAATCTTACCTCATATCATTATGTGGAGTGGAATGTGGGATTGTGTTTGAGAAGTATCTCCAAGGGAAGCTGGAATGAACAGGTCTGATGGACCAGGACCTGCCGGGTTCTCTGTCCTGTCACAGTAATTGCCCTCCTATCGCCACTGCTTTCCCAGAGAACAATGTCTGTTCCCAGCTCTGGCAGCTCCAGCACAGGAAAGAGAGTGGCTGGCGTTTGTTCCAGGGTTTGGAACATCAGCTGCGCAGCCAGCAAAGCCAAATGACCTTGAGCTGGCTTGACTTTGCATCATCTCTCAATTGTTTATGAGAAAGTTTATTCCATAAGCAAAAACCTCCTGCTGAAAATACAGCTGAAACGCCACAGGAAGCTCCCCTACATCCCAGGCATTGTGTTCTCAGCGGTGTGTTGTGCTGGCATGATGCACTGCTGACAGCAGCTAAATACAGCTGGGTCACCAGATCCATGGGGAAACTCAGCCCTGAAAGTGACTCCATCTGCCTGATCCACTGTGTTTCAAAAATATCAACTGCTCCTAAGTTTGTCTGATGGGAGGAAAATGTCTTGATGGTGGCTGTGGCTGCAATGGGTACAAAGGCAGCTGGAATTTTGCTGGATGCTGTTTGGTCTGGATGTACAGATGAAGAAGAGCAGAGGTGCTTGTTCCTATCAGTTCCCACCAGTCCCCATCAGTCCCTGTCACTGTCACCCACCCAACCCTGGTGCAGGGGTTGTGGCCCCGCACGGGAGGCTGCGCCAGCTCCTGCCCCTGCCCCTGCCCCTGCCCCTGCCCCTGCCCCTGCTCCTGCCCTTGCCCCTCTTCCTGTCCCTGCCCCTGCTCCTGCCCCTGCCGAGGGAGCTGAGCATCCGCAGTCGGCACAGGCTCACACAGCGCGGTAATTGCCGGGTTTATCGTGTGCACTTCCAGAGACACGCTGTCACTAGATGCAATCGAGTCATTTAGTTGTGACCAGTAAAATCCCAGTGAAGTGACAGTGAGCATCTCACAACCACCCTGTGCTGGGAGCCGCTGTGTAAAACCTGTTAACTGACCTGTGTTTGCGTTACAAAGATCAGGCAGTAAAACCCAGACTGGTTTTGTTTTACAAGCCGAAGAGGAGGGGAGGGAAGGGGCCCCGGCGGCTCCTGCTCGCCTGGCACAGCTCGGGGGGCCGGGGCTGCACGGAGGGGTCGCTCCGGGCCAGGGCCCTGGGCTGTGGCACCCTGAGTGTGTGGCTCTGCCAGCCGAGCTGTGGCTACTGGGAGGGAGGGATGGGGCAAACTCCACGGGGCCCCAGCTTTCTCAGCCTTAGCGTGGTGACATCGGGCACTGAGTCCTGCTGAGTCCTGCTTCGCCTGCGGATAACACTGGGCAGGTTCTCGGTGCAGCCCTGTGATGACTTGTCACTGGTGGGGTTTCCCCTGACCAGCTCTGTAAATAATTGTGACAGAGAATTAGTTACACTCATCTGCCTAGAAGTTTACTGGGATAAATATCCCTCCTGCTGTGACTCCAGCATCCTGGGATGTGGCAGCTCAGGTGGAGCCCGGTCCTCTGGATGCCCCCGGGACGCCCTGGTACAGGTCAGGGAGTGCCAGCATGGCTGCAGCAGGATGCAACAATGTAAAAGTGCCCTGGGCTGGTGCTTTATGGTCCCCTCCCATGTCCTGGGGCAAATGTGAACTATTTTGTGACTGATGACATTTTATAACAAGACCAGAGCTGATTTATAACGACCAGGAGTGATTACCCCTGTGTACCCGGGGAACAGCTTGTACCGTTCAGGATTCGTTATGTAAACTTGGGTGAGAAGGTCTTAAAACCCAGCAGGACAGCACTGGAGCGAGAGGCATTGTGACAACAGGGTGATTCACCTGGCTCCAGCCGGCTCCCAGCTCCGCCGTGTCCTGGGTGATCACATCCTGCCAGGACTGCCCTGTGCTCTGGTGCAGGTGAATAAATGTAGGGAACGCATGGCTTTAGTCCCTAGAAACACATCTGGACAAAAGCCATGAGTGGAAGAGAGAGATGTGACCCCGTATCCCGTACCCCACACCTGGTGCTGGATGGTGCCTGGCTGGCTCAGTTGCTCGGGGCTTTGCAGGTTGGGTGTTTGTCACTCGTCTCCACAGAGTGTCCCCTCCTGTGCTTCATCTCTCACTGCTTTGGGCACACTGCCAAGGCTGCCAGGGCCACAGTGCCACCAGGGTCCCGGGGGGCTGGCAGGGCTGGCAGCCAGGCAGTGACGGGGGGCCCAGGTCCCGACAGGGTGCAGTTCGACACACAAGACTGGGAGAGACAAGGTGGTTCAAGGGTGTTACAGGAAAGTGCTGAGGTTTGGGTGAAGATTCCAGAGGACAGAGAGGCAGGAACACTCTGTCCACAGCCCTGGGGCCAGGTGTGTTTCCCTGTTTACACCTCAGGCAGGCCAGGGAGCGGGCATGGCTGCAGGTCAGCATCCCGGGCCTCACAGCTACCTGTGTGGGGGCCAAAGGGGAGAGCCCTCCTGCAGTGTGGCCAAAGGGACAAGGACAAGGACAGGGAGGACTGGAAGAGCCCCTGCCCTCCACCACCACTGCCCCTATGCCCTCACACCAAGCCCACTCCCCGGGCAGGGTGGCCCTGGCTCGGCACTGCTCCGGAGGGGGATGAAGAGCCGGGTGGGATGAGTGCAGCCAGCAGTGCCAGTGCAGGGCCCTGGAAGGGAATGCCCGAGCTGGCCCGGGGTTTCTGTTCCCTCGCCTCGGGCACTGCTCTCGGTTCCAGCGTGAGCTGTGCCCGGTGCCAGGGGGGTTGGGCAGCCGGGGAGGGCTCCGCAAGTCCCGGCCCGTCCTGCAGGGAGATGCCGGCTCCGGGATTAGTGCCGGGCCGTGTCGTGGCGTGTCACTGTGCAGGGAACTGACTGGGTCAGGGTCAAGCTCTGACTCTCGCTGCCTGGAACCGCTTCGGCGCTGCCACGGCTCCCCTGCCACAGCCTGCCCTTGGCTGGGGATGCTCCAGCTGCTGGAAAATGCTTCCGGATGCATCCCGAGCACGGGCTGGGCTGGTGGGGATAGCTCGGGCCAGCTGTGCGGTAGGAAGAGCTGCTCCGGGGCTGCCCGGCGCTGGCTCACCCTGCCCTGAAGGTGAAGGGGTGAAACTGAGCCATCCACACTGTCCTGCCGTGTTTGGCCTCCCCAGAGCTGGGCTTGAGCACAAGCGGCTCAGAGCCTGGATGGGTTTTCCATTTCCATAGGCATGTGCTGGAGATGCCTTTCCCCAGCCCAGCCCCATTTACATTAATGAGGCATTTAACTCCTAAACCTGTTTGTGGACCACTGGATATCACCCAGATGTCACCTCTCTGGAAGGAGCCTGGGCAGTTTTTAACCCTGTCGGTGCTGCTCGGCTACATCTGCTGGGAGCAGCTTTGGGCAGCTGCCCCTTCCTTCCTTCTTTCACCTCTCCAGGCTGACACCCCCACGGGGGCAGATTCCTGCCATCCAGAAAACCTCTGTGCCGCTGGATTTTCCTCCTCAGCCACTTTCCCCCCACAGCTGCCCCATCACCTCCGGCTTTCTGCCCCCTGGCAGTGGCTGCTTCGGGGCTGTGGAGGAGCGCAGCGAGGTTCTCCTGCTGCGCCTCCTCTCCTCCAAGGGCCGGTCCCGGTGTGCTGGCAGCCTTTCCCGTGACTCACCAGCACCTGCTGCCGCAGGTTGGTTTCAACACCTCTCCCCAGCCTGTCCCTTGCCAAGGCAGTGCCGTGCCTGCGATGCTGCCTGTACCTTCGCTGTGTTTTTGGGTACTGCAGCTGCTCCCTGCAGCCCTGTGGATCTGGGGTCATTGTCATCCCTGCCCCAGAGCTGGGCACGGTGGCTGCAGCTGAATCCCAGGGATGCAAGTGGGGACTGCTGTGAGTGAGGGGTGCCTGCTCTGGAGCCTGACCGGGGCTGGCTGGGCTCCCACCCCTGCCACGAGTCTCCTGGAACACTGTCCCCATGGCAAGAGACCAGGCTCCCCACCTGACCCTGCAGCCAGCGCAGTGGGATAGGGGATGGCGCTGAACCCTGGATTTTACAGCCTGTTGTTCCCATAAACTCCGAGCCGACCTTCTGAGACACTTTGGGTTTATGATGTTTAGCGTGTGCCAGTCCTGATTCTCAGACTGTCCCCGGTGGTTTTCTATGTTTGAGGTGACTCAGGAGCTGAGCACAGTTCAGTGTTTAACTCACAATGAAATAAACCATTTCTGCAGCTCCGTGGCTCTCTGCCTTCTGAGGATTATTCATACATGGAGAAAAGGTGCTGCACCTGCCCCAAGAGTAACTGCAAGCAGCACCTGTGGAACACCTGTGCTTTTCCAAAGAATTTAAAACAAGTGTTCTCCCTCAAAAATGCCTGTCAGGACACATATCCTGCGGTTTCAGCGGGAGAGCTCTGACATTTCTGCTGCTGGACGCCTACAGGTTGGCAGCCTTGTTCTCCATCAGAGGATATTCCCCTTACTGGAACTGCAGTTCTTGGTATAAAGTCTACAGTTCCTACATCTCCTTCTGTGCAGGGCTGGCACCACTCTGTTTATTTTCCAAGGCTTTGTTTTGCTCTGGGGAGGCTTTAGAAACAAACCCTTGACCCACCCCAATCTGTGGCAGCTGCCAGTGCCTTCCTCGGCCCTAGAGCCTGGTGTGGGGGGTTCCCTCCTATCAGGGGGCTGATTGCATGATCAGCACTCACTGATTTAACCCAGCTCTGAGGGCCAGAGGGCTGCTGGGGGTGGGTAAAAGTGCTTGAGCAGCCTGAGGGGAAGAAGAAACCCAGGAGCAGCTCAGCAGTGGGAAAGGAAGAGTACCAGCATCAAACTGAGCTTGGGCAGCCTCTGCCTGCAGCAGATGTGGAAAGCTGTGGTCTCTTAGGTGCTGCTGCACACACAGGTACAGATGTGGGATGGAGCAACTGTGGCATGACCCACTTTGTGATGTTTGCCTGCTTTCCCCAGGTGAGCCCCACAAAATTCCCTGTAGGCTGGGCTCCGTGGGAGCTGGGGGCAGCTGGCCCCTCTGCATTGCAAGGCAGGTCCTCAGTCAGGTGTAAGGGAGCCAAACCAGCTCCTGTGCCAGCACCACCAAGCTGGCAAGGAAGGAGTTTGTGGTGAGGTGCTCCTTGGCTCTGGGCTTTGCTGTTACTGCTGTCCCTGCCGTGGTGGGGACAGCTCATGCCTGTAACACCAAGGGGAGGGAGGACTCCCTGGGCTGCTCTAGGTCTGCACAGGGCAGGTTTGTCATGAGTGTTGGTATTTGGTGCTGTTAGAGGTGATGGGGATGAGCCCTGGCTCGCCCAGAGTACCTCTCGGTGCTGGACCAGGGGCTGGGGCAGATCTGCTTCTCACTTTTCCTGTGGCCAAGGGACTGCTCAGGTGTGGAGCTGTCTGGGGACACCTGAAGTTCCAGTGGTTTTGGTCCCTTGCTGGTTAACCTTGCTTTCTGGAAGGCCTTTTCACAGTTTCTGCTTGCACTCCATGTTCCTCCTGCCTGCTCCTGAGCTGGGTCTCCAAGAACCCCCCTGTCCCATCTCTGCTGAGAGGCCTGGGCTACCACGCTGGCAGGCTTGGCCCTGCTAAGAGCCTACAGCCCCCAGGCAGGCAAAGTCCCCTCAGCTCTCAGGACACCTGCAGGGAACTAACTCATATAGTGGTGATTTTAAAACAAAAAAGGTCAAAGCAGTTACTCAAAAATATATCTTTATTTTTTCAGTTTATCATCTATTTAAATAATTCAGTTAAAATAGGTTTTATTGCACATGAAAGGACCTTTCTGGATTCTCATTGTCCTCTATAAAATAAGCTCATAGAGAAAGGAGAGACTCCTCCACTCACAGGCTCTGGCTCTACAGACCCCCGCAGGGGGCTGTCGGTGGGCTCTGCTCATCATCTCCTGGATGCTGGAGGCAGCAGAGTGGGCTGTGGCAGGAGGGAGCTGGGTGCAGGCTGGGTGCCCCCGCTGCCCCAGGAGCACTCGTGGCTGTGTGGGCACACACAGCAGCCCCTGGCCCACGGGGAAAGGCACAGGAGGTAAAACGTGGGTGCTGACACTGCTCTGTGGAAGGGGGCAAGGTGGATGAGGTACAGGTGGGGTGAGACATCCTCCAGGCATTGCCAGTGCCGGGGCAGGCAGGTGCGGAACTGCGTGGCTGCAGGAGGAAGTCCTTGCCTGGGGTTGAGCAGGAAAAGAGCAGCTAGCTGACTCCCTGTGAGCCTTCTGGGAAGTCATTTAATGAGCTCCTTGGAAGTTATGTTTAAGGGCTGCCTGAGTGATGTGGAATGGAACAAGCTGGCAGAGGATGCACTTCATTACTGCGCTCCAAATTGGATTTCATGCCCTTTCAGATGATTCTTTGGGGATGACTTGGGCTTTCCTACCACAGCTGTGTAGTAACTTGCTCTATGAGCACATTTCTGGTTGTCCTGGCTTTTCATCTCACAAGAAAGAGCTCCTCAGGCCACCATTGGAATCAGCTTTCTATTGAAAATTAAAGTGAGAGCTTTCCTTTTATGCTCTTTTGTGCTTTACCCAAGCCCCTGTCATGCCCTTCCTACACATGCCATCCTGACAGCCCGGGGTTTTTCCCACAAGTCCAGCCACACAGCAGAGAGCAATTAGTGTTAATGCTCAATGTGGCATCAATCTGCTGCTGTGGAGCAATTCCTGCCCACATGCAATGGGGTGTGTGCAGCTGGTGGCTAATGCGTGCCTTTGCCTGGTGAGACATCCCAGCTTAGTACCACATCCTGCTCCAGCCATCTCCTGCCATCATTAACTCGAGAACTGATGTTGCTCGAAGCTCCTAATGTCTCTGAGTCCTTGGCTTTTGTGTCTGAGCTTTGCTCAGGGCAGCTTTGACTGCCAGTTCAATCCCTGAGTAAGGGTCTGAGCTGACAGCCCTTCAGTGCTTGTCCGGATCTGTGCCTTTGTCGTGGGCGCAGCACCCAGGTCTGGGCACGCGGGTGCCAAGGGTCAGTGCCGGCCCAGCTCCAGCGTGTCGGGCAGCTGCTCCGTGAAGGCCGTCTCCAGCCGCAAAGTGCTGTAATTGGGGGGGGGAGTCCTGCGCAGGGGGCTGTCCTGGGGCAGCGGCAGGCGCAGGGCGGTGGTGAAGGTGGGCAGGTCCTCATCCAGGCAGGCGGGGTTGTCGTGGCCCTGCCTCTCCGGGTCGGCCTGCGGAGCCTTGCCCGGGCCGCGGCCCTGGCGCCCGCGCCACCACTTCTTTGCTCTCTGCCACTGGCGCCGCAGGACGATGGACAGCGAGTCAATGAAGAACACCTCCACGATCTCGATGACACACACCACCGAGCAGCTCATCCAGAGGCCCAGCTGGCCCCCGAAGTTGGACAGAAGAATGACGAGCTGGAAGAGCAGAGAGCACGAGGTTAGGCTCTGCTACAGGCACATGTCCACGGCGCCGTTACTGCAGGCAGGGAGACCGAGCCGGGGCTCGCTCAGCGCTCCCCAATGCGGCGGGCCCATCTCTGCTGTTGTTCTCTCTGGCTCTGCTTCAGGAGCTTGGAGCTGAGCTTGCTGTGGGCGGCCTGCAGGCTGCCCCTGCCCGGGGCTCGGGGCTGGACAGGCAGAGACGTGGCCCGAGATAAGAGCTGGAAAGGGCAGGACCAGCCCAGAGGTGCATATCTGAGATCAGCTTCCTGCCCCTGCCCGTGTGGGATTGCTCCCCTGGGCAGGTGAAAGCTTCCAGCCTGCGTGGGAAGAAGTGCCGTGTCTCCTGGGAGCAGGGACCAGCACGCTCACTCACCGTGTTGGCAGGATTCTCCGAAATGAATCTCTCGTTCAGGTCCTTGTAAAACACCATGAGGTTGGCAAGGTCTGTCCTGGGGAAACAGGAGGCAGGCAGAGGATTTAGTAAAACAATAACATGAAACATACTGAAAAACTATGCAAATAACCAGTTGGACCAGTAGGGCTGGGCTGCTCCAAGGGAGCTTTTTCCCCAATTGCCATCATTAGGGCTGCCCAGATCGTATCAGAGCTGGAGGTGCAAGGCAGGAACACACAGGGGGACTTACTTGTTCAGCTTCTTGTTCAGTTTTTGCCCTTTGTCCCAAGAGAGAACTCGGAGCATCCAGTCCTGGAGAACAGACAGAAAATGCAACTCTAGCTGCAGGTTCTTGTGCAGGGACCCTTGGGAAGGGATTCATGCTCCTTGAGCTGGTATGGGTACCAGAACTGAGAGTGACAGGCCAGCTGAGCCCAAGGGGATCTCCCAAGACAAATTTCAGTTTAATGGTGAACTCCTGGAGGGGGAACCCTGAGCGGGAAACTACAGACTGGTCTCTGGGAGTAGCATCACTGAATGCTACTGACTACCCTAGGGCCTCCTGCTTCTGTGCTGAGCCTCTGGGGTTACTCAATGCCTTGTGCTAGGCTGCTGTTCTGGTGCAGTGCAACTGGGGACTCACCTCTGACACGGTGGATGGCCACTGAGCAATGCTGGTGGTGAGCGCCCACTCCTTGAAGCTGCAGAGAGAGGCAAGATGTCACCTGTGAGCTCTGACTCCCACGCACACTTTACCTCTGGCTGTGGCAAGGACTCACCTGCAGGCGTCTTTGCAGATCTGCTGGCAGCCCAGCTGCTCCTTCACAAACTTTTCGTGCAGTCTGTAGTAGCAGTACACTGCAGGGAGGAGTAGGATGTGTGTGAGAAGCCAGAAAGAAAACCTGCTACCTGGGCTGGAGTGGGACATCTGGGGCATAGGCAGCCTTTGTGGCCATTGCCCACATGGTGGGGATAAAGAGATTTACCCTATAAATATTGCAAAAGACTCTTGAGAAGTGGGTGTCACTTGATATAGGCATGAACACTGCCACACCTGGTCAAGCCCTCCACTCGACTGTTCTGTGGTGGGCACAGGTGACAAGCCACCAGGGGAAGTTTCACAAACCAGTCAGTGTGAGCAAGGGAGGCACTTCTGGCTCTGGGTGTGGGGGCTTAAGTGGGTTAAGGCAGATTTGCCTCATCCCAGCACACTGGGGGTGCAGGGGGCTGTGTGACAGGGACACTGGGGATGCAGGGGGCTGTGTGACAGGGACACTGCTGTGTGACAGGGACACTGGGGTGCAGGGTACAGGGACACTGTGCTGTATGACAGGGACACTGGGGTGCAGGGTGGGTACAGGGGGCTGTGTGACAGGGACACTGGGGGTGCAGGGGGCTGTGTGACAGGGACACTGGGGTGCAGGGTGGGTACAGGAGGCTGTGTGACAGATGTGGGGGGTGCAGGGGCTGTGTGATGGGTTGGTGCTGCAGGGGACAGAACTGGCAGCAGAGGCACTTGCGGTGCCAGAGGTGTTCCAATACTAACTCCAGTTTGGGTTCTTCTTGTAGTTGCAGTACTCGGCCCCAGCAGGTAAGGGCTGTGCGTACTGGGCACAGCCACACGAGTCCACCATGGCCTTCTGGAAGCAGGAGTGCAGGCAGATCTGGGCAGAAAAAACACAGCTGGCTAAGAGGCAGCACCCAGCTCCAGGCTCCTGTGCACCTAAAAACATCCTACTTATTGACAACAGCAGTGGGATGGGAACCCTGTTTCCCTGGGCCTTCAGGCTCTGCTGTGAGTGAATACAAACAGAGGTAGAAAGTATGGCAGAAAGGAGGGTTGAGGCTCTACTGCAAAAAATAAGAATATAATCTTCTTGGAGGATTACATACATGGGGGTTCTATGAATGCCCCCACTTCCCATATAGCCACCAAAAGCTTTTGTGTTGCAGCTGCTCTTTACAGAGTCAAGGAGAAGGTTTTAGGCCTGCCATGGCACGTGGCCCATGAATCACTAACTAGGTGTGGGAAGTGACTCACAGCAGCAAACGTTCACAGCTTCCACCAAACCCTGCTGGTGCCTACTGGGAGAGGTGAAGCTGGGAGGATTAACAAGGCAGCAGAGCTGTGGTTTGTGCTAAAACACTGGGACATGTAGGAACAGAACTTCTCTTTTAAATCTCAGTGAAGCCTTTTGGTCCCAGTCCCAGCCCTCCTGAGCACTGAGTTTCGGTGAAGTACTGTTATTAAAAACCTGAGATAATGTCTGGGTGATCCTACCTGGTGTTACACCACAACAAATTTTCTATTCCCCATAAAACACAAATTCAGCCTAGACCCAGGCTTTGCAGCAGGCAGCAGCTAATTGTAAGTACAATTCTTCAAGTGGAGAATGCCAGAACAACTGACACTCTCCAAGAGGACCCAATTACAGAAACCATGTAAAATTAGTGGAAACTTACTCTGTAAACAAACATCCTGCTATCTGGATACTGATTAGATGGTTTCTGTTATTCTTGGAGTCCTAAAGGTCACAATTTCTGGCTTCAAGGGTTACTAAGCTGCAACCTTTACTTGGCCAATATTTTCCAGTCTCACATTGCTTGAAAATTGCCTAATGAGCTCATGTTCTCTCTTTATCTAACAGGGTGCCTGAGGAAACTTCAAACAGCAACCACTTAGGAATAAAAGTTGCATTTTAAGAAGTGCCGTCACGTTTTACACCAGTGGTAAAAGCAACAACCCTGTGCTCAGACTGTCCCCAGTCTTGGGTCCTGAACCACAGACTGTTATAAAGCTTTTTATGCAGGTAGTTTTCAAGCAACTGATAAACCCCAATAATGGCTTTACCTGGAGTGAGTAGCTCTTGTTATAGAGATTTTCCACGGGTATGTCAGCTCCAGTCTCTGTGCAGTCACTGTAGGGTTTGCTCAGCTTGCGAGACCGAGTCTGAGAAACAGAAAAGAACAAAACTTGTTTTTCTGGAGTTCACAGAGAAACCAAAGGATTCAGTGACACTTCATCCCAGCTCTGAAACTGTAAGTGATAAGGCAGCTTTGAATAGAATGTTTACCTTTTGCTACCTAAAATGATTTGTCAATCCCTTGTCAAAACAAGGGGGAGTTTTGTGTTTCTAATATCCGTTTCCCAAAAAACTGCTCTGGTGGGACTCTCTGCTGTCTTCCTGGAAACCTCCTGCAGGAATGCAAGGTGGTATAATCATAGCAGTGAGAATTTTTCAAGGCAGAGTAATCCATATGTGTGTTCTCTCCTAGTCTTGGAGGCTGTGTGTCGTTCACCCTGGATGTTTGTGTTCTGAGGGATAGCGGTTGTTGGACGGGGGTTTTGGGTTATTCTCTGCAAGGATCCCCACCTGCCTGAGCTGTTGTTGCACTGGCTGCTTCTGTGCCATGAGTAAACAGCACTTGAGGCTCCACTAGTGCCCAACAGCACCTCTCTCAATCCACTTTAAATCAAATGCTTATGTCTCCCTCAAACCTTTTTCCCGGTGCTGCTTTGACCCTTCCTCTCAAATGCTAATGACTTTTCCTGTTCCCAAAATCTCTGCCCAGAGCAAAGAGCTCTGACATGCCAAGTCTGTGCCTGCAAGGTCTATGGAACCAGGGCTGGGAGCCTTCAAATTCCCGAAATCTGATTCCAGCTGCATTACCTACTTCCTGCAGACTGCCTTACCTCCCTCAGCTCCTGCTATCTTTCTGCAGTAATTATCCACTTTACAATTGAGTGGCCTGAAACCACAAGAAACATCCATTTAAGAATCCATTCACTTGCCTTTCTCTACAGAATTTAAAATTAGAATTAAAAATTCCATACAAAAGATCAGTTTAGCAGGAACCTGAAAAGGCTCACAGCCCCTAAGGCTCTGAATGCAGCTCCTGAGGCCACACCTGATAGGAGCATACCTCACCACTTTGTCTACAGCAAGACAAGGCTCTGGGCCAGTACGGTGCAAGTCAGTGCTTTTAGAGATGCTCAAATCTGTCTTTGGAGGGAAAGATGGGATTTCACTAATAGAGATGCATTACTTCTGAAAACTGACTGAAACCAGCTTTTAAATTCCACATACAATGTAGTGCCAAGACACTGCCTCAGTCAGCTCCTGGGGCTTCCAAGAGATAATCGATCCTTTGTATAGAATTATTTTTTTGTGGCTTATGCTCCTACAAAAGCTTACTTGTTCCTTCAGGTACTGAAATAATTTCCAAACTAAATATTTAACTAAAGCACTGTAATTCTGACCAAGCAATGCCTTGTTTGCATTCCAAACATCTTGGAATATTTTTGGAGGTAGGGGACAGTGCTAGTAGCCAGCAGAAATGCATGAGAAATAACCAGACACTGATGCTGTGTTCAGAGCCCAGCAAGCAGCACCGTGTGGGACACAGCTGCTGTGTCCTCCTTTGTGACCTTGCATGTGGGCACAAGGACTGACCTGGCACCTCGGTGCTGCAGCCCTGTCCTGACAACCCTGACCCCCCACCACTCAGCAGACTCTCTGGAGCTGTCCTTTCCCTGCAGAATAGTAATCCCCAGCTTTTGTTCTGAGACCAGAAATTGTGTCCAGCTTCTATTTTGGCTGCCTCATTAGGATGCAATTGGATCCCTTCCTCATGACAAATCTTTTATACACAGACACTAAGATGTGCCCAATCTTGTTTTTTATACTACAGCAACAGTCCAAACCTGTTGTGCTAAGAACATGTTACATTAAATATTGAGACTCTGCCTTCCGTGACTGTCTCTGTACGGTGATGGTGACAAAGAAAAGAGTCTTGTGAGACTTTATGTCCTCACACCATCCTGGTTCCCAAACCTCTCAGTCATGATTAACCAAGGAGTTGCTGCCACAGTTTTCCAGACAGCTGGAAGACAGTTGACTATTTGCATTTTGTAAAACATCAGCTCTCTTTTAATGTCTTTTCTAATGCAGGGCCTACCAGGATGGGCACACCCAGATAAGCTGGATGGCTGATGCTCTGACCAGACCACCAGAAAGAAAAGCAAAGCTGAAGTGCTCACTTAACAGCCCATCCAGATGAAAGGGGACCTGGCACAGCTTTCTCTGCTGTGCCAAAACCCCTCGGGTCAAATATCTGCTCTGAACTACACTAAATGGGGAAAGCAGGAGCTGCAGCTCTCCTTGCCTTTGTTCACAGCTGGCAAAAGCAAAGCCGCTGCCCACGAGGGTGTTTTTACTGCTGGGGTAGAGAGAAAACCATCAAAATGAGGCTTACATTCACAAAACAGTTCAAGGGGTTGTGCTGCCACCATCCCTAAGGACCCCAACGTGGAGACCCACCGCTCCAGCTCTGGCTCCTCTGCCCCCGGGACCCTCGTGGGATGAAACTCCCTGCTCATGCTAAAGCCAAGCGAGGCACTTGACAACACATTTCTGTGGTTGTGGATTTTGCTGTGAAAACAAAACCAAAAATCCCCTGGAAAGCCAAGGGGTGGAAGAAAAGGGAGAACAAACAATATACCAGGCGGGTTTGGTTTATAAAGACCTGATTTTCCCACGCCTCTTTTGTTCAGAAAAGTGCTATCACAGGATTTCCCTCAGGGCACTTCAGCCTCTGAGTGGGAGGTGTTTAAAGGCCTTCGAGCTGCTGGCTCTCTGAAATCACCCCATCAGTTGCTATTTACAGCTGTAGCAAGGCAAAGGTGCGTCTGAAAAGGAGATTGCTGCCACTCACAAAGTGCATCCCTATGGAGGTGGCCGCTGCAGTCTCAATTTCCGTCCCAATGTCTTCAATGAAGGGATACTCGTTTTGGTCGTGGACGATGATCTTGGCTCCCGAGGACGTCACCAGGAAGGGGTTGTAGTCTGCTTCATCGATGTACAGAACAACATGCAATCCTGAACCACAGAGACAGGGCAGGAAGTTACACCAGGAGCCAGAGACATGTTTTCTAGTCAAGGAGGGCAGCACGGTTTATTTCATGTTATCTGGCCTTAAGTAGAACTGTAGCAGCCAAGCACAGCCTCTGCCCAGCCAGACCAAGGCACCTGCAGCCAGGAACATCCCTTGTTGGTACTGAGTACAACAAACAAATAACATCTGCTGAGAATGTGGCTGGAACTCACTTAGAAAGTTATATAACTGGGCAGCAGTAATTTCAGCTGGAAAACATTAGTGATGCAATGATATTATCTGTATCTCAGGCAAGAGTTTGCACTAGTTCAAACAGGCATTTCCCCAATCAGCCTGTACATCTACAGCCAACATATCGCTCACGCTCCAGCAGGATCCAGTTTGCTGAACCACTTGTTATCAAACAGTTCGTCGGCAAACCGACAGGGAACACCACATGTGTGCACAGTGCCCTGGAACACCCCAGTGTGCACAGTGCCCTGGAACACCCCAGTGTGCA
>VYXD01016171.1:325226-368322 GCA_013397195.1 Hylia prasina
GGCAGCTCCGAGGCCGTGCCCGGCGTGGCGGGACTGCGCAACCACGGCAACACCTGCTTCATGAACGCCATCCTGCAGTGCCTCAGCAACACCGAGCTGTTCGCCGAGTTCCTGGCGCTGGAGCAGTTCCGCGGCGGGCCGTCCCCCGCCGACGGGCCGCCGCCCGCGCCCGGCGAGGTCACAGAGCAGCTGGCGCAGCTGGTGCGGGCGCTCTGGACGCTCGAGTACACCCCGCAGCACAGCCGCGACTTCAAGGTGAGCGGGGGCCTCGTCCCGTCGAGGCGGGAGGAGCGAGCGCCAGGCCGCCGGGAGCAGCCCCCGAGGGCCGGTGCCCGCCGTGCGGGGGTGGCGGGGCTCGGGGCTCAGCTGGTGCTGCCGTGGCTCACAACAGGTCCAAACGTGACACAACATGTCGCCATCACACGGGCACCAGCTGTGGTGGATACCTTGCCACTGGTCCGAGCGCCCACGCGGTGGGAAGAACGCTCTGGTCTTGCCGGCTGCGTGCAGGTCGCTCTGGAGCGCTGTTCCTGCTCCCAGCATCCTCCTAGAGCAGCAGACCCTGGTCCAGGAACAGCGTTGGGCACCCACGGCAGCGCCCTGGGCATGGGACAGGAGCTGCCACTGTGCTCTCTGCTCACGGTGTTCCATGCTGGCTGACAGCTCAGGATGGTTTTTATGGGTGAAAATACCCATTTTACTGTTTCATTCCTTTACTGTGCTACTATTAGGGAAGTTTCAGCTAACTGTTGTTTGTGAGTTGCTAGTGTGCATGGAAGGAGGCTGTTGAGAGCTGTGCCTTGTAGTCTACTAACCAAGAACTTTTGATTCTGGGCTGATTTGGGAGTGTGTTTCAGGAATACCTGCTTGGACTCGCTCATGTTTGGCCCCATGATGTTCTCCCGCTGCAGCCCCTGCCCTGCCTGGGTCTCGTGCCTGCCCCAGGCGCTGTTGGAGCAGAGGGCTTTTGTGCTGTGGCTTCAAAACACCCTGCCATGGCTTTGGGTGAAATCAGGCACAACTGTTTTAAAAGTGCTCTAAGCCTACTTTGCCTCTTGGAATTGTGAGAAGTATTATTCCTGGCACAGAAGACTCTCTGGCCATGTGAGAGAATCAGAGGGTGGATGGTAGCTTCCACCCTGTGAACTTAGAGATACTTTGAGGAAATTTTAGGGGAATTTTTCTTGCAGAGTGACTTGCAGTGATGTTCAAATGCATGAAAACACTCTAAGAACACCATTGACACAGTCTTGGGTTCTCTGCCTGCAGTTCAGCTGGGGTGCACAGCACGGAGAGACTGGGTCCCAGAGTCAGCTCTCCCTTGGTGCCTGCTGGATGGTGGGATGTCCCAGAGGGTCCCTTGAGGTGGCAGTGGCCTTTGGCACCCTCAGTCATTTGGAGAGATGCATAACGAGCACCTCTTCCCTTTGCTTCTCCTGTGCCTTTTGTTGGAGGCAGCTGTCCCGCAGCTATGCCCGGGTTTTCCCTGGAGACCCTGGCTGTTTGCCTTCAAGGGAAGGTGCCTGCCTTCTCTCAGGATGCCTGCCACAAGGACCACGTGTGGCTCTGGTCTTTTCGGGACAGGTTTTTACGGGGGAGCACTTGGAAGGCTGATCACTGGGTGAGTCGTCTTGGCAGCACTGTGGGGCACTCGCCTTGACCTGTCACGGCTCCTGAGGTGGTGTGGCAGCAGAAGAGATTGTGGATTTCTCCTGAGTAATAGCAGGAAAAAAGGTTGTGAAAGCAGGATTGTCTTCTGACAGTGGAAGTGATAGAAGGGGGAGCAGCTCTCTTTCTAGGCCAGGCTGTGCTGTTCACACAGGCTGTGGGAGCAGGGCTGGGATACGAGTGACAGCAGGAGGAAGAGCATCAGGGCCAGGGATTAAATTAAGGCCATGTTCCGTGGGTGTTGATAGTAGAACTTTGCTGTTTGCAGGCGTTGCTGATGGTAAGCGAGTGATGTTCCGCTTGTGGATGGAGCTGGAGCCCATCCATCTCCTACCTGCCAGGTCCCTGGAGGTTTTTAAAAGCCACTTCCTGGAGGGAATCTGGTCCCAGCTGATCCAGTTCAGCACTGCACAGGGCCAGCAGCCTGCTGCAGGACTGTCACTGTGTTAAGTGCTGTTCCCTTATAGAGGTCAATTACTTCAAATATGAAATTAATGTTTCTAAAGACAGCCTAAACAGACAGTTCACCTGAACCTGCTATTAAATTCAGTTCTTAATTAAACTTTTTCTCAGCAGCAGATTTGCATGGTTTACTTACAAATGTAAACAAGGGGCTTAGATTGGAGAAAGGCAAAGATTGGTGTTTTCATTCTGGAAACTGCTGCTTCTCCCCGAAACAAGGAAAACATCCCCCCAGCTTGTTCTGCTTAGAGGGTGGAACATTCCTGATCTGCTTTGATGTAATTGTTTTTATGGGTATAAAATGTTTTCGCAGAGTAATTTTGTGCTTTCCCTCCAACAGTAATAGCCACTGACAGTAATATTTATTTGGTAGGCAAAAGGCTCTTTATTCAGCGTGCTTTCAAATCCATGTGTTGGGGTTTTTTGCTATTTTTCCTCTTTTGACACCAAATATAACTGGGGAAAGGAGCTTCCTAATCCCTAAATGCTTCTCTGCAGGTGCTAAATGTATTTTAAGATAAAGGATAATATTTATTTTCTTGCTCATTCTTATATCTGTAGGCTTCTGTCTAGGAAGAGAGGAAATTATTTTCAAGGGAGCGTGTCTTAAAGTCCTTGTGGACAGGGGCCTTTGAAGGGATGATTATTGGAATGCTTTTTACTCTTAGCTGGTTTTCCTTGGTAGTTTTTTCTCTCTCTTTTAAGTTGGTCTTCAGGAAACCATGTCATGGGTCTCTGAATGATGTAGCTGCTGAAACCGAGGAAAATGCAGTTTGAACAACTGGTTTGTGATAAATGGTTCATCTTGTAGTTGCAGGTTGAGGGGGGAGCCTGGCAGAGAGCTTGTGCATGGAGAGGGGAGGTCAGGAGGGCTGACAGAGCAGGGGTGTAGGAGGCTGAGGTAGTAGGAAAAGGTCCTAAGGACTGGGCTGAGAGGTGGAAGCAGAAGGGTTTGGTTCCTGGGCTGGGAGCCTGGGCAGCCCTTCCTGGGGAACAGGGTGGGAGCACCATGGCAGAGCTGGTAGTTCCTGGGTTTCTCGGCTGAGGATACTTTCCCATCGGTCCTGTGCTCCTTTGCTGTTTGCTTTAACAATCCTTCTCTTCCGATTTCTCAGGGGGTTTTGTTTTCCTGCCCAAACAAAGCTGCTGCTTTCATAACAGGGGCCAATATTGCAGCTTGTGCTTCCTCTTTCCCCTTTGTGATGGTATGACAATGGTGACAAACAGCTATTGTATAAGCAGGGCTTTGGGCTTGTTTTTTTGCAGGGAGCTGTCCATCCTGCCTGCAGAGTTCCTGGGAGTGTCAGACAGGGAGGACAGAGCACCCTTTGTACTGGGAATCAGTCTGCAGCGCTTGGAGGTGATGGTGGGGGTCGTCAGCGAGGAGGATTTTGATATAAACTAATTGGGTTTGAAAAATTATGTTCTTATTCGCATCCTCTGCCTTCTGTGAGGTGTGGGTCTTCTGTGAATGATGATCTTTCTGTTTTGAGACTTTCTTTGAGGCTCTAAGGCAGTTGTACACTGAAGCATGCCAATGTCTAACAAGACCCTTTGCACGCCAGAGCTGGGATTGCATTTCTTATTCTACAAGAAGATGGCCTTGGCTGTGACCTGCAGCATGTTCAGCAAATACAGCACAGTCACCATAACTTATTTGGGTTGGATTGTCAGAATTGCATCTGAACCCAGAATGAATCCCTGTTGGTAGAGCAGTGATTATTGTGCCAGGTTAAAAGTGCTGCTTTTTTATTTATTTATTTATTTTTAAACTTATGTTTGGTGTGAGATTTCCAAGTAGCTGTTTGAAACTTGTTTCAAGATGTTTTGGGAATGCCTTTGGTGCAAATATCTCACTTTGGGACACTTGCCAGCTGTGTTGGGCACTTCTTTGGGAGTTAATCACTAACTCCTGAGTTACGAAGGAACTCCTGGAAGTGTTGACATGGTCAGATCTTTGCCTCCTGTTGAAGGTGCAGTGAGAGCAGTTCTCAGCAGGGGCTGCTGGGGCGGCGTGGGTGTCAGGAGCCTTCAGTGCTGCTCACGTAGCTGTCAGCCCCAGGCCCTTCTGCTCACCAGAGCCCTTGTGCCTTGCTAGTGGGGCCAGTGATGTGTCAGATGTGATCTCCTGGATTGTATGTAATTGTCTTGCTCTCTGCCTAGCACAGGATCACTTATTTTATTTTGGATAGGGTCAACTGCTTATTCCTAAATATTTCTGCAGAGAGCAAACTGTCTTCCCTCTGCACAGAGGGATGGAAGAAAGGGACATGAAAGAATAAATGTGAGACCCTTCACCCTTCCCTCCTGGTCCCTTGTCTCTTGGTTCCCGTTGCTTCAGTTTCTGTGTTGGTCTAAAGAGACTTCGAGTGGGTTTGGTAATATGGGATGTTGAAGTGCTTGTTGCAGTTCAGTCCAGGTGCTTCCAATGGTGGCATCATACTGAGGAGGCTTGTCCTAGGGCTGCTCTGGGAATTGGAGTTAACACACTTTCCTTGAAACAAAAAGCAAGTTAGAAATTTTTGACATTTTTGTGATGGTTCTTGGCATCATGGAAATGTGGTTCACTGGGATCACAAAGGTCTGGCAGCCTTGCCGTGTTACACTTACACTTTTTTTTTTTAATGTTCATTATCAATAAGATCTCCATTATTGTGTATATGGTTTGTTTAGTTTTGCTTATTTTCTTGCCTATTTTCCCTTACAGTTGCTTTACTCAGTTTCTACACACATACTCCTAAACCCCCTGGGAAGGGTTTCCTGCAGCAGATCTGGTTGCCTTAAGGCAGCCGTCTGACTTACCTGTGAAATCCAAGTGCTTTCTGGGGATTTCTGTGTTACGCTTCAAACTTTGATCTGGGTGAGTGCAGCACAAGGCTGGGGAGCTGGGGCTGAGCTGCAGAGTCCATAGGTTGGATGTGGTTTGCTGAGGGGGCTCTGCTAGAGGGGGCAGCAGAAGTGGGGTGTGGGTGCTCCTCTCCGGAGCAGAGGGTTGGGTGAGGCAGGAGAAGAGACCCTGGTGTGGAACAGCTCTGCTGTTCCATTGCCAGGTGGCCCTGGGGGCTGGCAGGACGCTATGTGAGACTGGAAGGGCAAATGTACATCATGGCCAAAATGTGTCTTCTGAGCTTCCAGGTTCTTATTTCCATGCTGTTGTGCAAAATGACACATGGTGAAAGTATGAGAACTGTGTCGTGCTTGGCAGCCCATGGAAGTGGTGAGGGGGATGCGTGTTCCCAGGCAGCTTAATTGGATCTCTGTTCCTCTGTGCTTTGTACATGGCCACACTTGATTGGAGTGAACCCATTCTTCCTGCCATTTGAGCAAAGCTTGCTTAATGAACTGGTTTGCATGTGGTTGTGTCACTGAAGTGAATGATTGTTATAAAGTGCAAGGGGAGGCTTCTCAGAGTGGTAGTGATGGGATCCCCCCATCTCAGTTTCTGTGTCTAGCTTGGGACCTGAAGCAAAGCCTGGAGAGAGAGGGAGAGCTGCAGGTGTGCAGCTGGAGCACAAGCTCCTTGGGCTTCACGTCCATCCTCTGTGCCAGCATTTACTGATAGTCCTTTACTGAACTGCTTCATGTTTGTGGCGTTCTGGTGCTCCTCAGTCCCTTATTCCTTTGAATCCCACCAGTTGCTCTCCTAGTGTAGCAAGGAAACAAATTCTTGCTGAACAGTATGGGATTTCTACTCTTCATAAGGGTGAATTCTCCTGGCAGGCAGCACCGACTCCTGGCGGTGCCTTCTGGCAGCAAGAGCTGCACTCCTGGGAAGGGCCTGGAGAGGAAGGAGTGTGCCAGCTGGGGAGTGCAGCACCCACAACCTGCCTCTGTTTCCGTGCACCCACGGCAGCCCTGGATAGCATCATCTGGACAAACTTCACTCTCTCCTTGTGCATTGAAGGAAGGTGGTTAATGAGGATTAACAGGCTTCAGCCTGAAGGGTGAGAGTAGCTGCTGGCATGAGGGTAGCTGCTGCTAGGCAGGGGCTGGTGTGGTGATGCTTCTTGTCTGGGCTTGTTAAACGTGGTGGAGAATCCCTCTGGTGCTGCTGTTCTGCTCCCTGTAGTGCTCCTCTTGGCTTTGCTTCCTGAAGGATTCTCCTAAGGGCTGTGCTTATTGCCCTCTGCATTGCACAGGGCAGGACTGTGTGGGCAGGACAGGCTGCCCACGGAGCTGCCATGTCCCATAGGTTGCTGCCTCCAGAGCCCTGGTGCCTCTGGATGCCCACAGGGCAAGGGGAGAGTGTTTTGTCCTGCCCTGGCTGCAGTGACAGACCTCCTGTCACCAAAGCTCCCTTTTCCCTGCTTGGTGCCTGTGGTAAGGCCAAGTCCACAGCAATCTCTTCTGCCCCTGAATGGAGGAGCTCCCTTCCTGAGCCCTGGGGCCTGAAGCACTCTGCTGGCTGGGTACTGTTCTCCCCGGGAAAGAGCATCTCCAGAGAGGGGAAGGTGCTGTCTGTGTGTGAGCAGAGAGAAAAATTGAGGTAAGTGGCTGTCTGCTATAGAACTTACTCAAATGCAAAACTGTGGTTGTGGGCTTAAAAAAGAGAAATAACGTGGTTGAGCATAACTCACTCAACAGAAGATAAAAAATAGCCTTTCTGTCCTGTGCATGTGTGTCATTGGGTCAGGTCTCTAATGAGCTGACTTTATCTGTTCACATGCAAAATCCTTCCACAGTTGCTTCCTAGCAGGGCCACACTGGAAAATAGCAGACTGGCATTTTTCCTCTAGTTGTCTTTGTGATCTGAAACAATAATAGCAGCAAAGGAGAGGCCAATAGTTCAGCTCTATTTTGATCTATTTATTGCATCTCTTTAGAGCAGCAGATGAATTATTATTAAACTTTCAGTGGCCTGGTAAAAATGGTAATATGTCTTTGCTGTAAATCTGCTTTATGGGCAGGCAGGGACTGATATGGTTACAGGGTGCTTGCATTAGGGGTACATAAGTGGGATTGATAGGAAATTTTGCTTTTCCCCATTATCTCTTTGGATGGAGCCACTTCATTCAGAGTGTCTGTGTACCACTGCATGTACATCTGGTGGAATGGAGGATCCACCCACCTCCTGCGAGGCTCACAAGAGCTGAGCTGAGGAAAGGGCTGGAGGTGCTGTGCATCTTGGAAGGTGTTGGGAGGCAATGTCAGATTCCATGCCCACTCCCGGTGCCTCACGGCTGAAACAGCCGCACCAGAATTGTTCCGGAGTCATTCTTAATACCCTGTGGTGCTGGACAGAAGCTGGTCAGATGTGCCAGCTCTACTTACAGGAGAACCAGATTGGGGACAGAGGATTAACTGCTCTTGGGGGTTGATAAATGTGGTGGTTTTCATGTGTTTTTAAAGCATTTGCTTCCTAACTCCATATCGGAATCCAGTTACAGTTGCTGTTGCATTCGTGCAAGACCAGCAAAATGAGGTGTTTGTAGTCTTAAGTGATGAGCAAAAGAGGAATGAAAGTTTAGGGTTATGGCAAGGGCAAGAAACCTTCTACTAGGCTGGAAGGGCAGACTTGGAAAGTAAATATGGAGAGGTGCTGGGTGGCCAGCGCTCTGTGATGTGGTGCTTGCTCATTTGTCTACTTTGCCTGTCAAACATTCCTGGAGCTGTTCAGGAATGGGCAGTCAGGCTGCGGAGAGCCTGCAGTCCCCCATCCACAGCACAGGGCTGTGAGGACCCCCCAATGCTGTTCTGCCTGCTGCCCTCAGCCCACCAGGGAGTTTGCTGGAGGACAGGGAGGTGAGTGGGGCTGTGTTTGGTGCTGACCCATCAGGCTGGGGGGGCTGCACTTCAGGAGTTCCTGGTATTTGTCTCAATTGTTAAATTGTTTATTTGAGTCAGCACCTCAATCTCTTTGTGATTTAATCGTGTCCCTCAGCACCGACTGTTTGGACTGTGTGTCCATTGTTCCCCTCCACACTGTGCGTGTCTGGGGTTGCTGCCACAGCCCCCTGAAACAGGCTGGGAGGAGGGCACACAGCATTCCCTGGAGCAGCAGCCACAGGGGTTTAAGCAGAAATGGACCCACTTGTAGCAGTGCTGGCAGGAAGTGTGAGTGACACTGGGAACGTGCTGCCGCCGCTGGAGTGTTTGTTTAGCGGAGCCTCTTGTGAGGAAGTTGCATCTGATATTTTGTAGTGCTTCCTGAATCACTTCCAGCATCTTGTGATGTGTCTCCACAGGCAGCTCTTTATCCTTAGTCCACTCAGGCTGCAAGAGTGCTGAGAAAACCAGAGCAATTATCATGGAGATGCTTCTGAGCTGAGCAGTGACACAGATACAGAGCTGGGCACGTGACTGCTGTGCATCCGTGGCTTCACTGTGCTTGGGATTGGTACAGACTGGCTGCTCTCTGTGGGATACTGCATCGCCAGGGACACACATCAGTAAAAGCCAGGGAAGCTCTGGACTGGAGTGGTGTGCTGTGCCTTTGGGGAAGAGGCAATAACAGATACTAGCCTGGATTCTCAAAGTCTTTATGTTTCCCTACAGAACCCCTCCATGTCCCCTTTTCACTTGAAATACTAGATTTGCTTCCTCCCAGCAAAGCCAAGAGCCTTTTATCAGCTCTGTCTAGACGGGCCCTTGAGGTGCAGTGACAAGTGCCTGTTGGCTGAGCTCAGTGTGACAGAGGACACCAGATGAGGCCACAGGCTCTGGCTGGTGGGAGAGTGTCAGTGCGTGCCTGCTCCCATCACACCTGTTTGTGTCTTGGCACACAGGGACTGCACACTGCTGGGGACATGGCTGGCATCTCAGCACTTCTTTCCCTTGGCTCTCTGTGGTCACTCACTGAGAAGAGTGAGCTTGGCTTTGTTGTGACCTGCAGTGCTGTTGGAGCCCCCCTCCCTCGGTGGCAGTAAGGGACATCATCCCCTGGTGCTGAGCTGGGCACAGTGGGCTGGGAAGGGTGGGTACAGCTGTCCAAACTCAAGTGTGTTACTGGAGGAGCATGTGTAACAGTTTTGGAGAGATATAGTGAGGTAACCACTAAAGACTGGACTACAATCTCTGCTTCACGTGTTAGTGATTGATTTCCAGTTTGAAACTTGACACGATAATTTAAGGGCTAAATTTAATTTTCAGTGTAGGTTTTTTTAACAAAATTAATGTTTGCAAAGCAAGTCTCCACATGTACGCCTTACCTTCTTCCCTGCATCATTGTCTGGGTGCATTCAGCTCACCTTTCTGCAGAAGCAGGGTAAAAGGTATCAGGCTGGTACCTGAAGAAGCTTCTTTGGATCCATTTTATGGATTATATTTTATCATTTTATTTCTGCCAGTGGATTTTGCTTTACTTAACAGGAACTAGGAGCAAAGAAGGCTGTTTGGTCTCCATTAATCTTCAAGTGCCCACAGACTGCTTCAAATTTCTCTCCCCCATAAAAAGATTTGCAGCATCATCCCAAGCTGAGGTTACATTGGACACCAAGCAGAGGTGCCAGGGTCGTACCCTTGTGGAACAGAGTGTTGGCTGGGCACCACTTCCATGGTTCAAGCTGCGTGCACATATTTTATGTGGGAGGGTGCTGGTCCCTGCACAGCAAGGGCAGTAAATCTGCTGTCAGAAGGACTGCACATATGTAATGAGAGCAGATTATTTCTGTTTTCCGTTATTTTGCAGCCTTGAGACAGGTGGACAGATTATAGAGCATAGAGAGTATATGTTTATCAGTCCTTTCCTGCCTCTTTCATCACCACCCCCTCCCTGGTGACCCCATTTTCAGAGGGATAAAGTGAGCAACCCAACCTCATTTCTCAAATCTGTTGCAAAGTCTGATTAGAGGAGTGAGGCGCATGTGCAGCCTGCTGGGCCTGGGCTCCGCAGCCTTCCCACCCATTCCTGCCCTGCAGGTACTGTCTGGCCTCTGCTCGTGCCACTGTCTCTCCTGGGGATCCCTCTCAATAAGCTGGAGTCCTGTGGGAACAGTTTTTCTCTCTGCAGGTGTGCCAAGGATGTAGGTGCAACACTGCTCCAGCAGTGGTTGCTCTGGGACACTGTGGTTCCTTGTGTGCAGGGAAAGCTCCACCTCCCTGGCTGGGGTGGCCATAGAGGACAGTGCTTAGGATGAGCAAGTTATGTATCATGGATTCTTGATACCCAGTGGAAAAAATTCCATGGTGGCCTGTGCTACTCCTGTGCTTGACAGGGTGCTGATGGGAAGTAATTTTGCTCTGCCTGCATGATGATGATCAGATTGTAGAGGCATCTGTGATTTAGATGTCCTGACCCTGGCTGAGTCCTGGATTGGTAGACCTAGATAAGCATGGAACACCTGCATCAAGGTTTTGGGAAATGTGTGATCTCACCAAAGCTGCAATGAACAAGACAGAGTGCGTGGGCATTAGAAGACTTAATTCTTGTCTTGCTTCAGCTTGAACAAACAGAAGATTTCATGAGGCCAGCTGTGTCAGATGCTGTGAGGCAGGGCTAGGTGGATGGAATGGCCTCGGGCCTGCATTAGCTGCTGCTGCACTGTCTCTGCTCTCTGCAGAACATCGTGTCCAAGAACGCGATGCAGTACCGCGGGAACGCCCAGCACGATGCCCAGGAGTTCCTGCTTTGGCTCCTCGACAGAGTCCACGAGGATTTGAACAACGCGGTGAATTCTGGTGGCATGCCTCCCCTCAAGGTAAGGGATATGCTGGGCGACAATGTGGGAGTCTAACTTTGCATACAGGCTTTCCTTTTAAAGTAGTTCTCTCCATTGGCTTCTCAACTTCAGTAGTTCAGATGGACCAAAAGTTAAAATAATGTTTGTTTCTGCCCTGGGAACGTAACCGGCTGTTCCACTAATCCCCAGCAAGTGCTCCCTGAGGCAGTCGTGTTTGAGTGGCTCTGCAGTGGCCAGCAGGTGTTATCAGGGGCTGCCAGACCTTGTCAGGTGTGAGCCCCATGCCCTGCCCACCTCCCCTTCCTGCATGCCCACCCCTTGGAGCAGAGTGTGCTTGGTAGTTAAAAATGCTTGTGGCATTTTTCTGGTGATTTTTGCTAAGGAAGGCAAAATTTCACTGGCATTCTGGAGCCACCAGCTTGGTGCAGCCCCCACAGCTGGGTGTGCCTCAAGGGTTTGTTCCTCTCTTTTAGCCGCCGCTGGAGGATGATGTGCTGCTTGAGGGCCCAGCCTTTCCCATCAGTAGCACTTTTGTGCAGGAACTCTTTCAAGCCCAGTACAGGTATGGTATTTTGTAAAGTTGTTGAATGTATGGGTGACCCCAGTGTAATTCTAAACTGACACTAGCTCCCAGTACAGTTGGGACTGGTGTCATTGTGTTAACTGCTGTTTCTGAATTCCTGCTGAACTAAGACCTTGCTCTAGAGGAAGGAGAGAATTTCTCTGCTTCAGATTTGGTATATTCTGTGTAAATCTGCAGTATGAACTACTACACCTGTTCCTGTGCATCCTGAAAGTGAGTCAGTGCTTCATGAGCAGAGGCTCAGGAAAGCCTAGTGCTATGGGGCTGACCCTGACTGTCAGAGGGCCGAGCCCATGGCAGGATCTAGAGGTGCCTGGGAGTTAGGGATCCCCAGTGTGTGCAGAGTGCTTGTCATCTGGCACTTGGGAGTCCTGAGGTGAAGTTATCACCGTCCCTTCAGGGCTCTCCCTTGAGTTTCCCTACTTCATGGGAAGAGAGTTTTCTGATTTCAGAGCTATTGGAAGAGAAGAGCTGAATCACCAGTGTTCCTTGATGGCTTGTGCCTGTACTGCTGTAAGAATTATAATTGCTGGGATTTCTCCCAGTATTTGCCAGCTTTTCCTTTGCAAAGGAGAAACCTTAAGCCTGGTCTGAGACACAATCTGTAAGGTGCAGATTGATTCTGAATGAGAATGGAGTTTTAGAGAATGGACTCCTGCCTGGAGTTTTTGCTGTGTAAGAGCTGTGTGCACTCCAGTGCTGACTGTCTCTGTCCCTGTCCCGTCACTTCACCTCTCTCCAAAGACAAAACCCTTCCAGGGTTTCCTGTTGGACCTGCTGTTGGTGAATATGGGATTTGATGGTTTATACATTCCCAGTGAAGTGAGGTGTAACTGTGCCCTGTTATCCATGTTTGTCCCAGGTCCTCCCTGACGTGCCCTCATTGCCAGAAGCAGAGCAACACGTTTGACCCTTTCCTGTGCATCTCGCTGCCGATCCCTCTGCCCCACACTCGGTACGGAGCTGCCCTTGGCTCTTTCCCATGCATGTCACCTTGCTTAATTTGCTGCAGCAGGAAGGCAATGCCAGCAACATTTCTGATAAGTCTTTAAAAAAGATAGATAGGACCATATGGGGATTGAATGTTTTGATTTGCAGGTAAAATGGAAAACTGAGCCTTTTACTTGTTTCAGAAAGACCTATCCTTCCTATAGAATTAATTTTGGGAGAAAAAGTCTTTGCTTCCCATAACCAAAATATTTTGCTTTTCACTTGATTTATAGCACTTTAAAAGTAAAAAAGGGAAAAGGATGAAACGCACTGTTTTTTTAGAAGAGCCTCACTGATCACTCCAAATTCAAAAATTG
Organism: Hylia prasina; assembly: GCA_013397195.1. Taxonomy (NCBI): domain Eukaryota; kingdom Metazoa; phylum Chordata; class Aves; order Passeriformes; family Sylviidae; genus Hylia; species Hylia prasina. The sequence continues at coordinate 337,865 of VYXD01016171.1, forward strand.
AAGTTAAAATCTTTCCTGCAAAATGTTTTGCTTTTTTGAAAGATAGCTGATGCAAATAAAGAAGAAAGCTTCAGGGGAGGAAAAAAATCCAGATAAAATGTTCAAAGTGAAGATAGAGAGGCACAGCAAAACTACCTGTGGTATAAATAAACTCCTTCACCTGGTGTTTGCATCCAGAAAACTTGTGTAGGTTCCAGAAGCAATGGAACAGAGTAATGATAGGGCAGATTAAACATTGCTGTGTCACATTTGCTTTGAAAATCCCTGCTTCACCACTGGGTGGAGGCTGAGTGGGCCCAGGGAAGGTGTCCCCTCCCTCTTCTCTCCCCAGCAGTGCTGCTGGCTGCTGTTGGAGCCAGGATAGAGGCCTGAGAGGCAGCCTGTTCCCAATACCAGCTCTCCAAGTACTTCAAGGTGCTGATTTATACTGACTGTCCTAAGCTTCCTTACAGGATCCCTGTTGGAAAATGGAGTGCCTTCTCATAGACAGTTTTGGTTTTAACTTTGTGACCCTTTTTTAAGGTGTTCTGCTTGTGGGAGCACGTAACACCAGGGCATGTAGTAAGAAAGGAGTCTGTAAATCAAACGCCCTTGTCTGGCTGCAGCTGAGCACAATTCCAGTGTGAGGTGGATCTAGAGAGTCAGGAGGGCCCTGTACTGGGTGGGCAGCCTGGATGTGCCCAGGCTGGGCTGAGGCTGCTCTGGGCAGTCCCAGAGGTGCCCAGCCCAGCCTAGCAGTGCTGCCGTGCTCTCCACAGGCCGCTCTACGTCACCGTGGTGTACCAGGGCAAGTGCTCGCACTGCATGCGCATCGGGGTGGCCGTGCCCATCTCCGGAACAGTGGCCAGGCTGAGAGAGGCCATCTCCTCGGAAACCAAGATACCCCTGGAGCAGGTAATGGGCTGGGCTGCTCACCTGTGTGCCCTCTCTGCGGTGGGAGGGAGAGTGGAGGCTTTTTTCCTTTGTTGCATATGTAGGAATCGAAATTCGCTGCCCATAGTTGAACAGGGAAACGAGGTAGTGGTGGAAATCTGGATCATGCTGCTTTTCCCTGTGCATTGGCTGTTTGAATCCTAGTGATGATGGAATAGCCCTCGGTGCAGTGTGCAGAGCTGCCTGACCTCATGGTGATCTGTGCATCCTGGCGGTGAGGCAACCACTGGGCACGTACGGCGAGTTCCTCTGTAGGAAGAGCTTCAGGAAAGCTGTTGAATTCCACCAAAACCTTTCCAAATGTTGCTTTTAGCCCAGCATCTCCTTTATGGCTGTCCTTTTCCCTGTTCCTGGCTCCTGGCTGATGACAGGATGTCTTGAGGAGTGCCATCCCTTAGCAGGAAAATCCCAGCTGAGAGACGGGGCAGTGAGCTGAAACCGCGGGTGGTTTGATGGGTTCTGGTTTGCTTGTGCTGCCTGCAGATCGTGCTGACAGAGATGTACTACGATGGGTTCCATCGCTCCTTCTGCGACACTGACGACTTGGACACCATCCACGAGAGCGACTGCATTTTTGCCTTTGAGACCCCAGAGATCTTCAGGCCTGAGGGCATCCTCAGTCAGAGAGGTGAGTCAATAACTCTGCTTAAACCCACCTCAGGTGACTAGTGAGGGAGGTTTGTGTGGGAAAAGAATGAATCCCACAAGCTGTCGATGTTCTGGTGTATTGATTTCAGCTCTGACTTTGTCCAGGCTCATTCCAGAAGATTTAATAATGTTGTCAGCTGGGAGGTTATCAAGCAGTGTTGTACACTTCTTTCTGCCTCTTCTCAGGGCAGATGCTACAGGCCAGGCTGGCTTAATGTGAAATCTCTTGTCAGGCTTAATTTAAAGACATGCTAGGGACCAGATGAAGCACTGAAATTGTGTTATTTAAAATCAGATTGCTCATGATGAATAAACAGTCTCAGGAATGAACAAACACTTTCCAAGTTCAAACTCCTCGGCCTCTGCATGTCCCCTCAGTGAAAGGGAATCATGGTGTCCTGGGCAGATGGAGTGTAATCAAAGGCAAATTTCATTATTGAAAATAACAAGTTGGGTTCCTGGCACTTTAGTTTTCCTTGTGGGCAGTAAAAGCTGAGAGTGCTTGTACAACCTGCTGTGAAAAATCAGATGGGGAGCACTTGCGTATAATGTCCTTCTCTAAAGAAACAGTCACTGTGAAAGGTAGTTGCTCTATGAAGCCTTTGTACAAGTGATGAAAATGCTCCTGATTCCATCCTGACCTGCTGCTCTGTAGCCCAAGGAGGGCTTCTTGAGCGGGGCTTCAGGGTACTAAAGGCAAATGACGTAATGAAATGTTTCCTTTCTTCTAATTTGTCAGGAATACATGTGAACAATAACCTGAATAACTTGAAATGTGGCACTGAGCACTCCCGAACAATAGCTTACTCTCAAGGAACGGTGAAGTCTGGAAAACTGGAACAGTCCTGTACTAAACTAGCAGCAAATGACAAGATTGTCTTGCTGGTGTGTAACAGAGCATGCACTGGACAGCAGAGCAAAAGGTGATTGGCAGCAGCATGGCAGTTGGAGTTACTCTTCTGGCTGCTTCCTAAACTGACCTGGATTTTACTCTCCTGTAGTACAGGCTCCAGGTGAAGGAGCAGCAGCTTGCACCCCTAGCTCACGTCAGGTGCTAAAGAACATGTTGATCAAAAAGCATTAATGGATGCAGCAAAATATTTCTAGTTTTGGTGAAGTTCAGGTATTGCATTACTGTAAAGGAACAAATGCAGCGCAGTTGGGAGGATACACCACCTTTGTCTGGTTTGAGAGCAGCATGTTTGACCACACACTGTTTTGGGTGGAAATTTTAAATTGGAGTGAAAATGAGGGGAGGGAGAGAAGTGAGACACAACCATGGGAAAGGCATTTGTATCAGCTGGAGCCTGAGAACTGCCTCAGCCTCTGAAGCTTCACAAAATTTCACATGAAGTTCTCCCATGTAGTTTGGGGTTCCGATTGCTGAACAGGATGATCTTTTAATTGTTCCCTAAATGCTTCTCCTTCCCACAGGTTTGGCTTGCCCTTTGTGTTGCACTTGGAAAAAACAATTGCTTGGGATATTCTGCAGAAGGAAATACTGGAGAAGATGCAGTATTTCCTGCGGCCTGCAGCCTGCTTGCAGGTGAGACGAATGTCCTCCCTGGTCACCAGAGAGGAGCTGTTGGAGGCACAGGTTCCATTGCTGTACCTCAGCCCTCTGTCAGCTCATTGGCACAGGCATATTTGAGACCTTGTACATTTGCTTTCTCACATCAAACGTGTTCTAGGGTAAAGTCTTTGTCAGCCAGTGCTGAGAGCAGTTTGCAGGTTGGGTGGGAGCCACTGAGGTGGTCCCTGTTCTCTCTGTTGCAGGTTTGCCCATTCAGCTTGCGAGTGGTCAGTGTTGTGGGCATAACATACTTGCTACCTCAGGAGGAGCGACCCCTCTGCCACCCAACAGTGGAAAGGTGAGCTGGCCCTCGGGTGCTGGGTGCTTCCCAGGAGTGGAGAGAGGTGTGTTAGCTGGGAACTCGGTGTTAACCATGCAGAAACGAACAGGAATGGACTGCAGAGGCCTGAGGAGCAGGGAAATGAGGGAACATCCTCAGGAAGCTGTGTGAGAATACATCAGTTGTGTGTCATGCCATCTGGAGTCTGTCCTCCCTGGAATGGAGACCAGAATGAAAATATTACTCCCACTATTTTTATTCTTTTTCTGTGCCTGTTACTCTTTCAAATGTTGGTAAATGCCTGTTCTGTAACAGGTGTGTGTTGCCTTACAGAACTTGCATACTTGTGTGAAGGCATTTACCAGCTTTGCCAAATGTTTTTGCTGTGTGAATTCCTTTTACTCCTTTGCAAACTTGATCTGTGGGAGTGGAGGAAGGATGAGGGGCTTGTGGAGAGAAAATTATATGCATGTAGAAGATAATGTAGACTTTGGATTGAAGGATGGTCTGACTTATGTCTGCTCCTCTCTGCAGGGCATTGAAGTCATGCGGACAGGGGGGAACCGCTCATGTGAAATTAGTGGTAGAATGGGACAAAGAAACTAAAGATTAGTAAGTATGAAGTAAAAAACCTTAAACTGTGTTCACCTCACAATTGCTGCTGGCAGCTTGCTTGTCTGAACTGTGCGTCCTTCAGCAAACATGAGACCACTCAAACTCCACCTGTGCCCAGCCCCTGTCTGCAAGGACAGCCTGGGGAGCAAGGGGATGTGCTGGTAAATGTGGTGTCTCCCTGATGCAGCTTGTTTGTGAATACAGAAGAGGAATATATTCCAGACTCTGAAAGCGTCCGCCAGCAGAGAGAGCTTCATCATCAACCTCAGATCTGCACTTTATCTCAGTGTTTCCAACTGTACACCAAAGAGGAACAGGTAGATACAGACTGTGTACTTTGGCTTGTTCACATGCCGCAGGAACTCCCTCACTCCAGAGCAGCTCTCTTCTGCAAACATTGATTCCTTGTGACAGGAGAATAGATTTGTAACACAAGACTGATTATCTGTGCTGGTAACAGAACTCCTCTGCAGTGAGAAAGTTGTGGGAGGTCCTGCTGCTGGGTTCTTTGCTGCCCAGACGTTGGTACAAGAACTTAGTCCTCTCTTTGGCAATTTCCTTTTGTGAAATATTATAAATATTATAAAGGGTTAGGACAGTGTGGCTACATGGGAGTGTCCTGGAGCAGTTGTGTGTTCCCAAGCTTGAGTAGGGCTGGGGTGGGTTCAGGCAGCCCCCACTAAGTGCGACCCCTTTGAACAGCAGCACAGTGACCACTGAGCTCAGTTCAGGGAATGTGGCTGCTCCCCTGCTCTGGCTCTGCTCGTTGTGTGGCTGGAGAGACAGCAGTGATGGTGCACCACAGGCAGGCTGGAGAGGGCTCTGACCTGGCCCTTGCTTGGCACATGGAAGCCACCTGAAATCCTTTGGCAGTCTCTAATTTGCTGTACAAAGGGCTCGTCTGGAGGTAGTCTTTGGACCCAGGACTGAGCTGTAATAGTTTGGGAGCCTCTCTTGTTGATTTTTTCAGAGGTGGTTGAAGAGTTGTTTGACAGCTTAAATCTCTGTGGCTACTGATTTCTCTGAGCACTGGGCTGTGGAGGGAGGCTTAGGGGACAGGGAGAGTCTTCAGTGTATAACTCTGTGCTGTTGGGACTACAGAGGAAGAGGGTTCCCAGAGGACAGTGAGGTGTCAGAGGGGACATCCAAAGTACACCTTTCTTCTTTCTGTTCTGATTTTTTTTCTGCTTTTTTTTCCTGCTTTTTTTCTACTGCTGGTTTTCTTGCGAGAATACTTTTCAGGCTGCCAAGCCTGCTTGCTTTTTGCTTTGGTTTTTCCTTTTCCTTCTCCACTTCCAAGGCACTGGCGTTTATAAGGTTCAAAAAGGTCCTCTGCACAGCAGCACTGGCTGAATTCTGCCTTGCAGCAGGAAGTGCCTCCTGAATGAGGCACATGTCTCTGCTTGTTACTTTGAAAAGCATCATTAGGAACCCTGCATTTCCAGTGAGCTTATAAATGCTGGAGGGAGATGAGGCAGAGGGGTCAGTATCTGCACTGAGCTTGGGGCAGCAGAAGAACAGTGGTGTGGTGCAAGCTGCCTTGGAATTGGAAAACCACTACCCACTCCTGCCTATTTCTTGTAGCTTGCCCCAGATGATGCGTGGCGATGCCCACACTGTAAGCAGCTGCAGCAGGGTAGCATCACACTGAGCCTCTGGACCTTACCTGATGTTCTCATCATACATCTCAAAAGGTTTAGACAGGTAAGGGTGCCTGTAGTGTTGCTGGAGGGACTGCTGAGGGTTGTGAGAAGACTCCCCTCTTTAGAAGCAGCCATTCTGCCCTGTGTGTTCCTCACCTGGGGTTTTCCTAGGCCTGGTGGCCTTGGCCTCTGCAGCTCATGCTCTTCTTTCTACGCAGGAGGGAGACCGAAGGATGAAACTTCAGAACATGGTTAAATTTCCCTTGAGTGGCTTGGACATGACTCCTCACGTTGTGAAACGCAGCCAGAGCAGCTGGAGCCTGCCATCACACTGGTCACCTTGGAGAAAACCTTATGGCCTTGGCAGAGATCCTGAGGACTACATCTATGACCTGTATGCTGTCTGCAACCACCATGGCACCATGCAAGGGGGACACTATACAGGCAAGTGTCCTGCTATGCTATCTATGGTGGAGCCTTTCACAAAGAAACTGGTTATATTTCTGTATGGAGTCAGAAAGGGAGTCACAGATGGGAACGGTGTCACAAGTTATAGAAGGTGAAGTGAATGGAGCCACCCCAAATGATGTTCTATTCTGAGCAGTAATGTTGGACAAAGAAAGTCCTGAAATGTAATCTGTTTATTGTGTTCTGGCGGCCTCAGGCTTCCATCTTGCTGGTCAGACTGGAAGATGATGCAAGAATAAATCTGTTCCTCGCATTGTCCTCTGAGTCCATCATAGCAGATAAGGTTATGTTAAATATCATACAGCAAACCTGAGAGCAGTAGGAGTGAGGGAGTCTTACAGTAATGTATTATTTCTTAGCATATTGCAAGAATTCTGTTGATGGCCAGTGGTACTGCTTCGATGACAGTGAAGTTCAGCAACTTTCTGAAAGTGAAGTCTGCAAGCAAACCGCTTATATCTTGTTCTACCAGCGCCGCACAGCGATCCCCTCGTGGTCTGCCAACAGCTCGGTGGCAGGTAAGCCCTGCTGGCGCTGTCCAGGCATGGCTCTAAGTTGTCTCTCATGGATAGTTTGTCCTTCTGGAGAGTTTTCTACCCAACTCTGCTTAAACCCCCACTCTTGTGTCCCCGAACTCAGCCAGGCTTGTCTGAGTCTGGTTATGTGCCAGAGGCCATGGGAACTTTCCACCTCTTCTGCTAAGGCAGTTTTGGCAGGGAGGCTGCAGAGATGGGGGAGGCCCCTATGCCCCCGCAGGTGACTGCTCAGAGCTGCCCTTGTGCAGGACATCGAATTGTGACTCGCTCCTTCCCTGTGGCAGCATTCTCAGTCCCAAGGAGGCACCAGTAGTGCATGTGTTGATGGAATCCAGGGTGAGCTGTGGGCAGGTGCAGGCTTGGTGACCTGCTCCCGCAAAAAAAGAGATTTTTGTGGCGTTGGGGTGGCAGCTGAAACGCCACCACTGCCTGCATGCTGTTATTCACAGCACACTGGCACAAGTGCAGTTCTGTCTTCTTATTCTGGGCATGAACACTCCATAAGAGTAAAGCCCCCTTCCCTTGGCAGTGTGGGGATGCTGGGGCCATGGGGGCCAGCCCCGGGCTTGGGTGTAGTGAGCAGAGCAGTGCAGCAGTGCCTGGCTCCCCGTGCTGCCGGGGCCAGCCCTGGGCTCTGCTGCGAGCAGAGCAGAGCAGTGCAGCAGTGCCTGGTCCCCGTGCTGCCGGGGCCAGCCCTGGGCTCTGCTGCGAGCAGAGCAGAGCAGTGCAGCAGTGCCTGGTCCCCGTGCTGCCGGGGCCAGCCCTGGGCTCTGCTGTGAGCAGAGCAGAGCAGAGCAGAGCAGTGCAGCAGTGCCTGGTCCCCGTGCTGCCGGGGCCAGCCCCAGGCTCGGGTATAGTGAGCAGAGCAGTGCAGCAGTGCCTGGCTCCCCGTGCTGCCGGGGCCAGCCCTGGGCTCTGCTGCGAGCAGAGCAGAGCAGTGCAGCAGTGCCTGGCTCCCTGTGCTGCCGGGGCCAGCCCTGGGCTCTGCTGCGAGCAGAGCAGAGCAGTGCAGTGCAGTGCAGTGCAGCAGTGCCTGGCTCCCTGTGCTGCCGGGGCCAGCCCTGGGCTCTGCTGTGAGCAGAGCAGTGCAGTGCAGTGCAGTGCAGTGCAGCAGTGCTGGCTCCCCGTGCTGCCGGGGCCGCGTGTGCGGCTCTGCTGACGCGTGCGGTCCCTGCAGGCTCCACCAGCTCGTCGCTGTGCGAGCACTGGGTCAGCCGGCTCCCGGGCAGCAAGCAGCCCAGCGTCGCCTCCGCCGCCTCCTCGCGCCGCACCTCCCTCGCCTCGCTCTCGGAGTCCGTGGAGCTCACCGGGGAACGGAGCGAAGATGATGGTGTGTATCCTTGCTGGGGGGAAAACCGGGCCGCTTGTGCTTCTGCTGCAATGTCCTCACTAAAACAGCTGCAAAATGTGTGGCTGCGAGGGATGGTTACTCCAGCAGCTGAGCTCGGTAGGAGCACAGGTGGGCTCCTGTCCCATATGAAAGGCTGGAGGAGAACAGGGCAGGAACCTTAAGGAGCCTTTCAAAGAAAGCAAATACCATCAACAAAACCTCTCAGTCAGGAACTTCTTGTGCTTGTGTTCTCTTTGGGCCTCACTGCATCACCTTTGCAGGGTGACTGACACAATGCTGACAGATTTAGCATAGCACTAATTGCCTGCTGCTGTGCTGCTGGATAGTCCCAGGGAGGGAGGGAGATGCAAATTCACTCATGTATGCAGGTTACAGTTCAGTTCCTGGCTTTGCCTTGTTACTCCACACATTGCATTGTGACTTCTGAGAAAGTGGAGCTTCATGGGTCAGTCAGAGCTGGAAGCTGGTGTGAAGATGTCCCTGTTGCTGTGCTGTGACCGCTGTCAGGTCTGGCTATGGAAGTCACACTTCTAAATACTTAACATTTTGCATTTCTAAATGCAATTACATCACTTGATCTAGAGGTAGGAATCCTACGTTGCCTTTCACAGAATGATCTGGGAAATATTCTTTAATACAGAATCGTAATCCTAGCTGGTGATCTTGCCAGTTTCAGGGACTTTTAAAGAGGTGCAAACCTTGTGTTTGATCTCCTGCTGCTCAGGGATGGGAGAAGAATCTGAGTTATCAGTTAGAGGCTTCAGAGAGTTACTCCTGGGTGACCCCTAGCAAATAACAGTTGTTGGATTCCTCATTCAGCTTTTGTGCAAGAAGCTGTGCCTGCAGCCTGCATGGAGAGACACATAGTGTGGTGTGGGTGGGCTGCTTGGCTCTCGTGGGGAAATGTGGATGGGTGGGGTAAACCAGCTGCAGCCTTGGCTTTCCCATTGAGACTGTCACTTGCTTTCTGTGCAGGAGGATTTTCAACTCGACCATTTGTAAGGAGTGTGCAACGTCAGAGCTTGTCATCCAGATCCTCTGTCACCAGCCCACTGGCAGTGAGTGAAAATGGTGTCAGGCCCTCGTGGTCACTCTCTGCAAAACTGCAGTTCCGCTCCAACTCCCCATCACGCTTCTCTGGAGATTCCCCAGTACATACCTCTGCTTCCACTCTGGAGAAGATCGGGGAAGCTGCTGATGACAAAGTCTCCACCTCGTGCTTTGGCAGCCTGAGGAATCTCTCTAGCAGCTACTTGGAGCCCTGCGACAGCAGTCGGCGAGAGCACAGGACAGCTCGCAGAGCCCCTTTGGCTGTCATGGAAGGGGCGTTCAGGGAAGAGTCCGTTGTAAGGACATCTAGCTCAGACCTTTCAGATGGCTATGGTAAAAGTTCTGTGCAGCCAGACAGGAATCACCCTGCTCTGGACCCTTTTGATAACAACAATCAAATTGCCTTTGTTGACCAGAGTGATTCTGTGGACAGCTCCCCAGTGAAGGAGGTGAAAGCCCCAGCTGGGACAGGGCTGGCTGCAGAGAAGGCACATGATACCCCTAAAAAGGGTCACAGCTCCAAAGGAGCTTCTGAGCCAGATAAAAGTTTGAGGAAGGGAAGGACAGTATTAGCTACCCAAGAGACCAAAGTCTCTCACTCTTCTCCTCCGCTGAAGAGTTCTCAGAAAGCTTCCCGGTCTAGAAGTAAGACAGACTCTTCTAGGGTCAGCGGGCGACACGGGTCTCCTGCTCCCACTCAGGCTAGGAAGGACCACAGCATGAAGCCCCTGGAGGCATCTGTCCCATCAGCTCTACAGAAGCAGAAGTCAGGTTCTTCTCCATCCTCCACAGCTGCCAAGAAAACCCCATCAGGCTCATTGACTAAGGGCTCTTCCTCTGGGAAGAGCCGGACTTCTGACCGCAGCCTCAGCAGGGAGGGCTCCAAGATCAGTCTGGGGTCGGATAAAACGAGCGTTACCAGCAGCTCCAGAACGAGCTCCCCGCGGATCAGCCACTCCAGGAGTGACAGCAGGGCAGTGGACAGCAAGCACGTGCGCAGCTCCTCCATGGCCAACCTGCGGTCCCCAAACGTTGGGGCGCGTTCTGGGTTGAAGAGGGACAGCAAGTCAGAGGAGAAGGGTTTGTCTTTCTTTAAATCAGCCTTAAGGCAGAAGGAGACACGGAGGTCGGCAGACCTGGGGAAGACAACAATGCTTTCAAAAAAGACAGGGAGTGTCAGTTCCAAGTCAGGCAGTAAAAATGTGCTGGAGGACAAACCAGAGAAAGGTGGTGTCCCACCAGCCTCTCAAACCAATGCCAACATTACTACAAAAGAAAAACTTGTCTCAAAAGATGCCACATCTAACAAACATTCTCTGCTATCCAGTCGCAAGTCCAAGTCTTCCCAGCTAGATCCCGGAGTCCAGTCTCCTCCTTGCAGTGGCAAGCAGTCTGCTGACAAGCCACTGAAAAAATTACCTTCCAGCATGCAGGTGTCTGTACGGCCTTCTCTGGAACCTCAGTGAAATGCTGCAATCCAGGTGTCTTTTCTTCTGCTGAGAAGCTAGTTTATTCTGAGCTCTTGTTTTTTGTTCATGTGCCTAATGTATGTTTTGAGGAGAAGTTAACTGCAAGTTGTTAAAGCGCCTTTGATTCTGCCATCAAACCAAATAGCCACAGGCAGCCAGCACTGGTGCAAGTAGCCTAGCTGGAGTCATTGTTGAACATGAATGCAGCTGTCCCATAGCACTTGTACAGGAGTCTCTGTTGAAAGTGCAACAACTTTCTTCAGATTAGAGGGTTGGGACCTGAACCCCAGTTGTACTGACACTAGTGTGCTTTGTAGAGCTGTGAACTGATATTCCTTTGGTCTTGTTCTGAGTGGGCTGTGTCCACACTGGTGTATGGCCTTGTTCTGAGCTGTGGAGGATGCGAAGGAAACTGGAGAGACTGTCGCTTCTTTCTGCTCTCAACTCTCTCTCCCTGCTCCCCTCCATTTTCAAGCTTTCTAAAGGGCAATATTTCAACACTAATGTTGTTTCTCAGGTATATACTCAGCCAGTATAGGAGGGACTAGCATTAGTGACGGACAGAAAGGTACCTGTGTGTCTCTGTGCGCGTCTGTGTAATAGATTTAATTTTTGCATTCCAACACCAGGAAGTTTGAAATGTAACCTGCAGTTTTTGTTGCTGTGTCTATCAAGAGTTTTGCTTTGTCCATACCTTAGGCAACCTCTACCCTGTCCTGTTTAACTACTTTCTTCTGAAATGCTGTGCTAAACAACAGAAGAAGTCCCTGGGCAGCAGCTGCTGGCCAGCTCGTCCTGTGGAAGCAGTGCCGTGGGAGAATTATGTCTACACACCTGGATGGCCGTGATGCTGTCAGGATGCCCCTGTTCAAACTCCTGGGAAGCATTTCCTAATGTGCTCAGACCCTTATCATAGTGGTGTAATTAAGCCTCCATTAACTCTAGGGGTTTAGATCAAGTGTTGTCCTGCCCTCTCTGAGCATGCTTTGACAAGCCCCTTTGTGTGGGTTGGAGGGGCTGTCCCCAAACCCCCAGAGCAGTTTTCCTGTTCTCCAGAGCGCTGTATGTTCTTCCCTCTGGCATGCTTGTCCCCTCCCCATGGGTCTGGCTGCCACATGTCCCTCAGTGGAAGGTTCCCCTTCTTGTTTGGACGACAGCCTCCATCAGGGTCAAAACACTACATCTACTGATGTCTTTGTTTACATGCCCTTCTTACAGGGGAGATTCCTCAAGTTCTGTAAGGTTCCTCTTAAGGTGGATTTCTTAAGTCCTTTTACATATATGTGGTGTAATCTTTTTTTTAAAATTCCATGAGTTTTTATTGATGTGCTGCATATCCTTTATGTCCACAGCCTGTCATGTAGGTTGTGACAAGCTGGGCAATGTGCTGAGCACCCTCTCTGCTGAGCGAGGTCTGTGCCTGTCCAGTCCAATGGCAGAGCTTCTCTGGGCATAGCCTGGGCCCAGGGACAAGTGTGCTCTGTCCTATCAGAATAACAAACTGGGCTGTGCCACCTCCCTTGCTGAGGTGCTGCTAGACCTGCAGGCAGCCTTGTCCCCAGGTCTGCTGGGCACCTTGCTGCTCTGTGATCAGTTTTCTGCTCAGCACACACCTGCAGCAAGCTTGGGAGGGAGGGATTGGGGGTAGCTGGGGCCTGGTGTGTGGGGCTGAGCTGGGGTCAGTGTGTGGGGATGAGCCCACCTGCAATGTCACCCTTGCAGTGTCCTGGTGATGTCCTGCTGCATCCCCTTCACGTGCCCCAGCAGCGCCCACAGCCTGCACGTGTAATGAATGCCCTGCCTGTTCCAACCCTAACATAACTGTCCCCTCAGTGCTTTCCTTCGCCCGGGCATTGTTTCAGTCTCATTTATTGCAGCAACAAGAAGCAAAGATTGCATTGCTTGTGAGGTGTATGACTTGGATTATTCTTGGATTATTTTCTGTTATATCCAGCAGAGCAGATAAGACTTGCTTCATATTGCAGTACTTAAATTACTCCCTGAAATGTTGATGTTGAAGTATTTGTTTAAGGTTTTATCTGTATTAAGGTCTTACACTGTGTTGGCCCTTCTCTTGTAACAACTCTTCTAGCAGGAATGTAATTCTGGTGGCTTATGCTGACTCGGTTTGGGATCTTTTAATAGCATGAACTACTTTCTGTGCATTTTGCCATGGACATTTGTGAAAGGTTATTTTTATCAAATGACTTTTTTTTTCATGTCATCACTCACTGAAGGATTTTAAACTGGAAGCTGGTGTGTGGGTTTTGAGGTGGTTTTGCTCCTGTGCTGTATGCCAGACTGAAGAGAATTTGAAGCCATGTCCAAACCCGTGTTTTAGCTGAACACCAGTTCAATGTTTGTATCTGGAGCAAGACAATGGTCCTTGAAGCTCTCATTTTTGGGTAGAAGGGAGATGGAAGTCCTCGTATTCCAGCAGCTGATAAAAGTAGTTGAACCTCTGCAATCCCATGAAATGCCAGTCTCACTCTTTTTCTGCACATTCTCCATAATTCCTGATGCTAATTGCTGCCAGCTCCAGCACTATCTGCTCTCTTTATGCTGCCAAACTGGATTTCTCTGTCCCTCTGGAACGGCAGTGCTGGTGCACAGGCTCCTAGCTCTGCAGGGTGTGAGTAGGCAGGAGGGGCTGCAGCGACAGTACCCTCCTCTCTGAGCGGGTGGGATGCTGCTCCTCTGCTGGGTTTTCTGCTCAGGAGGGCTTGGCTTGGGGTGTCCTCAGGCAAAGTGTTTTGACTTAGCAGGGTGCACCAGAGTTGATGTGGGCCGTGGGACACGTGCCAGACAGAAGGTGACAGTGTGTGTGTGCAGCCTGGGCATGCGGCCCCTGCTCCGTGCCCATGTCCGCTCTGCATCGGGGCCCTGGGGAACAGCCACTCGTGTCACTCCTCTGCCTGTCGGTGTCACACAGCTTCAGTAGTGAATGAGCTTCCTTGCACAGGAGAGGGTTGAAGGGTGTGGGTCTGGGAAACACTGTTCACTGGGAGTGTTAGTCGAAGCCTTGTTGCTGTTAAAGTCATGACTCCATCAATGAAGTAGGATAAATGTTTCTGAAATGGAACATTACAGGTAATTAGGTTATTACAGGCCCTGCTTAAAAGGATTTGGGGAAAAATCATCAGTCTTCTTTCCTTGCTTTAAAGCAGATTTATCTCTTGTCCCTTTCACGTGTAGGAACTCCTGTCCAGGGTATTGTGTTGTCCAGCTGCCAGGATGAGGTATGGTATCAGGGAACGCTCAAGAAAGGGATCTGCCAACTCCTAGATGCCAACACCAGCGTGGCTTTACATATGGATCCTTCGAGCAGCAGTGGCTTGAGGCTATTCTGGAGCAGCTGCATGTACATACATGGTCATGTCTTAAAGTTCTGTTGGCCATCAGAAGCTCTCATAGCTGTAGGGGAGGTGGGCTCTGCCATCTCCCAGAGTCTGCTGCTGCCCAGGGACCTCCACCTCCCTTGGGTGGTGGCGGCGTGTAGGGCCTGGAAGTCTCACGGGCATCTGAGTGCAATGGGAGCAGCTGCTGCCAGGTCTGTCCTGCCCAGCCTGTCTGGGGATGGCGGGGTCTGGGACCTTCCTGCCAAGGTCTTGGAAGCAAAGGTATGCCTCACGGTGATGGGAAATGCCTGGGAAGGGGGAGGCCCAGCAGTGCTCCCAGACAGGTGAGCTCTGAGGCAGGTGTTCAGGCAGTGTGTTTCCATTTGGCTTCGGGTTGGAGTTGCCTGGAGTGTGACTTGGGTTTCACCCCACGTCCCTAGTCTGCCACTTGCTCCTGCTCCTGGAATTGGCCCTCTGGGCGCAGGAGAGCAGCGCCTTCATTCCAGTGCTCAATTCCTACAGGAGTCACCTAGAGACTTTTTTTTACCCTTTTTGGGCTGTGTCTTTTGGATAGTGTTTAGTAGTAGTCAAGTTATAAGCACATTTTCAATGACGTGTATTGAAGAGGCACCTTTTATTTGTATTAATCACATTTGATAGACAATTTGGTGCCTGCAGTTCTCTGTAACTTGTGTCTCACTTTGGGTGTGTAAATTGTTAACCCTTTCAGACTTATCAAATATGGATTAATAAAAACAAGATGCTTAGGATAGAAAGCTAGCAGCTTAATTGCACTTCTCCCACTGCAAGTGCCCTCATCCGCTGTCGCTGCAGGGGTTTTGCTTTCTGAAACCGAAACTTGAGCATGACCAACCATTATCCTCAGTGCGAGGCAGCCTGCATGGCCCTGCTGTCCCCGATGCATGTCCCTACTAACTATGCAAGCCTCTAGCCCAGCCGAGGCGTGCTCGGCGTCGGAGCCGCTCCGGAGCACCGCTTGGAGTCCGTGCTGCTGCTGCTGCTGGCACACAGGAGCATGTCCCTGGGTTCCTGCTTCCTTTGCACATCTTTGACTCTTTCCTTTGCAGGATTCTGCGTTACTGACAAGGCTGGAGCGTAATGTAAGGTTAGAGGGATTGGAGCAGGGAAACGAGAACAAACTGATTTCTATTTTGTGTTGTTTTTCCTTTTGTTAGCAGGGCAACCTGCTCAGGGTTGTAGCCTGTCACTGCAAGTAATGTAAGGGGGCTGTGAGGAGGGGCGGGCAGGCGCCGTGCGGGCACACGGAGCTGCTGTGAGCGTCCTTGCGATGAGGGGAGCGGTTCCCAGCTGGCCTCCTGCTGCCCAGACTGGCCTGGGGGCTTTGCCTGCCTTTCTGGGGGGGCCGCTGGGCCGCCTGGGACCCTGTGCTGTTGGGGTTTGAGCCGTGTCCTGGGGGACAGCAGCTCCCCTGGGGCAGCCGCGTGTGCCCACGGCCGGGGCAGCTGCCCTGGGCTTCGTGCGGGTCCCAGAGCTCCTCCTGCTTCTTGGCCCCACAGCTTTGGTGCCTTCCCCTTGGTCAGCTGGCGTGGAGAGCGTTTGGAAACAACATTCCAAGTAATTTTTCTGTTGGGTGTTGTTTTTTTTTTTTTAATTTTAGTTTGGTTTGGGGTTTTTTTGAATCTTTGTCATTTGTCTACTAATCCAAAAGAATTTGGCAGTATCTAATGATACCTGTGGAGGAACTGAAATTTAGTTTTAATCTGTGGTGAGATGAAAGTCCTACATGGTTTTCTCAACAAAAGCATCGTAAAGCAGTTACTATTAAAAGCTTTATTTTAAGCTTTATTAAAAGAAAAGCACCTGAAGACTTGTACAATGTCTGTGTTAAATCTAAAGGCTTAGGGTCTCTATTTTTTTATAGGTGATAGCACTCAATTTATCTGCAAATAGTGTTTTTTAAAAGACACAGATTAAAACTAAGTGTAACCACCAGTCCCGGCTCACTCAGCCCTGCAGTGCACACGTGCCAGCCTCAGGCTCGTGTGGCATTTGTGAGTGCAATAACCCCTTTGGAGGTGCTACATTGCCTTGGGTAGGGTAACACAAGGGAATCCAGGCCACGAGTGGCTCCATTATTGTCCTGTGGCCTTCCAAGTATGAATTTGTACAGATTTGCTCACCACCTGTGCCTCACCATTGGTTAAAATTGAATTTTAAGTCCTGTTGCAAATGCAGTTTTTCTTCTGGACACAATGTCAGATTTTACACTGGAATATCTACAGTTCTGAAACTGCATGTCACATCACTGTACCTGGTACAGGGACGTGGGGCTTTCCCACACCTTTGATATTCTCCTCTGTATTTTAATGTTTTTGACCTGTACAGTAATTGGAAAGCAGGCTGTCTACTTGGGGTTGAACATTGTACCATAAATTTTAAATTATTTGAGGACAACTGCATGAGACTGTGTCAATGCCTTTTATTATTTATTTGTATGTTTTATTATTCGAGGTGTATGCACTTTTAATATGCAGAATTTATATTTTTATGTTAAAAATCATTTTCTTTCAGAAAGAAGAGTTTGAATATGAGGAATTGGAATTAAGTGCAAAAAGGGGAATATGTAATAAAATACAATAAATTTATTACTAGGCATCCTGCCTGAGTGAGCGTTTTTCCAGGCTGCAGGCTTCAGCCTTGCAATGTTCCTGCCCTGCCTGCTCCGGGCCCAGGACGGGGCACGGGCACGGGAGCTTCCCTGTGTGCCCCCGGGCTCCTCTGGGGAAACCAGACCAGAGGCCTGGCTTTGGGCACAGAGCTGTGTGCTGGGGAGGGAGACACGGGCTCCTCCTTCCCTGTGCTGTTCCTGATGCTTCTCTCTCCACAGACCATCAGTCCAGGTCTGCGCTGCTCGCCACGAGAGTGGGTGTGGGATCTGCACCAGAGCCACGTGCTGGTGAGTTTGGTCTGTGAGCCCCAGGGTAGGGGTGTGTGATCTGCTTCCTCTTGGGAGTTTGAGGGCTCGGGCAGAGGTGGGAATCTCCCCTGTCCATCCATCCATGTCTCATGTCAGGGCTCAGCCCCCCACATGAAGGGACTTCTCAGCACCAGAGCAGTCAGTCCCCGGCTACCCCCGGCCCCGTCCATGCCCACTGCCACTCACAGCAGGGAGGCCAAGCTCCAGACAGGAGGGACATGTGGACCCAGGTGCTATGGCATTTGGGGCCAGGAGACCCCCAGCCAGATCCCCACACCTCCAGGAGACCCTCAGGCCATAGGCATTGAGGGCAGGGGTGGCCTGAGGGGCTTCTGCCATAACCAGACAGCGGAGGCTTGAAACTCTTCCAGCTCTGTCCTAATTACAGACTATTTTTCCTTCAGCAGGATGTGCAGCAGTGGCTCCAGATGGAGAGGAGAGTGTGGCTGCCACATGGGAGTGTGGATGGGCTGCTCCTGCTGCCACCTGCCTCAGCCCAGCGAGGATGAGGATGGAGCAAGGCAGAAGGAGGACAGGCTGCTGTTCCTGGGTGCTGAACAGGAAACCTCTGTCCTTGGTGGATTGTTTCCACCCCTGGGCTGGGAGAGCTGCCCCAGCTGCAGGCTCCAGCCCCTGCTGGGCTGCCCAGTCTCAGGGCAAACGGGGCACGAAAGGCTTTGGCAATCCCAGGTGTCCTCTGGGCAGAAGGATGGAAGAGGACATGCCCCCTGTGCCTGGGGACTTTCCCCTGTGGACTCGGATCCTCCTGCTCCAGTGGGCCCTCATCACTGCATCAGGGGCTGGGTTGGGCCTTACAAACTCACCTTCCAACACAATTTTTGATTCTCAAGGGTTCCTTTTCTCTCTCCTCCTCCGTTTGTATTTTTGCAGGAGGGGACTGTTGCACAGTGAGCAGCGTTATCAGTGTGTGCCCCATGCCCCTTCAGTGCTCACCAAAGTGGAAGTTGTCAGTGACTCCCCCTTGTTCCCCATCTCCAGATGAATTGTCCTGATCCCCCCTTGCCTGGTGGTGGTACAGAAATGGTGGTTTTGGTGCGTTTATCAACAGCTGTGCTGCATCACCCCTTGCCCACATGGGTCCCTGAGCCTTGGGGGACACATGGCCCCTGCCAGGCCCTGCCATGGAGCCTTGGTCTGTGTATTTCCAATCCATCCTGCTGGGAATGATGAGCTGGAGCTGAGCCCCCTGCTGCCCTTGCCAGTCACACACACAAGTCCCACCCCTGTCATGTACCAGGGGCACTGCTTCATGTCTTGTGTAGAAATGGGGGTGGCAGATGTCATATTAAATCATGGGGTCATCATTTATTTATAGGTGATTACATTAAAGAGAGATTAATATAGCCAAAGGCTTTGCAGAATTAGAGTTAATGTACTTGTGTTTATTATATTTGCCAACATTTCTCTAATCCATCTGGGTTTTTCTGGCCACAGGATTTAACAGAGCCCACTGCCATCCTCCAGCCTACCTGGGAGCGGGGTGAGAGGTCCATGGAAAACAGTTGAGAAATTTGAGTGATCAATTTTCTTGCCTCCCACTTTCTGAGGGTCGGTGGCAGGCACTTGGTGCCTGGGGAGGGCAGGGCAGGACTCGGCAGTGCTTGGAGTGGGGTCGGGAGGGGAGCCCAGGCTTGGGGCTCCCAGCTGTCGCTCCTGGCTGGAATTGTGCTGTGTTTAACTGGGATTGGACTACTGCAGAGCTGGGCACAGGTTTCTGACACCCTGGGGAGGGGGGTGTCCCTGAGGAGCACCAGTGGGGGAGTACCAGGTGTTCCCTTGGTCTCTGTGTCCCCAGAGCCTGGTCTGGGGCTGGCTGTCACCTGTCCCATGAGCTGTAGGGTGGCTGCTGCCAGCTCAGGGGACACAAACAGAGCTCCCCTGCTGATGGAGGAACTAGAGGAGCCAAGGGCACCCTGTGTTTGGCAGGAGATGCCACACCACATGGGAATGGTTACTGGTTGTGCCAACCAGGACTGAGGGTGCATAGAGTGACTGTGTGACTCCCTGCTGCTGCCTGGCGGGGCACCTGCCTGCCTCTGAGAGCCAGAACAGAACCCAAGCTTTGGGAGGCTGTCAATAAATTGTAACACATTAGGCACTGTCACACCTACCCCAGGACTCTTAAATTTTGCTCTAATTGGAGTATTGCTTTTCCCTCCTCAGCACTTTTTCCCCTCGGCCAGGTATCGATCCTGGCTCTGTGGGGATCTGGCTAACTGTTGGCAATTTATGGGAATATAAAATTAGTCCATCGTAGAGCAAAAAACCAAGCTTTTAATAAGAAATGGTGACATCAGCCTCTGGCTGATTCCGAGGTGGATTTACCATTTGACAGTGGGTCCCCAGGTCGGGGACACAGGGGCTGGTGTGGGAAGGGGACCATTAAGAAGCCCCTTGGGCTGGGCCACCTTGTGGGCAGGGGAGGCCTGAGGGGCTTTTGGAGTTGTGGGGGTCTTGGGGGTCTCCTTTATGGTCTCCTGTGCCCCTTCCCATGGTGGTTCAGGGTCTGGCTGGGCTTCCCTGACCCCACAGGACCTGGGTCCATAGTATGTCCCCTCCTGCCTGGAGCTTGGTCTCACCTCTGGGTGACAGGAGCTGGTGGGCAGCAGGCTGGGCTGGCGCTGCAGGTAGTAGGAGACTGCTGGGAGTGGAGGCCTCTGGCGCTGGGCAACCTCCCCACCTCTCACGTGTGCTTGCTCCAGCTCTCCCAGTCCCTCGTGGGCTCCCCTCTGGTGATGGATGCCGTGGCTTTGGGGATTGAGGCTGGTTGTGCATTCCCAGACCTGGGGTTCTTTATCCTGCTGGTGTGTTCCTGCAGCTTTGGGGGCGTGGGGTCCCTGGGATTAGGAGGCACCCGGCGCTCAGCACAGCTCCAGCCCCGGGAGGAGCTCCTGCCATCCCGTTACTCCCAGCACAGACAGCCTGCTGCACTGTCTGTGTCTCGCAGCGCCAGGGCGTGTTGTGTTGGGTGTCCTGGTGCTGTAACAGCTGCTCTCCCCGCCATTTGCTGCCGTCTAATTGTGGTTTTATTGAAATGAGTCTAAATTGTCTGGGAATACATTAGCTCGCTGTCTCCCTGTGGCTTGCGCTCCGTATGGATGTGAGTACTCTGCAGAACGCTCCTGTTTTTAATCTCGCGGAACCGGCTCCCTGGAGAACGGGTGCATTTCCTAACAGCCTTAATGAGCTTCCAGAGCCGGGGTCATATTGTCTTGGCAGCGGTTCTGGGGGGCCGGGGGGCTCGCTGTGCTCCAGACTGTAAATAAAGCCGTGCCCGCCGATGCTCCCGGGAATCCCTTTGCTCCGGTAGCAGGCAGAGTGTGCGCATTGCAAAGCGGTTCCTGCAGCCCCTGTGACAGTCTTTAAGCATTTTAATATTTTGCGAATGATCTATTGAGGGTAACGAGCAGATGACAGACTGCATTTCAAGGTGTGGATTATCTGTTAGAGCTCTGCGCTGACAGGCTGCTGCCGAGCAAGGCAAGTACGAGCGGTCTGTTGTGTTACAGGAGGGGTCAGCACCTCCTACCACGGCTTGGAGAAAACCCCGCTGCTGCTCTGGGGACATCGGGAAATCCCTGCCCTTGGCCGGGCGGCGCCGATCCTGCCCATGGAGTCAGAGCTCCTGTCCTGCCTGCTTAGGAGGAGCTTGGTGGCGGGTCCCCGGTGCTGGATGGGCTCATGGGCTGTGACATGTGCCATCACCTCTGCAGCTCTCAGGCAGGCAGGTGTGCAGGTGCTTCACTGATCTATGAAGTGACTTGTGTGGCAGGGTCGGTGGTGCCACCCCATGCTCCCCCACCCCCTGCATCCCGGCGGGCTCCACAGTCCCCAGCGAGGTGTTGGCTGTGGGACACGAAGCTCTTTGCCCTGTCACACCTTTTGCAGTTGGCACTGCCCAACCCAGTGTGCCAAGCTTGGGCCAAAAGGGGCCCTGTGGGCTCAGGGTGACGGTGCCTGGGACATTGTCCCCTGGGTACCCCTTGCTCTGCTGTGGGGGCGACCACCACTGCAGGGAGGGCAGGTGCTGCCCTATTGCTGTGCTGGCTTCGTTACAGTGAGATTAATGCTGGTTATTGGGAGTTTTTATCACCTCAATGTTTCCTCTCAGCTCCTGAAACCAGCTTCAGCCTGGATTTATTACCTGGCAAATAAATACAAGTGCTGGTTTATTTGGCTCCTTGTTCATCAGAAAGGAATGAAAATGTAAGCAAAATATTAAAAATAAAATAGACTCGGTTTTTCTTTAATTGACCTTTGATTTTTAACGTAATACCTTCCCCATGTTGCTGCTTCAGCCTTTAATTTCTCTCGGTGAAGTGGCTGTGTTCAATGATTCATTCTGTCCCGAGGCAAAGCACACACTGTAATTGGTTTTTAACTTCCTGGAATGTCAAAGCCAGGATTGAAATTTTACGTATCACACCACCGATTCAATACTGGCTTTAATAATAATGTTGCAGAAAGGAAAGCAGATTTACAGCTGTAGAAAAATGTAATCAAATTTTGAGCCTGAACACAGTAAGTCCAAATGCTAGGTTTCATTCGGAAACTTGTTAGATAAATGTGACATCACCTGCGAGGTTCCCAGCTCATTTCTGCTTCTCCGTGCCGCGGCTGGGGGAGCGGGGGGAGCGCGGAGGGCCGGGACAAGGCGGGAGCGCGGCTGCTGGAGCCCCGGCCGGGGCAGCGCCCCGAGGTCCGGCCGAGGCAGCCGCTGCCGCCGGGGCTCTGCCGGGCCGGGCACTGCGGGGAAACACCCGACAGCTCTGCAGGCACCAAACAAGCAATCGATTTTGGCCAATTAATGTCTGATAAAAACTAATAACCCTCCTCTCCCTTTCTTATTACCGAATGACCTCCAGCGATCCATTAGTTTAACAAATGATATGCGAACGTTCGGCATGGCTAATGACTCCGGATTAAACCCGCTGACACCTAATTCGTCAGCGTGCCCGCACCACAGTGCCTGTTGTGCCGCGCTCTCCATCACCCCCGCGTTCCCACAGCACCCAGCGTGTCCCTGACACCCTGCAGGGCGCTGGCCCCGCGTCCGCCCCGTGCCGTGTCCGGAGCCGCCGGTGCTGGGCTGCACCGCAGCCCCGTGGTGCCGGTCCTCCCCGGTGCCCTCGGACCGCCCCGCTCCAGTCCCGCCCTGCTGCGCTCCCTACCCTCTGCTAGGATGTCCTAAAAAGCTAACTAAGCTGAAATTATTTTCTTCCCTTGGAAAAAGCCTTTAAATAATGTATTGCCCTCACTTGCTGTTACTGAGTGTTTTTTTAAACCCAGCGAACTTTTCCTTCTCACTCGTGTGTTGCATCTGTTTGTTGTAGGGTGTGAATTACCCTTGGGAGGATCGCTGGAAGTTCCATCTCGAGCCTCGTGGCCCCTGAGCTCCCAGCCTGGCCCCTGGAGCGCAGGGCTCTGGGGCGGCCACTCGCAGGGGCGGAGGGGAAAATCTCCCAGCCCTGTTCGCAGTGAAAAGAGCCGAACAGCCCCAGAGGCAGTGGGGGAAGGATGAGAAGGGCCCCGCAGTCTCGCTCCCATCTGACAGCGCTCCATCACCCCGGCGAGTGCCTGGCAGCCCTGGCTGGCTGCTGGGAAGACTTCCTTGGGCTCGTGGATTGTCCCTCCCAACCAGCTGCCAGTGCTGGCAGCAGGACCGCACCAACTCCGGCCTCAGCCCAGCTCCTTCCTGCAGAGCCCCGGGCCAATCGGAGCCTCGGCTGAGCCGGGGGTGCAGCACCGCGGCCAGTCCTATTGATTTTGATGGTTGCTAATGGTCTTTTTCATACAGTAAGAGGCTTTTGTGGGGAGAACTTAATCCAGTCCTATCACTGTATGAAATTGTACTGTTCACTGCTCAGATTTCCAGGATGTGAGCTACTTTAATAGCAGAGGGAGTTTTATCTAATCTATTTAATGCTCCGATATTTTTATGGCGTGACAGGTCCTAATTGCACTGCTGCAGTACCAGGAGTGTGAGAGGCCATGGGCCTGCTGGGTGTGAGGGAGCTGTGCTGGCACACGGTGTCTTGTGGGCACCTTGGCAGTGACTGTCACTGTCACCAGGAGCTGTGCT
The DNA here is from genome assembly GCA_013397195.1 of Hylia prasina. Classification (NCBI taxonomy): domain Eukaryota; kingdom Metazoa; phylum Chordata; class Aves; order Passeriformes; family Sylviidae; genus Hylia; species Hylia prasina. Next base: position 360,831 of record VYXD01016171.1, read on the forward strand.
GAGCCCCAGTATAGCCACCAACACAGATTATTGAGGTGAGGCTGGTGCTGGAGAGGATGGAAATGTGCAGGGAACAGGAACTTGGTGCTCCCCAGGGGAATTTTTTTTGTCTTTTCTCTCCCCAACAATGCTGCTCTTGCTGCTGGACAGTCAGGGTGGGCCAGGGGCTAAGCCTCACATCGGGGGGGGTGACAGAGGTGACCCCTCTTGGGACAAGGGATGCCAGGGCAGGGTCAGGTCCTCTGTGCTCCAGGATGTGCTCTCGTGCAGGGCAGGCAGGGTGTGCTCAGGGCAGGCAGGACGTGCTGACAGCACGATGCACATGTGCCTGTGCTGCAGGACACACTCCCCTTGCCACGCATGTGACATGTGCCAGCCCAGACCTCTCCAGCTGCGCCCAGCTCTCTTCCTGTGGCCGGGAGCAGAGCTCAGGGGTTGGCTTGTGCAGGCCTGGAGATGAGCTCCTGCCTTTGAACTAAGTGTGCAGAGAGGTCTCATGGACTCTGATGGCCAGGACCAAAGGTTAGGAAATGTCTCTTTGTAACTTATGTAAATGAAAACAAATGAGGTTTTCATGATTACATTTAATTAGCTTTTCCACAAGTAGCAGTAGTTGATATGGTGTGAGCCAGAACGGGTGGTATGTGTGCAGCTAAGCACCTTCATTCCAAGTGTTTTTAAAAAATTAATCCGCAAGATGCAAATTATCTATTAAATGCTCAAGAAGAAGGTTTCAAACGGGAAAAAAAAAGGCACAAGGAAAGCAGCAGCTCTGCAAGCCCTCCATGACTGTGGTGTGCAGAGCAGCAGGGTGGGATGTGCCACATGTGCCCGCTGTGCCACAGGGGATGTGTCTGTCCTGGAGGCTGTGGGGGACACGGCTCTGTCTCCATGGCTGTCCCACAGGGGTGGGGTGGCCCCAGGCAGACAGCCGTGCCCGGTGTGTGGTGCAGGACATGCCCCTGGCTGTGGCCACAGGGGATTTCCAGAGAATGCTCCATCAGTGTGGCTGCAGGTACTGGGTGCCCCCTCCTTCCCTGCCCCATCCAACTCTGGCAGCGTTGCCTTTTGCTCTGCCCACGCCGAGCAGAGGATGGTGAGGATGGGGGGAAATGTGCCAGGCCTGGGCTGTGCCAGGCTGAGGCTGGGAGCTGGGGTGGGTGCTGGGTGCTGCTGCAGCAGGGTCCTGCACAGCCTGGCCCTAAGAGAGAGGTTTCAGCCAGGGTCAGAAACAGCTCCCCTTGGAGCTTCCCTCTTGATCTTGAGCCTCGTGTCGGGTGGGAGGAGAACACAGACTAAGAGACAGCAGAGTGAGTGAGTGAGATGGTTCGGACAACTGCATCCAATTAGCCTGACATTAATCCTGGGCAAACATGTGGAAAAATCACTGCAAAATTCAATTAATGGGAGAATTAGAGCCTGGGAATATAAATTCATGCCCGTCAGCATGGTTGAGCAGAAGTAGGTCCTGTCAAACCGACCTGATTTCATTCTTTGATGAGATTCTGAGTTTGGTGGTGGCGGCACAGAAATGGCCTGTGTTTCCCTCAGTGTTACAATGCCTTGGGGAATAAGTGATGAAAATGGATTAGAATGCAGGACTGAGGAACTGGGAGGGGAAGTCTTGCTCTGCAGCTGGGTGGCAATGGCAGTGTCTTCCTGGGGAGCTGTGCCCCAATGCAGGTGTGAGACCAGCAGTGCCGTGGGGCAGGAACGCCTGGTGCTTGGGCAGTGTGAGTGGAGGAGGGACAGGAGTGCTGCTCCTGCCGCTCCAGGGCAGGGAATCACCTGGCTGGCATGGGATCAAGAACTCCCCTCCCACAGCACTGGCTCTCAGGGGAAAACGTGTGTGTGCACAAAACATCAAGTTTGCTTTATTCAAATTATTACATGAATATGATTCTGAGTGTCGGAAAAGCAGCAGAAACTGCACCCAAATCTCTGGTGTCCTGGCAGGGTGCAGGTGGTGTGCATGTCATGGCCAGAGTACTCGCTGCCCCATGCCTGGGCACCCCCAGTGCTGCCAGGCTGGTGGATGCTCCTGTCCCTGGGAAGGTGACAGGCAGCCAGGCTACAGGGACCACTTGGCTCCGGCACTGCCACCAGTGTTTCCAATTTCCCTCTGTAAATTGTTTCTGTCAATATTTTAATTTCATTTGGGCTGAGCAGGTGGAGCAAAGGCAGCGCATCCTGAGCAGATCATTTGTCTCCTGCTCTGGATCTCGGCGGGGACCCAACACATGACAGGATGCCAGCAGCTCCTCCCAGATGGAACCAGGATCTGGCTGCAGGACGGCCAGAGCAGGAGGGGATCGAGCCCCGCTGCCTCTGCACCCAGTGCCCTGCAGCAGGGCTGGGCTCCGGGGCAGGACTCACGGCCAGGGACCCTCTGGTCCTTCCTATGGGGCCACCAGTGTCACAGGAGCACCACCGAGGCCGGGGCCTGGCTCAGCAAAGCCCCACATGGCAGAAAGTGGCAGCGGTGACAGTGCCAGGGCTGCTGGAGCACTGAGGCCATGGAGGGCAGAGAGCCCCTCGTGTCCCTTCCGTGCTCCCAGGTGCTTCCAGGTGTGGCAATGAGGTGTGTTTGAGGAGAGGAACAACGTCTAACCAGATGGTGGGGCTAATAAATTGCCCAGGAAAAGCAAACTAGTACATGCAGCTCGTGTTTCCTCTGCATGTCCATTGCAAAGTGCCAAAAGAAATCTGTCTCAGGAATTATTTCAGAGAGGGTAATTTCTGTTTCCCAGTTGCTGTCATACATTAGAAATATCTGAAATGCCTCCGGTTTCCAGTGGTGAGGAGCAGCCAGGGGCTGCCATGGATGAGAAGCACTAAAAGAAAATAAATTAGCCTCTTGCACTCAGCCTTTCTCACCACCGAACCACGAGTGACAAGCAGCTGCTGCTTAAGTAACGACCAGAATAATGAGCAGAACAAGATCCGCAAGGGAATATTAACTCTGAGAAATAACATTTTCTCCTCCTTTTGAAGTTTGCCCTGGCAGCCCCTGGCGTGGAGGTGAGCCATGGCCTGTTGGAGCTGGCAGGGAGGGGCGTGGTGCTGTCCTGCAGCATCCTCTGCCCCACACAACCAGTGCCAATACTCTTCCCTTCCTTTCCCCTCATCAATCCCATGCCAGTCTGTCTTTTCCTGGCCTAGCCAGGCATAAACCTGCTGTGCTTCCCATAGCTACTATTCCCATAACCCAGTCACCTGCAGCCAGGGGAACCAACAGGATTGGCACTGGTCACTGCAGCACTACATTCCTCATTCCTACATACTCATCCCAGCTCTGCAGCCACGGAAGAGCCTGAGCAGATGGGACAAGGCCACTCTGGACTCTGAGCTAGGCTGTGTGTTTGCAGGCAGGCTGGCCCCAGTTCATGTAAGCAGGTCGTTGTAGCAGCCAGAGCTTCTTAGTGGCCATGAATGAGCCCCTGTGGGCTGGCACAGGAGTGAGGGGAGCCACTGGCACCCAGATCCTCTGTAGCAGCTCCATGAGCCCACCTGTCCCCTGGGCTTGTCCTGCAGCTGTTCTGTATTTCCCAAAGCCAAGTGGGTGTGTTTGTCAAGCTCATAACAGGAACGACCCAGTTCTGAGCCCTGCTGTGTTGGAATGAGTGTTTTCAGGAAGTTCATCCCTCTGAAGATGTAAACCAGCAGCACTCCTGAATTTCAATTCCTTTATCTACTCTGGTTGGCTGAGTCATCCAGGGATCATTCCCCTGACGTGTTGCTTCATGTGTATACAAAATCACCATTATCCAGGGCTGCAGTTTGGAGAAAGTGCCTTGTTTCCCAGTGGTGATTAATGATGATAATCTTCCCTCCCATTGAGCCTCTCAGGTACCTGTTGCAGAGCCGCCATCCCCAGAGGATTGTGTGCACTTAATGTGCCACCGTCAGGAAAACTACACATCCTTCTGCTGAGGAAAGACATAGAACAAACCTAAATGGGGCTGTAAGTTTTCTTTGTCTTGTTTCCTGCAACACCCCTTTCCATCTCTCCCACATGGGCGAGCAGCAGGGAAGCAGCTGTTTGGATGTGCTCTCCCCAAGGGAAACACTGCTCTGTCTTCACCTTAAACCTTCCCGTGGCTGTGGTGAATCCACAGAGCAGTTGGTGCTGATAGGGCTGTGCTCCCACCTGTGCTGTGGGGTGGCAGCCACTGCCTCAGCCAGCAGGTGCAGAGCATCCTGCCCTGGATGGTGACAGTCACTGCAGGGGCCTTGGGGACAGCTGTCGCTGTGCTTAGCTGGTCTGAGGAAAAGAATCACCCCAGCAGCTCTGCTGGCAGCACGTGCCACCAGCTGCTCTGCAGGGCTGTGAGGCTGCAGGTGGGACAATCCCTTGGCCCAGCCCATGGAGCTGTGAGGCTGCAGGTGGGACAATCCCTTGGCCCATCCCGTGGAGCTGTGAGGCTGCAGGGGGGACAATCCCTTGGCCCAGCCCGTGGAGCTGTGAGGCTGCAGGTGGGACAATCCCTTGGCCCAGCCCGTGGAGCTGTGAGGCTGCAGGTGGGACAATCCCTTGGCCCGTCCCATGGAGCTGTGAGGCTGCAGGTGGGGTGATCCTTCAGCTGCTCCCCCTGACAAGACGCTGTCAGCAGTAGGTTTTCTATTGCACTAATAATTTGGACTTGCACTAATAATTTGGACTTGCAATTTTGCCAGGGCTGCTGGTGCCAGGGAGGCAGCCCTCTGGTAGAGACAGCCCTTGGCAGAGTCTGTGCCTTGACAAGCTGCAAGCGCAGGAGTGAGGGCATTAAAATGCTTGTGTTGATCTGGCAGGGACAGAGCTGGGACAATGACAGGCAGTGATTTGCTGGGAAAGAGGGAAATGACAATATTCTCCACCAACATTATTATAGGGCTGTGCCTCAGGGTGGAGAACCCAAGAGCTGTGAGGAGGACTTTAATTTTCTTTTTCTCCTCAAGGAGAGCTAATGGCATTTAGTGCAGCCCCAGCCACCAGCCAGCCCGGCACTGAGCCACTGAGGCACCAAGCACCCTGTGTGCCACACCAAGCACCTGGCAGTGCTGAGGGGATTGTCCCCACCTGGGGCCAGGGCTGGCAGCGGGGGAGGTGCCCCCCTGCTCGGCTCCGTTCTGCAGAGACCCAGCACATCTGAATGAGCTTGTCAAATGAAATTTTCTGTCTGGTTAGAAATGGATTTTAGAGCTCCTCGCTCACATGTAAACATTTTTAGTGGTCCCCAGTCAAATCAGAGCCAGTGAGAGCAAACATCAGCCTGAGCAGACCCAGTCCCTGCAGGGAAATCACTGGCCACGGAAGGAAACCAAATGCATGATGGCTTCGAAAGGCATCCATTAAAGTTGTGCTGAAGCGATTCATGGTGCTGGTAGTTAGACTTTAATTAGATCTTAATCACATAATTTTATCTTTGTTTTAGAGATTAGAGCTAAATGAACGGATTGGTCTCATAACAGTGCTGTGACTAAACACAGCACTGTCACATGGCAGCTCTGTGGCAGGCAGAGATGGGGCATTGACCTCTTTGGGTGTTTTAAATAAAATTAGTGTATTTTAAATAAAGAAATAAATTTATTTAAAGCACACAAATCCACCAGAACCTGCCAACATTCAAGGAAGGTGGAGACGGAAGGATCCAAGAGGAGGGACCATGGAGCCTGGTGTGAGCCTGGGCAGCTGCCACCATCACCGTGCCCAGCCAGGGGTCCATGGTGTGTGACACGAGACATGGATTGTTTTGGCTGCCAGTTTGGATCCGTCATAGGATTAGCAGCAGAGTAACGCATCTCAGTCCCTCCTGGGCACTTTCCACACTGTGTTGCTGTTTCAGGCATCCACACCCTCGTGGCACAGGGCTGCTGTGCCCTGCAGTGTGTGTGGATGGACACGGGGATGAGCATGTCCTGAATGGCAATGGCAGTGGGGACCATCCCTTTGCTAACATGCAGGAACCTGGATATGTGTCCCAGGAGGGGGTTTTCCTCCCTTGCAGATGTGGGATCTGTCAGTGTCTGCCCTGCCTTGCATCCTGCTCTTCAGTTATTTTATTTTAGTTGTCATACAAAATGGGTTCAGGTTTGCAGAATCAGCCCCTATGTGTGGCAGGACTGGGACAGTGCTGCCGAGCCACAGTCAGCTCTGTGGGGCACAGAGCCCACCACCGGGGCTGCCCCTGGAGCTGGGATTCACCCATGCCTGCGCAGGGGCCACGTCCCGAAGCACGCCCCCGGCTGGAGCTGCAGCAGTTCCATTCAAGCCTCAGCTTTTCCCTCTCTGAGCTCTGAGCCCTGCCTGGACCTGAGCTCTGCCCAGGGCTTGCCCCTGAGCCGCTGCAGGGAGGGGAAGTGGCAGCTCTGTGCCCCATGGCCGTGGTGCTACAGCACCAGCTGCCCAAAGCCGAGCCAGCTCCATCGTCCTTGAGCCCTGCCCTGCCCTTGTGCAACGGCAGCAGCCCCTTCCCACCTTCCTTTTCCTGCTTGATATGCCACAGGAGCCACTTGAACTCATTACTGTGGGAGATTATAGGTCCCCAGGTAATAACGAGTCTTCAGATAATTACTAACAGATTCTCTAATAGGAATGAACTCAGTTGAATCCATTCAGTCACTGGGTAAATATTTATCCCTAAGCTGTCCTTATCTCCAGCCGCTGGAGCGTGCCGGAGACGCTTTGCTGTCCCCACGCCGCGCTCGCTGCAGGAGCCAGCTGCGGGCAGCGGGGATGTCGTGAATGAGCGTGTTAAGGTCGCCTGAAGTCTTAAAACACTTTGGCACAACAGGCGACCTGCGCTGACCATGCCGCGGCTCAGGGCTGGCCGGGACTCAGCATCCCACGGTGTGAGCCCCCCAAGCTCCCCTTTCCCCCCGGGAGCAGCGATCCCATGGCCAGCCCATGGGACTGCCGTGGGGTCAGTGTTCCCACAGCGCTCTGAGCAGCCCCAGCCAGGGCTAGAACGCCTTTGACAGGCACTGCTGCAGCGCCCTGGGGTGCGACACCCGCCAGCAGCTGTTGGCAGAAGGTCCCCGGGCGGCTGACACCGCACCGGCCCCATGAGCTGCCGGCACGGCCACGGGCAAGTGCCGCCCCCACGGGTAAGTGCCGGCCCCCCGGGCACGGGCAAGTGCCACCCCCATGGCCACCCGCCTGCTGTGCGGGCCAGTCCCCTGCTGCCTGCGCCCGCAGCCCTGGCTGTACAGGAGTCACTAATCGGACCAGCCGGCTAATCAGCTGCCAGGTAATGAATTATGCAGCGATGCCTAGACTTAGTGCAGCACTGATGCCATCAGGTCCTCTCGTGGCTACACGCACCTGCTCGTGGAACACCGGGCAGGGCTCGGAGAGGAGCGCGGAAAACTCTCAAAGCAGATGGAATGTGTTAATGCCCTGCGAGCCGGGCACGTCCCCGGGGAGCGGGGCCGGGCCGGGCTGGCAGCCGCAGGCACAGAGCCCCTCCTGCGGTGTTCCTGGGACTGGTGCCCCAGGGCAGCTCCTGTG
>VYXD01016172.1:3998-29159 GCA_013397195.1 Hylia prasina
AAGGAAAGGAAAGGAAAGGAAAGGAAAGGAAAGGAAAGGAAAGGAAAGGAAAGGAAAGGAAAGGAAAGGAAAGGAAAGGAAAGGAAAGGAAAGGAAAGGAAAGGAAAGGAAAGGAAAGGAAAGGAAAGGAAAGGAAAGGAAAGGAAAGGAAAGGAAAGGAAAGGAAAGGAAAGGAAAGGAAAGGAAAGGAAAGGAAAGGAAAGGAAAGGAAAGGAAAGGAAAGGAAAGGAAAGGAAAGGAAAGGAAAGGAAAGGAAAGGAAAGGAAAGGAAAGGAAAGGAAAGGAAAGGAAAGGAAAGGAAAGGAAAGGAAAGGAAAGGAAAGGAAAGGAAAGGAAAGGAAAGGAAAGGAAAGGAAAGGAAAGGAAAGGAAAGGAAAGGAAAGGAAAGGAAAGGAAAGGAAAGGAAAGGAAAGGAAAGGAAAGGAAAGGAAAGGAAAGGAAAGGAAAGGAAAGGAAAGGAAAGGAAAGGAAAGGAAAGGAAAGGAAAGGAAAGGAAAGGAAAGGAAAGGAAAGGAAAGGAAAGGAAAGGAAAGGAAAGGAAAGGAAAGGAAAGGAAAGGAAAGGAAAGGAAAGGAAAGGAAAGGAAAGGAAAGGAAAGGAAAGGAAAGGAAAGGAAAGGAAAGGAAAAGGCGGGATTGTTTCATGTCCAGCTGATCACTGGGTGTCCTTGGATTTAATCCCAACCCCGAGCCTGGTCTGTAACTCTCAGCAGAGCGTTTCTGGAGCTGCAGCTGGAGCCTGGATTTGAGATCCATTCTGCACGTGGGACACGAGTCCTGAGCTGTGCCTCGGCTCCAGAGCTGTTCTGCCTTTTCACGGCTCTGAGTTACCCCAGTTCCCTCCTGCCTCAGGCCGAGGAATATCAAATCCACATCGGAGCTGATTCCAGCTGTCCTGCCCCGGAGCCCAGCTCAGAACTTCTCTGCCCACTCACTGGAGAGGTTTTATCCGGCACTGGGAACTGGGAGAAGCCAGAATTCCAGATGCTGTCCAGAGCCCGGCAGAGCACTCAGCAGGACTCCAGAAAATGAACAAAAATGGCTTAAGGTTTCTATTTTATTGTTTGAAATCCTCCCGGAGTGGGGCACAAACACAATGAGTGTTTTCCCCGCTCTCCGTGCCCTTTTCCCAGAAATCCACCAAGATTTAGGACTGTTTGGGATATCTGAACTCTGCCCCAGGTGTGATGAGTACAGTGAGACCCAGGTGATCCAGGGAAATCACATTCCTACCCCAAAGCTCTGGACTGCTTCGGGAGCTTCCAGCTGAGATTGGCTTTGAACCATGAACCCTCCCCTCCAGCCAAATTTGCACAGGATTAAAAGGGGAAATTAAATGCTAAATTAAGTTATTTAAATGAGCTTTTGGGGTTGTTTTGGAGGGACAGCTTGGAAAAAGAATTGAAGTGTGGGAAAAGACTCCCAGAAGAAAATCCCGGCTCCAAACCATCCCCAACCTCCTACAGAGCAAAGAGCAGCCAGTGACGATCCCTGTCAGCACCCAGGGAAGAAAAACCAGGATTGGGAGATTTATCAGGGTCCATTGAAAGCCTCGACGGCAAATTAGTTTGGATTTAATCACTGACTGAAGCACGTCCCAAGGATTTGTGTCTCAGCAAGGTTTGTTTGATGTCTCTGAGATTTAAATGGCCAAGGAGGACTTGGAATCACCAAGGAGGACATGGAATCACCAAGGAGGACTTGGAAACACCAAGGAGGACCTGGAATCATCAAGGAGAACCTGGAATCACCAAGGACAACCTGGAATCACTGAGGAGGACCTGCAATCACCAAGGAGGACATGGAAACATCAAGGAGGACATGAAAATACCAAGGAAGACTTGGAATCATCAAGGAAGACCTGGAATCACCAAGGAAGACCTGGAATCACCAAGGAAGACTTGGAATCACCAAGGAAGACCTGGAAACATCAAGGAGGACATGGAATCACCAAGGAAGACTTGGAAACATGGAGGAGGATATGGAAATGTCAAGAAGGACTTGGAAACATCAAGAAGGACTTGGAATCACCAAGGAGGACCTGGAATAACCAAGGAGGACCTGAAAACGCCAAGGAGGACACGGAAATACCAAGGAGGACTTGGAATCACCAAGGAGGACCTGGAATCGCCAAGGAGGACGTGTGAGAAAAAGAACCCAACCTATAAATGAGGTTTCTTAACTTTTTGAGACACCAGAACCTGAAATTAAAAACCCTTTCAGCCACTGAGTTGGTTGGGACAACCAAGAGGGATAAAAACTTTGGAGATCTTCCCTCTCTGTGGATTTTCATGGTTTAAAAAGCGTAAAATCGTTCCCAGCGCTGTGGACGTTCCCTGACCTCCAGCCGATTGCCCATAAACAGATAAACGAAGCCAATCCCTGGCTGGAAAACTGGATTTTGGGAGATCTTTGCGAACGCTTTTGGCTCCGGAACAAGACGAGGAGCGGAGCTGAGGAATGATGAGGGGTAGGACAAGACATGATCTCATCTGAACCCGGACCAAGGGGAATGGAGGAGGAAAACAATCGCCTGAACTTACCCAGGAGAAGCAGGAATGGCGAAACTGCTGCCAAAAGTCATCCCAAAGAAACAAGAGGAAGATTAAGCAGCTGTTAAATCCCAGAAAAGAGCGGGATGGTGGAGCAAGGAATCACGAGGACTCTGCTGCTGCGGGTGGGAACAGAAGAGGAACGACAGAGGAACCTGCCAGGGGTGAAATTCCCTGTCCAAGCCCAACATGTGACTCTGGAGAAGAGGACACCAATCCAAAAGATTCCAGGGAGATTCCACGTGAGCCAGTCAGCCGGGACGCTGCAATGCACAGCTTGGCTGGGAGAAGGGAGAGGCTCCACAGAATTCCGGAGTATTGCCAGATGTTTTCTAGGATGAGGGGGAAACGGGCACGGATCTGACACAAAGGAGGAGGGAAAACCAGGAAAAAAACAGGGAACAGCTCCTTTGGATCTTTGCCTCCTCCTTGAAGGGAGCTTGGGAAAGTTTCTTCCCCCGTTTTCCGAGGTGGACAGGGCTTGGAGCAACCTGGGACAGCGGAAGGTGTCCCTGCCCATGGAATGGGATGGGCTCTAAGGTCCTTTCCAACCCAACTCGTTCTGGGATGATTCCGTGATAACGACTCCATGACAACAATTCCATGGTAACGACTCCATGACAACAATTCCATGGTAACAATTCCGTGACAACAATTCCATGGTAACGACTCCATGACAACAATCCCATGGTAACAATTCCATGGTAATGACTTCATGACAACAATCCCATGACAACAATCCCATGACAACAATCCCATGGTAACAATCCCATGACAACAATCCCATGACAATGATTCCATGACAATTCCCTGCTACGTTTGCCACACCCCAGCTCCAATCCGCTCTCTGCCCCACAATCCCGTGGTTGGATGGGAACCAGGACGGGCACGAGCCCTGTCATTCCTGCAGGATTTGTGGATGGATCCTGGAGAAATGAACCCCCCCCTCCAAGGTTTCTGTTTCCTTTGGGGCTGTGTTCCCAGAGGAAAATCCCACGGGAGAGGGACTGCCATCCCATGTGGACTCAGGCCTTTTGGATGGGGACAAACTCCTTGGGAAATGTCCTCAGCTCCTGGTGATGGAGGAAGGGAAGGGGGGCCTGCTCTGAATCCAAAGGCTCTGGCTAAACTCCAACAGGATCATTCCATTTCTCCTTCCAGGGCAAATCCCGACCCGAAATTGGGGCTTCTTCTCTCCAGACATCCCAGCTCTGATTCCCGCTCACTAAAATCCAGGAGGGATGACTCTGGATCTCCAGATAACAGATCCTGACCCGTGTGCTCGATCAAGAGTTTGGGATCAGCCCAGGGATTTTGGGAACACACTGTGACAAACAGATCCTGCTGGGCCTTATTGGAAATTTTCCCTCTGTTTTGGAGTCAGCATCATCCCAATGGATTTTCGGATGGATGTTGCTCACGCACAGAAACATCCAAGAAAGGAAAATCTATGATTTGCAATTCAAAGGATTTTAAAAAGAAAATATTTCTTCCCCCTGCACAACCCTAGTGCCTGCAATTTTAATCTACATTTAACAACAGGTTTGATTTATTTTAATCCCAAATAATCCAGTGTTGAATTCATTTCAGTGACAGCTGCATTTTAGGACGGGGATGATGTTTGTTTATAAATAAATTTATGGCTTTTGCTGATTCCTTGAATTTCTGAGGGATTGTCAAATGTTCTCAATCTTGAGTAATAAACACAAGCAAAGAGTGAGTCACTGGTTGGGGTTTTTTTGGAATTTTTGCTTTGTTCCAGCAGTGAAATGATAACTCAGAAGTGTCTTTGAGCCAGAAAATCAGAAGGGGTAGAAGAAGAGAGCAAGAAAATGGATTAATTTTTGAGAAATCGACATTTTGACAACTCTTTTTTGGTGGGAAACGGTTATGATGAGGTTTGACCTCTCTGATGAGGCGAAACGAGGAAAGAACGTCACAAATAAATATTGTCTGTCAAAGATTTCTGTTCAGGACGGGAGGGAATGGCCTCAGGCTGGGCCAGGGGAGGCCCAGGTGGGACACCAGGAGGAATTTCCCCATGGAAAGGGTGGTCAGGCCTTGGAGGGGGCTGCCCAGGGAGGTTTGAAGTGCCCATCCCTGGAGATGTCCAAGGAATTCCAGGATATGGCACTCAGTGCTCTGGTGGGGATTGGGCACAGCTTGGGCTGGATGACCTTGCAGGGCTTTTCCAACCTCAGGGGATTTTGGGATTCTGTGACCTGCCATGGATGGAGAGGAGCTCCAGCTCCTGGCAGAACCTCACGGCCACCACATCCCCTAGCAGGTCTGAATCCAAACCTTGGGCATGTGGAAGGGAGGAGATTTTTCCCTGGATTCCGCTGGGCTTTGGTCAGGCCCAAATCTGAGAGGAGGACAAAGATGTGGGACACGAAGCCAGGATCCCACCCGCTCTTCCTGACTTTCTTCAGGGTTTGGGAAATCGATCCTTAATTAGCCCTCGAAGGGGCAGCTGGTTGCTGCTGGTGGAGTCCTTCTCCTCATTAAGGTTTGGATTAATTGTCCAGAGAAACTGTGGTTGCTCCGTCCCCGGCAGCGCCCAAGGCCAGGTTGGACACCGGGGCTTGGATCACCCTGGGATCATGGGAGGCGTCCCTGCCCATGGTAGGGAGTGGGACGAGGTGACCCTTAAGGCCCTTTCCCAACCCAAACCATTCCGGAATTCCACGGCCCTTTGGAACAGGACATTCGGAGGGCGGAGTGAGGGACAATTCCGAGCTTTGGAAGAAAGGGCCAAAGCCGCTCTCCAGGAGCACCCACAAAAAGGGGGGGCTGGGTTCCCCACCCCGGGAACTGATTTTAGCCCCCAGCGTCCCTCCGGGATGTGCCAGTTCCGTGCCCTTGGTGGTTCCCTCTCCTCTGGAAGGGGCGGGAACGCCGCGCATTCCCACAACCACATCCAACCCTTAAACTTTACCCGTTCCTGCCTCGCTCCCAGCACTCAGGGAGAGGAGGGGACAATCCCTGCCCGCATCCATGAGCTGTTCACCCTCCCCTACCCCGGAGGAGCGAGGATTCCCCAAGGGGAAGAAGAACGTGACCTTTCCCAGCCCCGTGCGTGTCACCAGGCAGAGAACAAACCAATCCCAAGCCACCGGCCCCCAGGGCGGCTCGTCCCCTCCCGGGACGATGGCACCCTCCCTGCACGCCCCCTGCTTTTCCTGGGGGACGCTCCCGTCCTCCTTGGCCGCCCACGCTCTCCAAGGGATCCAAGGGCCACCCCGGAGAGCTCCCAGGATCTCTGGTGTCCAGCAGGTCCGGAGAGCTCCGGCTCCGTTATCACCAGGACGTGGCGCGGGTCACGGAATTCATGGATGGGGCCACCCGCTGGCCACGGTGGTGGCCCGCCTTGTTTGTTTGTTTGTTTGTTTGTTTGTTTGTTTTTTTCCCCAAATAACTTAACCTCTCATTCCACAGAACAGAGAAACTGCGCGGAAAACCCTTGGAATCCGCCGCGTGGCCCGACGGTCTCTTCCCACTAAATCCTCTCCGGGAACCTCTTTTCACCCTTCAGCTGAAAATTTCTTTTTTCTTTTTTTTTTCCCCCCTTTTCCTCCCGTCTTTTACATCACTGTCTCTCTCTCCTCTTCCACGAGGACCGTGGGCCTGTCTCCCTCGTAAAGCCCGGAGCCGTTCAGGTATTCCTCGTCCTTGTTGTACTGCTCGGGGCCGGAGGAGGGCATGGAATTCTCCGAGATGGAGCCGTTCTTCACGTAGCCCGGCAAATTCCGGTGGCCGTTGAGGGTCCCCGGAATCAGTCTGGTGTTGAGGTGCAGGGCAAGAGCCCCTCTGGTGGCAACGTTGGTGATGCTGGTGTGGGAAACCATCGGTCCATAACTGTAGGTTGTGCTCCCACTCCGGGCTTTCCTTTTAAAGTCAAGGGCTAAAGTCCACCTGCTCCATGACTTCTTTATTTCTGCTTGGACCTTGAGGGGGGAAGAAAAAAAAACAAAAAACCAGACGTGAACGGGAGGAGGAAAATGTCGTGAAAATGTGGGATTTTTTTCTGGATGGGGATTTGGGATTTCGTGTTTTTTACGGGTCCCTCCCAAATCAGGAGATTCTGATTCCGTGAAGTTGGACAGAGCGACAAGTTCACGTTAAATCCGCCCTTTCCAAATGAAACATTGGACACCGGGAAGACGGAATGGCTGAAAAGATCTGGCTGGAAAGGTGGGATGTCCAACCCTCCCAACTTTGGAGATTCTGTGATTCCATGAAGTTGGACAGAACGACAAGTTCACGTTAAATCTGCCCTTTCCAAATGAAATATTGGACACCGGGAAGACGGAATGGCTGAAAAGATCTGGCTGGAAAGGTGGGATGTCCAACCCTCCCAACTTGGGAGATTCTGATTCCATGAAGTTGGAAAGAGCAACAAGTTCACGTTAAATCTGCCCTTTCCAAATGAAATATTGGACACTGGGAAGATGGAATGGCTAAAAACATCTGGCAGGAAAGGTGGGATGTCCAACCCTCCCAACTTGGGAGATTCTGATTCCATGAAGTTGGAAAGAGCAACAAGTTCACGTTAAATCTGCCCTTTCCAAATGAAATATTGGACACTGGGAAGATGGAATGGCTAAAAACATCTGGCTGGAAAGGTGGGATAGCTCTGCCCAGGGGTTAAGGGGTGGAGAGCAGCACATCCAGGAGGGAATTGTGTCAATGTCCCAAGAAAATCAAGTGTGAGTGGGAAAACCACCTCGAGAGGCACCTGAATCCTGGGAAATTAGCCCAGAATGGGAATTTTAGACTGGGTCTGAAGCGGGTTGCTAAAGTTAGGATGAGATAAATTTCCCTTAGATTTTATCCTGGTTTGATCTTCAGAACATAAACAGTGATTTTGTAGTTTTATTTCCCCTTAAAATCCATAAATTTAGGTCATAAATTCCCCTTAAAATCCACAAATTTAGGTCATAAATTCCCATAAAAATCCATAATTTTCTTTTTATGCCACTCCATGGATGCTCTTCCCCGGGGTGCAGCCGCTGACCATCCACTCCCTTAATTAGCAGCAATGGAGGGAATTAATGGAAAGGAGGAAATTAAAGTATATTATTCTGGAAATAGATTTAAAAAGTCAAAAGAACCTGGAAAAATCCAGATTTTTTTTGTTTGTTTGTTTCTTTTGTTAATCAGTGACTGCATCAATCCATTTTTCTTCTTTTAATTTGAAACGAAGCAGCACTAAGCATCGCTCGTGCTAGAAAATTAGAAATTCCACTTTTTTTTTTGTTTGTTTTTCTCTTTTTTCCTCCATTATCTGCTTCCAGTAGCTCATTTATCAGTGCCACATTGACCTGGGGGTTTTCCCACCAGAAGGAAAAAAAAAAAAATGAGGATTTGAATTTTTTATGCGGACTGAGAGACCTTGGACTGCAAAACAAGGTCGGTGGTTTGAAAAATGAGGACGTGCTGATGTGCCTCCACCTGGGCGTGGAATTAACCCAGGAGAGGAGGGAACGAAGGCGTTCGTGACTCACCTCTCCATTGCAAAAACAGTATATGATGGCGACAAAAAATCCCTGGAAGGAGGAAGAAGCAACAAGTCAGCGGGAAATTTAGGGAAGTTTGGGTCTCTTTTCTGCCCGGCACCCCCCCGGGCTTCTCTGAGGTTGGGGGGACACCCAAAACCTGCCGTGGAAAATGCGTGTGAGAAATGTGGGGCATGGCAGGGAAGCGGAGAAAATTCCCTGTGGATGGGAATTCCCGAGGCAGCAGAGTGTCCTGAGGGACAAGAGGTCAACGGGATCCTGGGGTGCCTCGGGAATACCATTTTTTTTTTCCTGGATGGACTGCCCCTTTTCTTGTGTTTTGCAAATGGAAAACAGATTTGAGGCGAAAACGTTTTCAAATCCCCTCGTGGGTGGATCCTGGTGTATTGGAAACCCAGCCCCGCTCCCAAAGGCAGCCTCGCTCCCACACTTCCCTCCTCTCCCCGCTGAAACTCCCAAGGTTTTCCCGGAGCTCCCATACCTGGAAAGAGTTGAACAGCATTTCATAGTGCATTTGAACTTGCCAAAGAATCCCTGACACGTCTGTGTATGGCATAGCCATGAAAACAATATAGTGAACGCCAAACAGAGGCATAAGGACGAGGGTAGATTTCAGCAGCTTCCTGCAGGGGGGGAAAATAAAAAAAAAAAAATGGGACACAGCAGGAATTAGAGCTTGGAAAAGCCTCCCGACGTCACCAGCCCAGCCAGGTTTGTCACCAGGCGTGAGCTGCTCGTGGGTTTCTCCTCGTGCCCTTGGATTTGGGATGTTTACACAGGTGCTGCGGAATTCCACCTGGAATTCCAAGCTGCTGCTTCACGCTCCAAGCGCGTGCCAGCCTGACCCTCCACCTGTCCTGGTGTGATGCTGGAGGTGACAACACTGAGAGGCTTTTTCCAGCCTCGGACCAGCTCCAGGTTTGGGTCAGGATCATGGGTGGAAGGCGGGAAGGAATGAAAGTGATGCCTGCAGTTTTATTTCCCTGTCTCCCAGGCTCTGGAATCTCTGCCAGGGTCACTCAGCTCTGCCCAGAGCAGGGACACAAAACAAATCCTGTTCCTGCTGCACACCAAGGACAGCCGGGACAAGTTTCCAGCCCAGCAGCACAAACAAGGGTGGCTGGAGGGAGGGACGAGCAGGATGGGACTGCACAGCCTGGAGCTGGGACTGGGCAATTCAACCCCAAAGTGCAAATGGNCCCACCTTTGGTGCAGCCCTGCCCAGGCTCTTGTCCTGCCCAAGGCGTCCCTTAAAGCCCTTTCAATAAATCTCTGCTTTATTCTCCAGCTCTGCCCAGTCCCTGCTCCAGCTCAGCATTCCCAAGGCATCAAAAGGAATTTGGTGCTGCAATTCCAGCCCTCAGGCTCCTCCAGCCTCCAAGTCCCCTCATCCCTAAAGGATGGTTCTCCATCCTCACGTGGTCCTGCACTGCCCACAGCGGCTGACACTGCCCGGGCAGGAGGTTGGAGAGTCGATTTCCAGAGCTCTTTTCCAACCTCAACCCTTCCGCTGAGGCAAGGCAGGAAAATCCACCCCGGATCGGTGGCGACGAGCAGGTCTGGAGGGGAGGGAAGTGAGTTAGGAGCGGAATTCCTCCAGACACCCGGGGTGGGGAAGAGGAGAGAGCCCAGGTGAGCATTCCCAGGAGGCGCTTTGGGCTTGGGAAAGCTCCTTTCCTCAGGAAGCAGCAGCACAGGATCAGTGCTGGGGACTCCGAGGAGGCTGGGCCGGCTCCGGAGGGAACCAGCATCTCTGGAATTCTCTGATAATCGAGGGATTAAACCCGGTGCCAAGAGTTCCAGCAAGTCCCCGAGCTCGGCGGGGACCGGGAAGGGCAGGAACGGCTCCCGGAAAAACCCCGGCACCGCCTCTGTCCAGCGCCTGCAAACCACCGAGGGAATTCTACACTTTAAAAGGAGCGGGCTCCATCCAAACCATAATTAATGGCAAAGCTTCAGCCAGGGAGAAGTAAATAAGTGGATAAATCAGAGCCCTGACGGGGCGGCGGGGAAAACTGGGAGGCGTTTTCCTGCCAAATCTCCCTCCTGCCTCAAATGCGTGTTTGGAGGGGGAGGTGGGAGCGGTGAGCTCATGGTTTACATCCCAAATCTTTGAGCTCTCCCCCCTTTCCCAAGTGTCCTGTTGGGCAGTGCAGGAGATCCTGAGAAGCCTTGGGAGCAGCCTCGGTGTCCCAGCAATCCGATTTTTCCATCCAATTTTTGACCACGCTGCAAATAACCTGAATTATCAAGGGAGACGAGCTGGCAGGACAAAGGAAAACCAAACAAAAAACGACACGAAATTGGAATCTTTTTTTTTTTCTCTTCCCAGTCCAGCCAAGGCGCTGAAACACCCGCTCAAGGGCAGGTTTAGCAAATAGGCCGAGCTTAACAAAGCTCAGGAGGGAAGTAAAAAATAAGCAAATAAACTGATTAGAGTTTTACGGCTCTCAACGGCACAAACGAGGCTTTAGCTTTGCACTTTTTTGCTTCAAAAACCGTCCGAAGAGCCGGAACTCCTCCTTAACCTGCAGCAGGCTGGAACCGAAAGGTTTAGGAGCGTTCTAAATCGATCCCAAAACCGTTCATTCTGCATTGCCACACTTGGAAGGCAAAAAACTTCTCCAGTTACTTCAGGTGGCACCAGCGTCACCCTCCAGGGCCACGGGAGTGAGGCAAGGGCTTTGTCCCACCCTGGAAAGGGGACAGGGCAGGTGACACTCACCTGTACTGTTGTCTCGAGTCGCACCTCCCTGCGTTCGTCTCTCGGAGCTTGGTTGCCAGGACTCTGATAATATTGATAAAGAGAATAAAATTTACCTGCAGGGAAAAGAAAACAGACAACAAGGGGAAATGAGAGGCGTTAGGAGTGGATGGAAGTGGCGGAGTGTCACCCTGAATTTCCACAGCCTTCCAAGAGTTTTTAAAGCCTTCTGGGAATCTCTGGAATTCTCTGACTTTCCTAAAGCTTTTCCAATGTTTGCATGTTGGAGTCTTTCAAGGACTTTGCAGGAAAAACAATCTTTGTTTACATCCCTCTCTCAAGGAGAGACCTTTGATGGCCTTTTGTCTCTGCCAGTGTGGATGGAGAGGTGGCAACTTCTCCCTCCAATCCAGAGGCAATCCCTGGAAAACTATATAAACCCTAGTTGTAAATAAATTTCTCTTTCCTGCCTCTGGAGCTCACTTTGTGTGCCGAGCCTTCATCCCGTGTCCTGCTGTGACAGTGGAGCTGTTCAGTTTTTCCCCCAGGAGAGGCAGGGGCTGGGAGTGGGGAGGAAGCTCCTCCCGTGGGAGGGATGAGCATTCCAGGAATTATCCCAGGGGGTTTTAACCTTCAGGGAGAATATGGGGCGGCTCACGAGGTCTGGAGATCTCACAGGGAAACGTCTGAGCCAGCCAGCCCAGCAGGCTCCTGGAGAAGGCCAAAATGAGGTTTTATTTGTCTTCCAGAGCCCAGCTGGGGTTCAGATCCCCTCGGGGTACCCGCAGGATGTCTCCCCACGTTTCCACGTGCAAAAGGAAAAGAGGAACAAGCCCAGTGCACCAGGGTGGAGACGCAGGGTGGGCCTAGCTGGAGATGGCAGCTCAGAAATGCAGGAGGGCAATGGAAGTGTTGGATCCCTCCCCTATTCCCACTGCCGAGCTTCCTCTGGGAAGTGTTTGGGATGGAGCAGGAGAGGACAGTCAGGGAATGTCACCTCCCGCCCTTCAGGGGGACACATCTCTGAACCTGCAGCAGTGTATTTGAACAGCTCCAGACAGTCTTCAGTCATCCTTATCCAGCCCTCAGGAATTCGTCAAGACATAAACGGTCACCCTGGTTTTGAGGATTTTTCTGGGCCCTCTGATTTGTCTTTCAGATTGGAGTCAGAATTTTTACTTTCCCACACCTTTACTATAAACAACAGCTTTGTTTTCCTGACTGTCCTTCGTTGTTTGCATATTTTTAGGTAGGAGGAGAAAGTTGATTGACAGTTGTCCTGACCAATGTGGTTTGGGAGGTGGGATTTCATCCTCCAACCCACAGGCACCTTTGGAAATGGATAAAATTGAGTTTTGTAAATAAACTTGGGGCTTTTCCTGCTTTGCTCCTCACCGTGCCCTCATGAAGTTCTTTCCTGTCGTGTCGTAGCAATAAAACTGTACCAAAATAAGCAAGAAGAGCCTGAGAAAGAGAACCCCAAGGCTGCAAGGACTGGATGGAGGAGGGCCATGAAGAACTGGGCTGTGNAAATTTCTCTTTTCCTGCCTTTGGAGCTCACTGTGTGTGCTGTGCCTTCACCCCGTGTCCTGCTGTGACAGTGAAGAGCAGTTTTATATTTTTTACGTGCACAAATAGAGCTCAGTGTGAACAATAAGTGGCTTCTGCTCCATCACACTGGTTGGTCCCACAGGAGTCCTGAGCTCCAGCACGAGCCCAACTCGCGGCCAACCGCTCCAGAAAATTCCAGAGGTGTCTGAGCTCCTGGGAACAGGCTTCTCCCCCAGGAAGGAGTGGAATCCCCATCCAGGCAATTGCTGGAATCCCCACCCTGGGAACTGCTGGAACCCCCGTCCTGGGATGTGCTGGAATCTCCATCCTGGGAAATGCTGGAATCCCCATCCAGGGATGTGCAGGAATCCCCATCCTGGGAAGTGCTAGAATTCCCACCCTGGGAATTGATGGAATCCACATACTGGGAGCTGCTGGAATCTCCACCCTGGGATGTACTGGAATCCCCATCCTGGCAATTGCTGGAATCCCCATCCTGGGAATTGCTGGAATCCCCATCCTGGGAATTGCTGGAATCCCTGTGGATGTGGCGCCTGGGGACACGGGTTGGTGGTGGCCGTGGTGGTGCTGGGGGAGTGGCTGGACTTGCCCTGGGAGGACGTTTCCAACCTTCCCGACTCCGCGATTCCGATCTCGTCCTGCAGGAACGCGCCGAGGAATGGAAAGGTGGGCTGGACACTGGGAATTCCCGTCCTTGTAGAGCTCCTCAGAGCTTGGCTTCCCTGGATCCCGCCGGCTGCTGGCCCGGCCAAACCCATCCGTGGGATTATGGAGAGGGTAGAGGCAGAGCCACCCTGCGACTGCCCTGAGCGGATCCATGTTTTGGGATAATGCCTCTGGATTCCTCTGGAGCCTTCACCGAGTTTCCTCGGTGGGAAGGGAGGGACCATTGTGAACCTCCAGATGGACAGTCCAGGAGACTTCCTTGGATTTGTTTTGGTTGGAGCCAGAGCAGATCCGTGTTCTGGCACTTCCATGATATACATCCCACCACAACCATTGCAGAGTCCTTCCCATGCTCAGTTATCCTCCCTGGCAAAAAACCAGGAATTCTCTGAGCTGCTGGACCATGGCTTTGACTCCTGTGGCTGGATTCCTCCTCCTCTGAGGAGGAGGAGGTGCAGGATGATTTGCCGCTGCTCTCCATAAAAAAGAGCAGGGAAGGTCGTGCCATACCCTTTCCATCACTGGGATATGAGTGAGAATTCTCTCCCATACCCATTCCCCTGTTTCCATGAGGTTTGTGGGGATTTTACATCCCTGCAACCCCCTTCCCTGAGTTCCACTTGGCTGAAATTTCCCTGACTGGCACAGGAACTATAGGGGAGGAAGGGACAGGCTGACAGGCAGGGAAGCACAGAGCCTGGGGGCATTTAATTCCTTGGAAAGGGAAAAACCAAGTGGGATTTATGTCCCTGTAGGAGCTTTTCCAGCTTTAAAGGCTCCAAAGCGGAATCTCGTTCCGCATTTGTCAGCAAAATTAAATATGTCCAACCTTATCACATCCAGGAGGGAAACTCCTCTGATTTCTCCAAACGTGCTAAATTTGAAAAGAAATCCAGGCGAAGGAATCACATCCAAATTAGCAGAAAGTGGAGATATTTTAAACCCCTCAGCCTCCAAAACCTCATCCAGAAATTTGAGGACTCGGTCCAGCAACGTGGGAATGGCAGAAGCAGCCAAGCGAACAATACGAACCCGCAGAAATTAAACAGGCACAGCCCACGGAATATCTTTGCATAGTAAACAGCTGCGTTTGCAAATTGCCCGGGCACAGGCACAGCATCCCGGAGAAACCTTGTTTTTCCAGGGATGAGCCTCAATTGGGCTCTTTCTCCTCTGCTAATTGGCCTTCAAATGAAATGCGACGGGGTTGCTGGAATTCATTTAACTGAACCCTCTGAGCTTTCTTCTCCAGCCTCCCCTGTTCCGTTTCCACAGACGTGGTCTCGGTGATGAGCCTCCGCCAAGGAATTGCTGGGGCCAGGTGGAGAATTTCCACCGAAAGGATGAAATCCAGCCCCCCACAAACCCCCCAAAAAATCTCACCTAACGGCACAGATGAGCACATCCCCCTCGGAAAATTTCCTGCTCTTTGTGCGTCTGGTGTTCTTCCCGCCCACGCTGAGCATCTTCCAAGGCCTCCTGATTCGTGGGGCAGGAGGAGGAGCCTGATTCCAAACCCTCTGGGCTGTGGAGAGATTCCTACCGACTCCACTCACGGATGAGTGGAAAGGGAGGTGGGATCTGGGGGAGTGCACGAGCTCTTTGGGGTGGATTCCATCAGGAGACTGAGCAACGGAGAACGCCAAATAAAGAGAGGGGGGAAGAGGGTGATTAATGAATTCATTAATTAGGACATGACTGAATTCACCTGGAGCAGATAATTAAATTTTCTGAGGCCCTCTCCAGCTCTGGAGAGCTCCTCCTGTGTTGGGATAATGTCACTTGGATCCTTTCTTTCCCTCTGGCTCCTGCATGGGGGCTGGAATAATCCATCCTCGGCGACTGAAGATTTAATCAAAGGTGATTCCATTGGGGCGGTTCCATTTCCCTTCCCACCTCGGGCTTCCCAAGCTCTTGCCAGTTTGGAAAGAACGGGATGACCCTAAAACATGCCTGGGAAAGGCTTTGGTCCAGCTACAGACCCCAAATTCCATCTCTTCCCACTGGAGATGCCCGGTGAGAACACGCTATCACCCCTGAGGGTTTCCAGGACCATCTGGGTGGGAAATATCTCCTTGAATGTTGGTTTCATCGATGATTCCAGGGCCTTAGCCCTAAAAATGTGGGATTTTTCTCTCCTTGAAGTCACTCACAAACCCTTCTGCCATACTCAGCCGCCAAAATTCCAGGCAGGACAAACATTAACTTCTCATCGTGGATACGCAGGGATTGTTGTAAGGCGGGATTTTTGACAACTGGGCGATTAGAGCAGGAAATCCTGGATCAGCTCTTCCCAAGGACCCAAAGGCCTCTCCACCCCCTCGCTCATCCCGTACTCACCACGATAGCTGCCAGGATGGGCACCTGAATAATCCACTTCAAATTGCCAGCACTCAAGTCCCAACACCTGAGGAGAGACGGACATCCTGTCAGGAAAGCATCGGAAGAGCCATCGGCTCCGGAGTTTCGTTGGGAAAAATCCCCCTGGAAGGATGAGCTCCTCCAAAGCCTGGTGGAAGGACCTCGCTCTAACCCTGCCTGCACTCAGTGAGACTTTGGGATATCCTTTTTCCTGCTGTTACACTACTAAAAAATGAGAATATTCCCATGGCTGGGATGGTTCTGCTCTCCAGAGGGGGAAGCTCTTTCCACACTCATCCAGACTTGTCCCTTCCGGGCAGGAACGGATCCTTTCCCACTTCTTCTCTTCCTCACCAGAAAAACAATCCCTACATTAAAAGTCATCCAGGTTTCATGAACAAAGGAGAGGCTGAACTGATTTAGGATCACAGAATCCCGGAATGGGGATGGATGGATGGATGGATGGATGGATGGATGGATGGATGGATGGATGGATGGATGGATGGATGGATACATGGTTACATGGATACATGGATACATGGATGGATGGATGCATGGTTTAATGGATGGATACATGGTTACATGGATACATAGATGGATGGATGGATGGATGGATACATGGTTTAATGGATGGATACATGGTTACATGGATACATGGATGGATGGATGGATGAATGGATGGATGCATGGTTTAATGGATGGATACATGGTTACATGGATGCATGGATGGATGCATGAACGGGTTGGGTTGGAAGGGACCCTAACCGTGATCTAATTCCAAATCCCTGCCATGGGAGAGAGGTTGCTCCAAGCCCTGTCCAAGTGGCCTTGGACATTTCCAAGGATGGGGCAGCCACATCTTCTCCGGGTGACCTCTGCCAGGGCCTCCCCACCCTCACAGGAAGAATTTTTCCTAATATCCCATCTATCCTTGATCTCTGGCAGTGGGAAGCCATTCCCTGTGTCCTGTACCCCCCAGTTCCTGAGGAATAAGCCCTCTCCAGCTTCCCTGGAGGCTTCTTCAATCCTGGATATGTCCCTGCTCACGGCAGGGGGTTGGATTAGATGACCTTTTAAGGTCTTTTCCAACCCAACCATTCCATGATTTCCCCCTGGGGACAGGTGGCGTTTGACACGCGGTGATGGGGACAACGCCGTGGTTTCACTGCAGGGTGACCCAGCCAAATCCCCAAAATCCTTATGTCCATCCACCTTCAGTCCACATCCCAGTGAGGACTGGAAGGACCAGCTGGTGACGTGGATGTTGGGACGTTGGGATGTTGGGATGTTGGGATCCAATCCTCCACCTGCCCAGGAGGGACGGGCTCTATCTGCTCCCAGGAGTTTCCAGCAGCCCTTGGAACAGCTGACTCAGCCTTAATTATTCTTAATAGTGGGTTAATTATTGGGATTCTCTCCAGCTCTGGAGACAGGAATGCCACAAGCTTTTCCTTATTTGATCCAGATAACCCCCACATGGCAGGTTTTCCCAGGCCAGCTCCTTAGGGAAAGCCAGGCTGGAAAGGCACCAGTGCTCCCTGGAAGCCTCTGTGAGGATGAGCCGGCGTCACCGATGTCTCACCCCGCAGCAGCTCTGCTGAAATCCCCTTTGGAGAGCAGAGTCTTCCCATGCAAAGCCATTTGGGAATGCCTGGGGGAGCCTCTGCTGGAGCACCCTGGGAACATGGAAGCGTTTGTGCCTGTGAATTTCGGGAGGAAGGGCAGGTTGGACGGGGCTTGGAGCAGCCTGGGATAGTGGAAGGAGGCCAGGGAGTGGAATGGGATGAGCTTTAAGGTCTCTCCCAACCCAAACCGTTCTGGGATTGTAAAATCCACGGAGGAGTCACAGTTCTCCCGCCCCGCCACCGCCAAACCTCTCTGCCTGTGCTGCAGCTGCTGTGTCCCAAATCCATTCCCTCTCATTCAGGATTTTAAGGATCCCTGTCCTGTCCCTGCCCAGCTGTGACACAGTCCCTTTATCCCCAGGTATTCCCATTTACCGAATCCCGCAAAATGGAAGGAGAAATCATCCTTCCCTTTCCACCCACCACCCTCCTCCAAAAGCTGATGTCGTCAGAGTAGAATCCCAGCTTTGCTTGGTCCTTTTTTTTCCCCTTTTGAATTCGCCCACAAATCCCACAGAACTCTGCACGTGAAGGGGGGAGAAGGAAACCCAGCGGGACTTACTCTGTGTCGGCCAGAGTGGCTCTGACGCTGGCCCACACTGTGACAAACACAGCAGGGAGTCCTGCAAAAGAACACAGGTGACACCAGGTCAGCGGGGGTCCCAGGGCTCCGGCGCCAAAATTCCAGGTGGAGTGGGTTAGGGGAAGGTGGAAGGAGCGGTTTTTAATTATTCAGGATTAATTGAGACTTGGAAAGGCTTTTCTGAGCTTTCACGCCCAGGAGCTGAGCTGGCTCAGTTTGGGGCGCTCGCAGCAAAGACACTGAGGGGCTGGAGGGTGTCCAGGGAAGGAAAAGGAGTTGGGAAGAGGCTGGAAAACTCCTGAGGAAGCTGGGAAAGGGGCTCAGCCTGGAGAAAAGGAGGCTCAGGGGGGACCCTGTGGCTCTGCACAACTCCCTGACAGGAGGGGACAGCCGGGGGGGTCGGGCTCTGGGCTCAGGGAACAGGAACAGGAGCAGAGGGAACGGCCCCGGGCTGGGCCACGGGAGGATCTGGTTGGAAATTGGGAGAATTCCTTCCCCAAAAGGAGCTGTTACACACTGGGACTGCCCAGGGCAGGGGTGGAGTCCCCATCCCTGCAGGGATGTAACATCCATGTGGATGTGGCACTTGGGGACGTGGTCAGGGCTGGCCTTGGCAGGGCTGGGAATGGTTGGACGTGATGATCTCCAAGGAACCTGAGAGACTGAAGCCAGCTCACCCTATGGGAAGTGGAGAGCTCTGCTCTGGAGCCAGGCTGGGAGAGCTGGGAATGTTCCCCTGGAGAGGAGAAGCTCCAGGGAGAGCTCAGAGCCCCTGGCAGGGCCTGAAGGGGCGCCAGGAGAGCTGGAGAGGGACCTTGAACAAGGACATCGAGCGACAGGAGAAGAGGNAAGGTGGAATGGGAATATCCTCAAGAACCCTTCCAACCCAAACTATTCCATGACTCCATGATTCCAATGGTTTTATGCAGCACACCTTCTCCAGGATATTTCCTCCCTTCCTTCACACCAAGGAAAGGTAGAGCAGGAGTCAGGCTCAGACAGTTCCTCCCAGAAAATCCCTGCACGGATTGGAAGCTCTGTTAAATACCAGAGCGCTGCTGCACGAAGCAGAGGAATGCTAAAATTTAGGATTATGCTTCCCAAATATCCAGCCAAAGGCTCATTCCCAAATGAACCATCCTGATTTCAGCACAGCTGCCCCGGGCCATCGTCTTTTCCCTGTGAAGCGTGGAGAAAAAAAAATTCCCCGATATCCAAATGCAACCTTGTGTTTATTATTTTTTTAGGGTCCAGTTATTTGTACAACCGAGTCCCCTACTGGCTTCCCTTAAAAAGCAGGATCCAACCCACAGTAGCTTCCACAAATTCGGGAAGAATGACCCCTTTCAGGCGGGAAAAGGGAAAAAAAAAATATTAAAAAATAAATAAAGGCGACATTTATCAGCGGGGACTGTGAAGAGGCTGTTCCCAGTCTAAGCTCGCTGGGGCTTGGGGATAAGCCCAGGCTTAACTTTCAGCATGCACTTAAGTCTCATTAGGGCGCTTAAAGGTTTTCCTGACCACGGGGTGTGGAGCAGGGACGGCCGTGTCCCAAAACCCGGGGACAACGGGGCCCTTATCCCGGCCGGGAGCTGGGAATGCCGAGGTAATATAAGAAAGCATAAATAATTAAACACAGAGCCTCACTCAGGCCCAGCGCTCCTACAAAGCCACATTTATAAGGAGAGTTCATCCCGCTCCACAAATTCCCTGGTGCTGCTGGCGCTGGGAAGAAAATCCTTGACCTGTGGCACTGGGAACTTGGAGGGAGGGAAGTGAGGGCTCGGGGAAGGTGACAGGCACCAGCTTTTTCCTCCTCCCTGGTATCCAGCTGTCCATGGAAAATCATCCAAGGTTTAAATGGGTTGAATTTTTTGGTGCTCTTTCACTTTACATCCACTCAGGAACTGCCGTGTTGAAAGGCTGTCCATGAAATATTGGATATTCCCACTACAGCGAAGCTCGGAGTCTGAAGGATGGACTTTTTTGGGGGAGATTTGGATATATTTGACAGGAATTTGCTCCTCTCTTGCCTGTCCTGAGCTTCAGAAGAGACACAATTCCCGTTCTTGCTAATCCTGTGCCGAGATCCCAAGCAACAATAAAATACCCAGGGGAATTCAGTTATCCCTAAAAATACCAGCATGTGCATGGATGGATGGAGGGATGGAGGGATGGAGGGATGGAGGGATGGAGGGATGGAGGGATGGAGGGATGGAGGGATGGAGGGATGGAGGGATGGAGGGATGGAGGGATGGAGGGATGGAGGGATGGAGGGATGGAGGGATGGAGGGATGGAGGGATGGAGGGATGGAGGGATGGAGGGATGGAGGGATGGAGGGATGGAGGGATGGAGGGATGGAGGGATGGAGGGATGGAGGGATGGAGGGATGGAGGGATGGAGGGATGGAGGGATGGAGGGATGGAGGGATGGAGGGATGGAGGGATGGAGGGATGGAGGGATGGAGGGATGGAGGGATGGAGGGATGGAGGGATGGAGGGATGGAGGGATGGAGGGATGGAGGGATGGAGGGATGGAGGGATGGAGGGATGGAGGGATGGAGGGATGGAGGGATGGAGGGATGGAGGGATGGAGGGATGGAGGGATGGAGGGATGGAGGGATGGAGGGATGGAGGGATGGAGGGATGGAGGGATGGAGGGATGGAGGGATGGAGGGATGGAGGGATGGAGGGATGGAGGGATGGAGGGATGGAGGGATGGAGGGATGGAGGGATGGAGGGATGGAGGGATGGAGGGATGGAGGGATGGAGGGATGGAGGGATGGAGGGATGGAGGGATGGAGGGATGGAGGGATGGAGGGATGGAGGGATGGAGGGATGGAGGGATGGAGGGATGGAGGGATGGAGGGATGGATGGATGGATGGATGGATACATGGATACATGGATGGATGGAGGGATGCCCTCCCTGACTCCAGCCCCGCCGTGCCGTGAGCGACTTGTACAGAATCCACATTGTATGCGCTGTGCATTTCCAGCCACACACACAGTGTGTACAATGCAGGTGCTATAAAGTCAGGAATCTCCCCAGCAGCCGGAAAACGGGAAAGAAAGATCTGCTGGCCATCCCACCCCCTCCAGGGCTCTTCCCATATCCGTGTCTCCCAGCAGCTGGAAAAATGGGTTTCATGCATGTGGAGGGAGGGAGCGACTGGAGTTTAGGGATAAAGACCTTTGTGTAGGTCTGGGAATTCTGGTCTCAGTTCCCAGGGATTTACAAGTCTCTCTGAGGAACAATGCCTGTGTTTTATGACTCCCTCTGTGTCCCTTTTCCCTGATGTTAAATGGGAATTATAATAAGGCTTCTAAGGCCTCTGGTCCTGCTTGGTACAGATTTTTCAGGGAAGGATTTTTCCTGCTTGGATAAACACGCAGGGCCCATCATCATGGATTTTTGGAGCACCTCCCACCATCCTTTTTCTCTTTTCCAGGTGTCCCTGCAATCCCCAGTTTGCTGAAATCCAGGGCAGCCCAGCCGCGTGTGTGGGAATTAACGCGGTGTGAAGGAAAAACGCCAACGGAATCAGCTCGGGTTTCCTGGCCATTGGTCATGGTTCCTAAACTTCCTTCAAAAAACAGCTGCAGGGAGCTGGGAGCCTCCCAAGGGATTTATTGTGGCCCATAATGTCATTATTTATTTATTTTGGGTGGGGGCCGGCACGGAACGGGTTCCTTTCCGTCAGCAGGGTCTCCCTTGGAGGAAGGGAATTGAGGACTTTGATGGAGCTCGTGCCAGTGAGGATGTGGATTGAAAATGCCGGACAGAAATCCTTGGAGATGACATCCAAGAGCTGCTCCTTGTCCTGCTTTCCCCAGAAATAAGATGCTGCAGGGTGATTTTCGCTTCCCTGTTTCCACCTTGGAGATTTCCAGGCAGGACAATTCCCCTGCTGACTACTGCCAGGATATTCCAGTCCTGGGGGCAAATCTGTCCTTTCTGCGGAATAACTATTTATCCCTGATCCCCTGTCGCTCATTGCTGCGGTGTGGGCAGGATCCAGTGCCCGCTGCAGGGAACTGGAATTCTTCCCCTGTCTCCGGCGGCTCCTGGATTGGTTTGCCCTTTCCAGTGCCCAAAAAATTATCCAAACAATCCGCCCGAGCGGGGGTGCCTGTGTGGACATTATCATCCCAATCCAAACAAAGCCATCCCAACTGCCACCGGGGGGGATGGTGTGTTCTCATTCCAGAGAAATTTCCACGGGGCAGCCTCAGACTGCTGGAAGCCCAGGGATGCTGGATGTTGTGACAGGTGTGACTCCAGCCCTGCGGTCGCTCCGATAAAATGATTATTCCCTGGCAGCCCTTGGGAGAATTAACCAGAGCAGTCCCTGCCCGTCCCGACGTTTTCCTTTGGTTTTGCTCGTTAAACACACGGCATTATTTTCCAGCTGCTTCCCTCCCCTCCCGAGCTCCCTCCGGGGAATCGCTTCTTTAAGTCTGCTCTCTGCAGCTTGATGTTGTTTCTTGAGAGGGAGTTTTTTACGGAGCCTGGAGGTTTGGAGGAAGACGAGTTTGTTTCTCCTCTCTAATTTGATTTAGCTGGGGTTTTGTTGATTTGCTTTAGCAAAGAGGTGCCATCCAAAGCCCTCTCTGTCCCTCAGCAGCTGAGATAAGAAATGCCAAATCCCCCAAATAGAATCCCAGAATGATCTGGGACCTTAAACCCCACCTCATTCCACCCCCCTGCCAAGGGCTGGGACAACTTCCACTATCCCAGGTTGCTCCAAGCCCCATCAAGTACCTCTTAATTTGTTGATTTTCCCAAAATTTTTCCAGCTGTCTGGGACTAGGCTTTTCCTGAGAGACAGATTCCCACTTTGGAATATTTCTATATTTACACTTCCCATCTTTATCCTCTCTCAGCACCAGCGGTTTCCGACCCACGGAGCAGCTGAACAGGAGGTTTGGGAAGCAGCTTCTTCCCCATCTCCCATTTGGGAAGGAGAAAGGCTGGAGAGAGCCCTGCCTGGGAGAACTGAATCCCAAAAAATCTGCAATCCTTCATAAGCTCAGTTCTGCATTCCCTCCGAGCTCCGCCATCAGAGAGAGCCACCAACATTTTTCCATAAAAAACCTCATTCTGGAATGGGGATGGGGCGGTGCACACCTGAACCTTGTCCTAAAACGCAGCCAGGATGTGGCCAGGTGGGTTTGGGATGTGGAATTTGGGTAACCACAGCCCCCACCGGGCAGGTTTTCCTGCTGCGACTCCCGTTTAAACCCGCACCCCATTATCCTTCCTCACATCCTCAGGGATCATCGGAAACATTCCCCGTTCTCCCCCCCAACCTCCGGACTCCGAGACAACTCTGGGCAGTTGTTTTATTGTCCCAGCACCTCGTAACTCCTGGGAAGGCAAAATTAAAGCCAGGAGTGAACAGAAATCCCATTCTCCTCCGAAATGTGCGTGCCCGCAACGTCTTCTCCTAACGAGCCCCTTCCCTGCGCCCACATCCCGCCCCTTTCTCATTACTCAGGGAAAAAGATGCCCAAGTTGAAAGAAAAAAGGAAAATAAAAAAGCCTTCCCCACAAATTGCAGGTTTCCAGTGGTGTTCCAAGGCTCAGGAGACCTCAAGGATTTGAACCAGCTGAGGTTTGAGGGAGGAAATCAGAGCTCGGGGCTCTCATTGGGAGCAGATGCTCCAAACCTCCCACAGATTTCTGCCCCTCCAGCTCAGCGCTGGTTTCTCAGCAGGAGATCCTGGGAAGAGATGGGGATAAATCCCTGAAACTGGCTGGCTCATCCCAAATTCAGCCCTCGCATTTCCTGCCCTGGAAGGTAGCGGCAATACGTGGGGGTGGCGAGGCACCGCCTGAGATTTGTGGCTGCCCCCGAATTCCCGGCAGTGCCCAAGGCCAGGTTGGACACTGGGGCTTGGAGCAGCCTGGGAGGTGTCCCTGGGAATGGCAGGAGCGGCACTGGATGGGCTTTGAGGACCCTCCCAACCCCATCCTGGCGTCCCCTGGCTTTTTGTGCCGCCTCTCCGAGCCTGGGCTGATCCTTCCGGAGACCCCGGGAGCGCCGCAGTGTGGGAACACCACAGTTGTGGAATGACAAAAGGCTTCCCAAGGATGGAAAAACTGTCCTTGCAGGAGTCCCCTGATGCTCACCCTGCCTCCACCGCCTCTCCCACATCTCTGCGCGTCCACATTTTCCCTCGAGAACCACCTCCGAGAGGCGGGTGAGCCCCGAGGAGCAGCCACGACTTACCCCAGCCAAATAACGTGAATCCCCAAAGATATTTCTTCTCTGAGAAAAATGCCATGAAGATGAGGCTGTGGAGATAGAGCCCTTCCACCAGGATCCAGTAGTAATTGGTTGCCAGGAAGTAGAGGAAGAAGGTGACAGCTACCTTACAGCCCACCTGCAGCGACCACAGAAGGACAGAGAAGGAACACGGGGTGAAATTCCTGCGCTGCACGTCGAGGTGGGGTGGGAAACAAGGTGGGGGAGAGGGAAGGAATTAAATCAGGAAATTCCGCTCCAGGGTTTTTCCGAGGGGGAAAATCTGCGGAAGAGCAGGGAAGACCAACATCTGGGAAAAAAAAAAAACAACAAAAACTGAGCCAAAGATGATTTTTCCTACAGCAGGTGAGTTGGGAAGTAGGGAAAAAGAGATGATGGCCTGATGCTGCTCTCTCCCAACCCGGTGATGAGGGGCTCACACACTTCCTAGAGCAGCTGGGTTTCACCTTTCCCTGTGTTTCACCTTTCCCTGTGTTTCACCTTTCCCTGTGTTTCATCTTTTCCCTCTGCTCCTGGTCCACGTTGGAGGCCAAAGGGTCTGGGTCGTGCTGGTCTGGCTGTTCCCGCTGAAGTCACAGCACCTGGAATTGCAGCTCCTTCCCCAGCTCCGGGAGGGACCGAGGTGGGATAAGTCACCCCGTGGATGTTTGTCCGTCCCCAACAGCTGGGAGCTGCTGCTGCTGGCTCCTGCTGCCTTTGGAGCCAGGCGTTCCCAGAGGGAACAGGGCCTGGAGGTTTTTCCCTGGAAATCTCCGGGTGCTCAGGAGCAGGCCTGAGATCCCAGAGGGAACAGGGCCTGGAGGTTTTTCCCTGGAAATCTCCGGGTGCTCAGGAGCAGGCCTGAGATCCCAGAGGGAACAGGGTCTGGAGATTTTTCCCCAGAAATCTCCGGGTGCTCAGGAGCAGGCCTGAGATGTGGGAGGCACTTCCAGGACATCCCGGGGCTGGGATTTCGGCTGGGCTCTGGCTCCACACCCAGCTGAAATCCTTTCATTTTGTGGGAGCAAAACCCTGACCGTGGCCCAGCACTCCCTTGGGATGCAGCTGGACAAGGCCATCCTCCTTCCCAATTTCTCAGCTCCAGGGCAGGAAGGCTGCAAAATGTTGGTGCCACTTTGGGATTAATCAGAGCCGGATCTTGCCAATGGGGATACCCTTGTAATCTGGGAAGTTGGATTTCCCAGGAATTCTGTGGCTGCCACATCCCCTGGCCCATCTTTGTGCTGATCCTTCCTTTGAGAGGAATACAAAGGACTGACAGAAAATGCCAATAATAATACCTTGGAAATAAAATGAGATTTTTTTATTAT
>VYXD01016184.1:1866-16711 GCA_013397195.1 Hylia prasina
GGAAGCCTGTGCTGGAGCAGGGTCCTGGCAGGACATGTAGCCCCATGGAGAGAGGAGCCCACACTGGAGCAGGATTTCTGGCAGGATTTGTGACCCCACTGGAGCCCATTCCTGAGGGATTGCAACCTATGGCAGTGAACCACACTGGAGTAGTTCATGCAGAATTCCAGCTTGTGAGAAGGACTCAGAAACAGTTTGTCCTGGGATCTGGATCTGTCTCCTGGGAGAGGAAGCCCACACTGGAGCATGGGAACAGTGTGAGGAGTCCTCACCCTGAGGAAGAAGGAGCAACAGAAACACCAGGTGATCAACTGACCACAGCCCCATTCCCTGTCCCCCTGCTGAGGGAAGCAGGGACAGAAAATCCAGGGTGAAGCTGAGCCCTTGGAAAAAGGGAGGGGTGGGGGGAAAGTGTTTTGAGATTTTATTTTGGTTCATATTACCCTACACATTTGCTGAGCAAGGCATCTCCCTTCCAGAGGGTGGGGCCCTGTGGAGAAGGTTTAAAGGGTGAGGGCAGTAGAGCTCCTCTGTGTCATTCCTACAGGGAAGACCTGGGCATGAGCACAATTGCTCCCCTTGGCAAATCCCATCACAGCAGGGATATTAAAATATCCCTCACAAAGGTGTGAGTCGGTCCAGCAGAGTCCATGGCTCAGTTAACACCTTCTGACAGACTGAAAACTGAGCCCCCAGAGGAGAGGATGGCACCCACCCCACCGAGCTCTTCTGTGCCTCAGGCTTTGCACTGGCCTGGTGTTAATTGACTGTGTCACATGCTGCAGTGTGACTGGGAGGTTTGCACAGCCTGGCCCTCTAATGAGCCCTGGCATCTATTTCTCAGACAATAACTGGAATAGGAACAGTTTTGTTGGACACATCCAGATGGATAAAGCCCTTGCTCTCAAATCCCCTTCTTTCATTCCATTTCTTGTAGTCAAGGATGAAATCGTGTAAGCAGAGCAGGGAGTTAATTTTTATCTCAGTTGATCTGTGTGACATTAAGCATCAAGCCACAATTATTATTTTTTAAATAACCATGTGAGTAAATGCACTGAACATTTCAGTTCACCCTGCCCTTGGCACAAGACCACATCTGCTCTATCCTGGTGTTCTTCGTGCTGCACCAGGATTACCCCACAGTGCAGTGAGCATGGAGCTCCATGGTGGGTGTGGAAAAGACACCTTGCAGTGCTCTGCTCTGTCAGTAATGGGAATGCTGCCATTCTGGTTTATTCTTTATTTGCTGTTGCATTAAATCAATATGTTTTTTAAAAATCTGCTTTAAAAATAGAAAGAAAAATGGAATGAGTGAACTGGTAGGCTGAAGGATATTTTCCTCCTGTACCTTTCATTTTTCTTGTACATTTTTTTTCCTAAAAAAATCAATAAAGTATTCAGTATTCTATCCTTACAAGTGTGTTCAATATTGGGTTTTATTTCTCTGTTTCCCATGGTACATGCCACTTATGTTCAATCAAACTTGTGGAGACCAGCAGTTTCTTGGTTCTCTTCAGTCAGTGGAACATTTTCCAAACTGTGGGGATTTTTTGCTCTGAGATTCCTGAAAAAATTGTTTGACAACTTGAATTCTTGAGTCTCGCTTCTTCACTAAGCCTGAACTAGTTCATGAGGCAGTCCACAACATTCAACTACATCCTCAGCCTGGCTTGGCACAATCGAAATCTTCTAAAATTCCTCGGTTTTGCGGTTTGCCTGGGGCTATTTTTATACTATTATTTTTGTTAGTGAGCTTCTTTCCCAGACACCTATGAACTCTTACTGTGCCAGGATCTTCACTTACATGTGGTTTTTTGCTGGGATTTTGCCATATGTAGTAAGACTGAATCTTACCAAATATGAGCAAGTTTAAAGCTACTGGATGAGGACTGTGATTAAAAAAACCCCTGTCACCACTTTTCTTATTTTGCTGTTAAGATTTTAGTGCCCTGACTACTTTGCTGCTTGAGCAAGGAGAGCAAGTCAAGACCAGTTAATAAGAACAGTTGAGATGGGAGCTAAGATGGGGACAACATCAGTGATCTGTTACTAACAGTGACAATGTCACCATCTGCAATAAACTGAGGAATAAACTCAGTTTCCTCCCATTGCCAGTGTTCATGGGTTGTTAGCCATGATTTCTGCAACCTCTTTCCTGGAGATAAGTAACATGGCCCAGAAGGACTTTGATTCATATTTCACATCTACTGTTTTTTGAGTCTGTAGCAATTATCAAAATCCTCTTTAAAGAAAACTAATGTTTTGAGAAAAAAAATGTTCCTGCTATCTCCTGGTGCCAAGGGCTCTGGATGATGCTCTAAATTACACCCATCTTTTCCTTCTTTCCACCTTTCTTTGCCCTTTCCAAGTCCTGGCTATCCTGGGTTATGCTGCTCTCTTTAACCCTCACTAAATGCTGATGTTTATTGCTCTGACTCATGTTGGTGTGAAGAACTGGAGGTGAAAAGGACACCAGGTGTCACCAGTCCTCACACTTACACCTACAAAGCAGGCAGTTTGGTCTCTTCCCAAGGGTTTTGGGGCAGCTTGGTGGCTTTTGTGACAGGGGTGGTTTTGGAGGGCTCAGAACTACACATCCCAAGAGCTTTCCTGGAGTCTGCAGCTGTTTTGGCACACTCTGACAGTTTGGAAGACTGAAGTTCTTACTTAGAGTGAATTTCCTCTTTGGAAAATCATGCACTTTTCACCTTTCTCTGCCAGGGTTCTTCACCCCCTGAATAAAACATGGGATTAACAATGAGCTTGTTCAGCAGAGCAGCCTCAAACCAACTGAGCATGAAGCTCTGTGTTCTTGTTAATCCTGAACTGGACTCAAGTCACTTGCCACACAGGGTCTTTGATGGTGCAGCCTGGATTTTGGGTCAGTTAGAAAGTCCCTTTCTGGGGAAGTTTCATACTTCCTCCCTTTGCATGCAGTGCTTTTGGGCTGAAGGACCTGAGTGTGCCAAGGAAGGGTGAACTGACTGGAGCCAATCTGTACCCAAAACCTGGCTGCTCACAGTTCTTTCATAAGGAAATGGGAAACCAAGTTGCTTTTCCTTTTTATGTAAGCATCTCTGCCCTGGCTCAGAGGAATCTCAATGTTTCTGGAAATCATTTGCTGCCTCTTATCTTTTACTATTTTAGGAGAGTTTTTTTGTCTTTTACTGCTAGAACACAATCCTTCCACCTTTGGCAAGCATAGAAAGACACCCATGAAATCATGACAATATTTTTTTAAATGAAATCAAAACAGTGTCATCATCTCTATTTATCTTTAATACTAAAATGTCAAGTATAGTCATTTATTAATTTTTTTCAGTGACCTCTGCAGCCTCTTAATTCCTAGCCCCTGCCAGAAAGGTGACAGGAAAAGTGTTGAGTTACAAAGCATCTAAAAGTGTTTGCTGCAATATTCTTTCTGTATCCAGGACTGGATTCAGCTTGCTGTGTTACCTAGGAAAGTGATTCTTAACCAGAGCTGATGAAAGAGAACTGACTCTGAGATTCAGCTGTACAGACTCAGAAATCTGCCTCAGCGAAGAAAATCGAGGATCAATCCCTGTATTTCATTTTTGCAGATTTCTTTTGCAGGCTTCACATTTTATTTTGCTGCAGTGGGGATTGAAAGGGCTCCAGTTAATGTAAAATTTTTCTGTGTTCAGGACAGTGATGATGATTTACACACGCATATTTTTACCATCCAGCCCAGTCTTAT
Organism: Hylia prasina; assembly: GCA_013397195.1. Classification (NCBI taxonomy): domain Eukaryota; kingdom Metazoa; phylum Chordata; class Aves; order Passeriformes; family Sylviidae; genus Hylia; species Hylia prasina. The sequence continues at coordinate 5,585 of VYXD01016184.1, forward strand.
AAGTGCCTGGTGGTGCTGGTGAAGAAAAGTGAAATGCAATACTGAAAGATTTTATTACGTATGTGAAAGTAACTTTTAGTACAGCAGATCTTTTTCCTCTCTTACCAGAAAAGAATAACTTGATGAGGAAAAGGACCTTCAAGTTTAAAAGCATCCTCTGTTCCGTGGTGGGGGCGATGCTCGGGATTCCAGCTGTGCTGGCAGGAGGGACCCAGCAGCATGTGACATGTGGTGTGACAGGCTTTGCCTGGCTCTGGCTTAGCCCCTTCCTCTGCCTGGTGCTCTCCCGGGGTCCCTCTGAGGAGTCCCTGCACTTTGGGAAGCTGCCTGGCACAGGGAGAGGGGCAGGAGAGGGAATTTCCTGGGGTGAGATGGATGATCGACAGCAGCAGCACCGGGGAGAGTGAGGGAGGGAGGAACAGCGCAGAATCCGGAGTCTGGGAGCCCGGGATGGGAAGGGGGAGAAGGAGGGAGATTGGCTTGTACTGAGGAACAGAGTGATTTCCCCCTCTCCCTCTTGAACTCTAAAACTTGAAACACCAGGAGCACCGTGGATTTATGCTTTGACAGATCACTGTTGTCCTGACTTTGAAATAAAAGCAGCTGAGGAGCTCTGGGGGGGATGGTCTATACAGAGTTCATTAATAAGGTAAGTCCTTTTTCTCCTCCTGTTCTGCTAAGGTGCTGAAAGTGTGGGTATTTACATGCACAAGAATATGCAGGTGCAAAATGCAAACACAGATAAACACCGCGGTGCTTATCTTACCTATTTTCACTGTATTCTTAACTTAGGTCCATTTTCATGTTATCTTTGCTCATACTTAGTTTCTCAGAGAATCCTTTTCATTGCTATTCTATTTTTCTTTTCCTTCCCATCATAGGAATGAAGATGTCAGGGTGCAGCCTTCTGAAATGTACCTAAGAAATTCAGAAAAAAAATCCTGAAAATTTTGATATTGCACGGTGTTATTTATTCTTTTCTCTCCTCCATCCCTTCTTAAGGCATTGGAGTCTCCAGGCATGTGTGATATAACCAGGGATGATTTAATGATGTAACAGGACTGGTCAGTCTAATGCCAATTAGATAAATACTGTACTTTTTGGACTGGTGTTTCCATTAGTCTTTCTGAAATTCTGCCCAAATCTGTCATTGTCTTTATTACAGAATGAATTTGGAAGAGAACAGATCATTTGCATCTTTGGGCAATACCAGGAGCCTAAGACATCAAGTGATTTGATACTGATCATCTGATTGGTATTGATTTTATGCTGATCATTGGTTAATTTCAAAGTAAGAAATTAAAATTAGTGCCCCAAAACATTCCCTTACAACAAGAGAGAAAGTATTTGCAGAAACTTGGCTCACAGACAGAAGGGAACTGCCTGGAGTTGTACAACTCTAGGTCAGCACGGAGTTGTGACTTTGAACCAAAGGAAATGTAGTTCTTTGTATTTAGCAGAACCCTAAGCTTCATTTAATAATAAAATAGCATTGAAGTACTCACCTGAGAATCAGGCATCAGCAGATCCTCGTATTTGCATGCATTTGGAGGATGTTTCTTGGCTGAGCTGGATGCAGACACCCGCTCTGTGTGCCTGCCTGCACCCCAGTTTGCTGTGTGAACTTCCTCAACAGTAAACAGGCAGCAGAAGGACAATTTTAATATCAGAGTCAGCCTCTAACAAGAGGAGAGAGATCCAGCAGAGAGAGGAAGTTTCTTTCCCAGCCCCTGACTAAGCTGCTCTAATTAAGTTTATGAGCTGGAAAATAGTTGTGCATTTAGTTACTCCAAGCATTATGTTTTACATGAGGAAGGATAAGATGAGATTTCATGTGCTGGTCTGCCAGGAAACCACTTGTTTGTCCCTGGGACAGAGTCAGGTGTTTGTGTGCCTCCAGGACGTTTGGTTAGTGGACAAATTGACAGTGATGCTGAAGCAGAGTGACAGGATTTCCTCTGCAACAGGAAAATTCTATGGAAAAGTGATCCAGAAGCCTAAACCAAAATTTCAGGTGCTGCATCCTGTGATCTGGCGCTATCTTTCTGTTCTTCATCTGGTCTTGTTTTCATGGCTTTTCCTTGTTGCTTGTTCTCCAGTAGTGCTACAATTGGGGTACAAATTTCCTGGTTAAAACACCACTTGCTGGGTTACTGAGACCATTTTTTGTTCTTCTCTGATGCTTGGCTGTGACTATTTTCTATTTTCTTCTAGACAGCCTCTGCTGATTATGTGGCTCCCACATTTGAGTGGCACATGGTTTTCACAAGTCAGCCTTAGGGAAGCAGGAGTGTGAAATGCTGTGCTGTCGCTACCATAGAAAGCTTCAATAAAACTTTTACAGCCTCTCTGGCTCTTGTGAAATGCCTGCCTCTGTTTTCTTAAGATTTGCTTTGGCTCAGATCTACAAAGACAGCCAGGTTCCCTCTGGATTAAGATTCCAGGTTCCCTCAAGTCAGATTGGATATCAGGAACAGATATTTGTCACCTTACTTTGCTCTAGCAGGTTCACAGTGTTGATCTGGTCACTCCCAAGACTCCCAGGAAAAATATTGCAAGAAAATATGGCCCTTTGTGCCCCAGACAAGGGCAGAGGTGGGTGCCACGAAATTCATGATTAAAGTGAGCTTAAACATAGATGTAAGGAAATTCTGATGTGTCAGAGGCATCCCTGGGAATACAGTGGGAAATCCAGATGTTTTCCTCCTAACAGGCTGAGGAATCACTGAGGAACTTTGCAAAGAGTGATCAGACCTTGTTGTGGGGTTGTTGCCTACGATGCTTTGCAGTTAGGCTGGGTTTATAGCCTAAAGCCCAAGCAGCAGGAAGTCTCTATTGTTGTTTATCAAACATTAACCTTTTCATGGATCTTAATTTTAATATCCCAAATTGAGTTGTTTTCAGTGCTTCTTAAATGCCTTCTATTCACCAGAAAAAATAATGTTCGATTTTGAATTCAGGCTCCTGTGAATTTATCTGATTGCTTTCCTCTCACCTTCCTGTATTTACACCTCTTGTAATTCATGCATATTCTGTGATACATTATCAAGGTGAATTGAAACTTTTGAACTTTTGATGCCCTGTTCTTGCCAAGTCAACATTCTCTTACCTTTCTCCATGTGTGTTATGTGTTCAAGGCACTTGAATTTCTCTTCATTGCACACAGCCCTGTTCATAATCCAGTTTGCCTTAACAAGGTTTTTATCAAGGCTGAATTCAGCAGATTATGGGTCTGCACTAATTACACCCCTAAAATACTGAAATGAATCCCTAATATTGTTCTTCCCCAAACAGATCTACGTATATCAGATATTAAGGACTTGGGAGCAAAATGGGTCTCTCTGACCTTATGATGCAAGTTGTTTAAGAAGTGTGTGATCTCAAGTCTCTTTCTTTGAAAATTTTGATTAACCCCAGGAAAAATTTACCTTGGGGGACTGTGAAATTTCCATTATTAGGAACAGTCTGGGCTCATCTGTAACAATAGCACCAAGATTTAACCTGCTGTGAAATCAGATAGGACTGAAGGAAATATTACATGATTTGCATGCCCCAGCACCTTCAGATTCTGTTCCTGGACAAATACATATATATGGCCATTTTCAGGGATATTAGCAGGCAACAGAGCATTTTTTGTTGTTTTATTGAGTTATGGGAAAACAAATCCACCAATAAATAGGATAATTTGGATTACTTCAGGCTTGTGGATGTTATTAGGTGTCCTCTGGATATTGAGAACTAACAGTATAAATTTTGAAAACAATAATGCTTGTGGTTTTTCACAGCAAACATTGAAAACATATCAGGCTGCTGAGACTAATCTGAAATTTCAGTTTTGATCTCTTTATTGTAAACAAGTCTGTTTCCTTCTGAAGATGCTGTTCTGGGGAAAAAACCCCCACAACTTCAGATCTCAGAGTATATCTGCAAAATCTTAGTCTGTTAGAGCTAAGAACTTCATTTGTACTTCATTGTGCCTCCCCATCCCTTAGGACACCTTGTGGTTTATAATAATTTTCCAAACCAGCAGAACACATTATTCTTGCTCAGATCACTGACTTGGGAGCCATTGCATCAGAACACTTCTGTCCATTGGCCCACCTTCCCCTGCAGATGCAAATTCCTTCTGTTCTTTGGTGGGGGAAAGACATTTAGTAATTTGCTGCAAATTCCACATCAAGCAGAGGAGGGGATGAGACTTGGCAGGACCCAGGGGTTGCTCTGTGCTCGGTCCTCCAGACCTTTCTGCTCACTCAGAAGTTTAGGGGACTGTAAGAATTCCCTTCAGAAGATGGGGAAAGAGGATGGAAATGTGGGCAGTGGCAAAGCCTTGGTGTCTGATGGAATATAAAGGACAAAAGCCCAACCAGGACAGTTTGTGTCAGTGGTTTAGAGCTGCTGAGGTAGAAGTTACCCTGATGTTCCCTCCTTCTCCAGGTGATGCTGTGGAGGGATATGGGACCTAAAGGCCTCACAGGCTGGAGTTTTCTGGGACATGGGATTGATACAAACTGTGCTGTGCCTGCTGTGATCCAACCACTGAGGGGTCTGCAAAACCCTGAAACCAAATGTCAGCACCAGATAAATAATGGAAATAAACCAACAGGGGCAGGGTCAGATTGGATATCAGGAAGGAATTCTTTACTGTGAGGGTGATGAGGCCCTGGCCCAGGTTGCCCAGAGAAGGTGTGGGTTCCCCATCTCTGGAAGTGTCCCAGTCCAGGTTGGATGGATCTCTGAAGCAACCTGGGCTAGTGGAAGGTGTCCTTGCCCCATGACAGGGGTTGGAATGAGGTCTCTGAGGTCCCTTCCAATCCAAACCACTCTATTCTGTGATTCTGTGATAAATGACAGGTGTCAGGTCCTTTTGGTTGCTGTCACTCATTTCCTGCAAAGCTTTTGCTTTTGGCAGTTCTGTGTGAAATTCCCTGGATTTGCCTAAGCATGAGGAAAAACAACAGGTGCTTTGTAGCAACAACCAAGATTTTCTCCCCTCTCCTTCTGTGTCCTTCCTACAGGAGGAAGAGGTCAGGAGGGTAACCATTGTTATGTGGTGAAAGAGGTGGGGATGGTGTGCAGGTAAGATGGCAAGAACAGCCTGGCCAAGCCAGGAAGAACATGTTGAAACACCTCCAGTGAGAGATGAGGGAACAAAACTGATGTAGGGCTGGCAAAGCTGCATTGGTTAGGACAAACAAGAAATCTAAAATAACTTTTTTTTCCTTTAATCTCAGAAGTTTCAAGGCTTGATATTGAAGTTTAATAGTGTCTGAGTCAGGAGTTTGTATCTCTTGAGGTTGGCTATAGTGGAACAGTTCCATTTTAAATAATATATTATTTAAAAGTGGAATTGTTTGTGTATTAATTAAAGATGAGTGTCTGCAGCACTGATACAAGCATGAATCCATTTCTAATAATCAGAGCAAGTTGGTTTCTTTGATTGTGGTTTTAAATCTGTCTTCACAGGCACTGGGAGCCTTCCAGCACACAATGTGCTTGAAGGAGGGTCAGTAGATGGGCTGGATGGCAGCCTGTGGTGTAGTGCTCTCTCTCCCCAGCTTTGGACACTGGAGATGGACCAATGTGGAATCTTCTGGTCTTCTGAGGCAGCAAAACCAAACCAAACCAGTCCTTGATAAATTGATTGTTTCCCAGTGCTTGTCCAAGTGTGCCTATCACACTGCATGAGGAACTTATGTCACAAAATATCTTTTGGGAGCCTGGGTTTTAATCTATTGTTATTAACCAGCATCAAGGAATCAATTATAAACAAGCTTACTATTTTTTTTTTTCTATTTTCTTTTTAATGCTTGAAATATGTACAGCCTTGGTAAAATGAAGGTCCTCAAGAGCAGCTGTTTTGCTCTGCAGATCCACTGCTGTGGGTCTGCACTGCCCAGGAAAATGCAAGTAGCTGCAGACATTAAATTATTATTTTTTAAAATTATTGCCTGTTTTTAAAAGCCTGGTAATAAGTCTTCCTGCATAGTCTTGAAACTGAAAGGAAATAGAAGCACCTAACCAGGGCTTTATTTAAAATACCTGAGTGGTGTTTAGCCTGAGATGGGGACACATGCACAGAGGGCAGTGAGGAGCTGTTGCCAGAGAAGCTGTGGCTGCCCCATCCTTGGAAGGGTTCAGGGCCAGCTTGGATGGGGCTTGGAGCAACCTGGGACAGGAGAAGGTGTCCCTGCCCATGGCGGGGGGTTGGAATGGAATAATCTTGGAAGGTCCCTTCCAACCCAACCCATTCCATGATTCTGTGATCTGAGGGCAGCTTTCCTCTCACCTCTGCCCTTCCAGAACTCCTGTGGGATGTTGCATGAGGTTGTTTGGGCAGATCTTCTGTGACAAGAAAGCATGAAGCGTTTTCCTGGTATCAACAGACCAAAAGTTGTTGTTTCAAAAGCTCTCTCTATCTCTCTTGTGTGAGAAATATGAGATATACCACTTTTTTTATATCTTTATTAAAACAAATGCAGCAGTGGGATGTGATGTGATGGAGCACAGTGCACCCCTGAAATGTAGAAAATGTTAATCCTTTAATTTAGTGTGCTCAAAGTGATGATTCCTCTTCAAGAGGCGGGAGTGAACCCACTGTAAAATAACCAGCAGCCTGGTGGTTGAACAAGCCTACTGAGGACAGAGGAAAGATTTCCTGTCCATAGCTTGAATCGTCAGGATTTAGTCCTAAAGTGAGATGAAACAAGGCCCATTTTTCTTAAAAGAATCTCTTTTTACTACACTAGGAGATTAAAAAAAAAGGAAAGAAAAAGGATGGTGCCCTGTAGGTGTTTTGAGATAAGTTTCCTGATCCTTGTTTAACTCGTTCCTAAAGAGAGTGGCTGGTTGGATTATTGGGAAGTACTTGGCTAAGGATGTGTGTTGAAGTTGTGAGTTTTGACAGGCACCAGGCTCTGTGTCAGGAGTGCAGCAGCCAGGATGATGTGACAGGATGAGGCAATGCCCACTGGGACCTTTGTCTGTGCTTCCACAGCCCCAGTCTATGAAAGGAGCTCCTCAAAATTCCCGGGGGAAGTTTAGGATAAACATGACACTTGACAGTGTGAGTTGGGATCCAGGAGACACTGGGAACAGACTAACTTTGCTGTGGAGATACTGAGAAATGGATGTCACTGGACAAATTAGGAGATAATTACCTTTGTTCCTTTAAAAAAGATAATATTTGCTGGCACTAATTTATCCTTTTAGCTTTTGTCTTTTACTGACTCAGAAAAAATTATTCATAGTTTTATTGTTTTTAACATGTCATGAGAGAGCAGAAAATTATTTTCTCAATTAACAGAATTGATAGTGTTATCACTTTATCTGCATTAATCTTTCAAATGAGCCCTACTGACTCTTTCTATGAGGTGACTCTGAGTCCATGGACATCTTTTGTTTCAGTCTGCCATTTATCCCCTGCCATTAATCTGCTTTTACAAATACTTGCAACACTTGTCTGTGGGCCATGACTTTGGAAATAATCTTTGATTTCTTTTGCTCTCTTGTCAAATACATTAAAACATTCCTGCCACAGTAACTTCCACAGAGGGTTTTGACAGCACCTGAGAATAGTTCAGTTTCTGGGATTCCTATGGCACTCACTACACACTGCTGTTTCCCATATTAAATAACTTCTGTCATTGAGCTACAACATGCTTTTAGGTTTTTCAGATTTTTTTTAATTGGTTGGCTTCAATATTTCCTTTATTTGCTCGCAAATTTACAAAAATGCATTCCCCACTTCATACCAGTTTTGCTGTTGTACATAAATTGGGTACATCCACTTTTGGCTGGGTAACATAAGGGCAGTGATTGTTTTCTTACTAATCTAGATGAATTACTAATTAGGATTTCTTACTAATTCAGATGCTTACTGATTTAGATTAAGGACTTCAGATTTTGCCACTAGGTACCCTTATTTGTCTAAGCCCCATATAAGAGGACACAATAATTTGAACCTTTGGGTTGCTACACCTCCCCTTCCCAAAATGTTTTAGGAGTTCCCAGGAACGTGCAAGCAATGACCAAGCACGGATCACTTGTGTTTCTAATAAATTAATATTTTATAGTCCCTGCTGCTGACTCATTAAGTTTTAGGAGCTGTGTATCAGAAGATTTATGACCTTTATCAGGTGTTTAATACTGTGATACCTTATAAAACACATGTATAAATAAAACCAATGGAGTTGGCAGTTCAAATCTTGGTTCCTGAGATAATGCATTTGTGAACCCCTATATTTGCTAGGCTTTGCCTACTAGTATGAAAGTTATCCCTCTCCATATTTTTTATCCAATATTTAGACACTAGATGCTGCCTAGGATTATGGCTTTTCTTGGTTTGGAATTATGAGAGAATTAGTTATTCTGCCCTGTTAATTACACGCTTTTCTGTTTTATGCACTCTAAAAGTGAGATTGATTCTGAATAAAGCTTTATTTTGGGGACCACAGTTAATTCCTGTCTAATCAGGATGATGAATATTTTTACAGCCATAATTGAGTATTAACCCCCTGCATTATATGTCACTAACAATTTTTGTGTAAATCAAATAGAGTCGTTTTTTATCATCTTCAATCTGAAACTTATTCTTAGTTCACCTGACATGATTTAAAACAATAAGGAAAGTTTGCATACCTACTTGGACGTTAGATATTAAATTCCTTTTATTTTTGTTGAAAATTTTCTAGAAATAATGCTTAAAGCTGAGATAAAGAATTTCTCTTTCAGCAACTGGAGAGGATAGTCTGTCACATTAACATATGCAAGCAGGTAAACAACTTATATTAAATAAAGCAGGAAGATTTTCCATGTCTAGGTGGATCAGAGAGGGCTCTCTCCTGTCCCAAGGCTGTGATTTGTCTGGTAAATCTGCACCTTTGCTTTAAGGCAGGTTAAAAATCCCAGTGTCTACACTTCTGGCTGGGTTTAGCATACACAGAAGTTGAAATTTCCTATTTAAAGCTGCTTTGTTTGTACACTTGGACATAGCAAAATATTGTCCTTGTGAGCCACCTGATACTGACTTGAGTGGGAAATTCTGCTGTGGCTCAAAAGAAGAACATGCCCTTAAACTCTGATATTTGTATCAAACCCAAATTGTGCTGACAGGTCCCAGATGTGCCTTTCCATTTGCATCACTTCAGACCCACATGGTTCAAATGCTGCAGCCACAGAGGAGCTGTGGGACTGTGCAAGCTGGGGATAGAAAAGCATCAGCATCCTTTTAAAGGACAGGTGGAACCTGGATCAAGACATGTGGCTGTGATAGGATGGACAGGATGATCCTGATTATTTCCCAGATTCTGAGGAAATAATGCTTTAGTCCATCCTTTTGTACAAGATGGTCTTTTCAGTCTATCCAGGCTGTTGTACCAGAGTACCTGATCCAAAGCTAGGTGCTTGTTCTGCTGTCTGGAGCAGTGAATTTTTTAAAAAATAGTTGTTTATTTTTTAAATTAATCAGCCTTTACTAAAAAACCCCCAAAAATAACAACAACAAAGCAAAAAAAACCCAAACAAACAAACAACCAACCCAAAAAACCCCAAAAACAAACAAACAAAAAACCCAAAAAACCCCAAAAACAAACAAACAAAAAACCCAAAAAACCCCAAAAACAAACAAACAAAAACCCCCAATGAGGCTGCTGAACTTTAAATAGTTAATGCTACTTGGAGCTGTGTGCCAGGGTGACTTTTTGTTCTCTCCCATGTCTACAGTAGCAGTGTGCCTTCTTGGTTCAATCCCCTTCAGTAAAATATTTCCTTTTTTCCAAAGCTAGAAGGACAGTAAGGAGAGGGTTGTGAGTGCTCCAGGTGTATATGGGTGTACCTGGCCACACAGGTCTGTTATTGACAAGACTGCCTGTCTTCAAGATGCAGAAGAGAAAGGAAATGGGTAAAATAAAGAAATAATCTTTGTTTCTCATTTAGTCTCCCTCCAAGTTGGACTTTTGAGGGGAAAGATTTAGAGCTTCACAGCTTGTCCCAGGTCCCGCAGCAAAAAATATGGAAGCCCTGGGTCAAGTGCTGAGGTCATGAGTGCCATTCCTGCCCCAGCAAGCACCAGCAAGAGGAATTGGGGTGTCTGAATGCCCTAAATAGCTCCTGGCTGGGTGGTTTCAAACATGGCAGAAATGTTTTTGTCTTATGCAGGAGTTCCTCACTTTACTTCTTCAGTTGTCCTGGAGGGATGATTTTCATGGGTGTTTTGCAGATTCCCATTTTCCCCTACCAGGATTCCTTTTATTTATATTATATGTTTGGTCTCAATAACCCATTTCCACAAAAAAAACCCCAAAAAACCCCAAAAAACCAACAACAACAACAAAAAACAAACAAACAAACAAACAAACAAAACCCCCCAAAAAACCCCCAAAAAACCACCCAACAAGCCATCCTAGATGACTGTACTATTTAATACTCCTGCTGTTTCACAATTCCAATGGCCAATTGTTGTTTATAACCATGGCCATGACAAGTTATTTGCATTGGAACGCAACAACTAAGGGACTCCAAGGAGAATTTATGGATTTAATTTTTCACTTATCTGTAAAATTTGCAGAGCTGCCATCTGCAGGCATAGTGCCCCTCAGGATACAAAGAAATTTCTGGGACTGTCTTGCAGATAATTCCCAGTTTATTGGCATTGTGAGAACCACGTGTGTAGCCAGAGACAAGAAGCACAGACTCAGCTGTCCTCCAGTCCTGTCACTTCATGAGAATGAACAGATCAGCCCCTGCCCCTCCTCTTCTCTTCATGAGGATGTTGAAGTGAGGTCTCTCCTCAGTCTTCTCTTCTCCAGGCTGAACAGACCACATCACCCCAGCTTCTCCTCAAAGGCTTCCCCTCCAGACCCTTCACCCTTCACCTCGTGGCCTCCTCTGGACACTCCCCAGTAGCTTGGTGCCTTTTCCCTGTTGTGGTCCCATGTAAATAATGATGCTCTTGGGTAGAGTCATGACCTAAATCATGGCATGATGCTTTATGCAAATTTGAATGGTATCCTGAAATGCCCTGGGGAGTGGCAGAGCAGAATTGAAGATGGGAAGATGGATCCTGTGTATGAACAAAAATATCTTCACATTTCCTAGCAGCAGGTGTGATCTGTGGCAAACTCTGTT
>VYXD01016185.1:7363-47205 GCA_013397195.1 Hylia prasina
GCAGCATTCCCTGGATCCCATTCCCGTTTCAGCCCTCTCTCTGCTCCATGGCAGAGCAGCCTCCCTGTCTCCCTCCCTGCCTGTGTCCCGTGCAGCTGCCCGGCTCTGCGAGGGAAAGGCTCCCAGATGTGCCGGGGCGGGAGCGGGCAGAGCCCTGAATTCCGCTCCTGCCGTGTGCGCTCTTTGTATATTTTGTTTGAAGGAGAAAATATGCGCAGCCCCGGGAGGAAGGCCGGGCAGCAGGCACGGCCCTGGGAGCTCAGGCACCGAGGTGCCGCCCGTCCCCTGCCCTTGGCCCGCCCTGGCCCACGGCAGGGGCCGCCTGAAATCCATCAGCATCACCCAGCGGGTCCCCAGAGCCTCTCCTGGAGACGCCTCAAGGTGACCAGCCCCTTTGAGAAAAGGCGGCTTGGCTCTAAACCCGGCGACACCTCAACACCCGCGGCTGGAATTTGGGGTATTTCTGGCTCAGGGGCGATGTGCGTATCAGATCAATAAATATTCACGCGCCCCGGGGCGTTTTGTGGGGTTGGTTTCCTTGCTGTTTCAAGTGCATTTAGCTGTGGCACTTGGTAGCTACTTGATTATTGCGTGAGACAATACGTTTATGAAGTGTGGGCCTTCATTTAGTTAAACACTTCATTGATGTCCAAGACCAAAACGGCATGAAACTAATTGTTCCCGTGGAAACAGGAACCCAGAGAATGACTTCACATCACAGCTTGGCAGCAGAAAAAGAAGAAACCTCTGTAATTGCTCCCATTAACCCAGCGCAGGGGATTCATGCTCAATCTCTGCGGCGCTCTGCTCCGCTTCTGCTGTGAATTAGGGGACCAAAAGTCAGCACGGAACCACATGAAAAAGCCCCGAAACAAGCTGTGCTTTGTGGAGCATTTGTAGTTCTGCCACCAAAACCGTTTCTCCTCTGCTTTGCAGGTTTCTGGCCGGCAGCACTGGGGATTGTCACGGCCAACCCTTCCCTTGGAGAGGTTGGGATTTATCCCTGTGCCCGCGGGAGGAGCGGGGAGACAGGACAGCCCAAGGGTGAGTGCTCAGGAAGTGCAGGCAAAACCAAATCTGCAGCAAAAAAACCCCCAAAAACAACTGGGGAGAATGAGAGAGGAGCCATGGAGAGCAGTGTGTGTGTGCAGGGAACTTCCTGAACCTCCTGGCTGAGGTTTTCCCTCTTCTCCTGCGGGATGTGCTGGTCGCTGGGGCATCTCAGGGGGTTTGTTGCAGTCGGAAATCCCTGATCTCTGTGCCAGAGGAACTCACATCTCCCAGTTCTCCCGATTTCCCATCAAACTGAGAAATCCCTGCCCCACTGAGGGGCTGCAGCCCCTACCAAGGCCCTGTGTGGTCACGGGCCATCCCTTGCCAGACCAGTTTTTGGAAGCCCAGTGGCTCTGCAGCTCCTGTCTGTGCCCCCCTGTGCAGGTGGGAGCCAGGTGGAACCATCCCCACCCTTCTCCCCTTTTCAGGCTTTGCCCCCAAACCCAGCCCCGTCCAGGAAAAGGGAACCAGCAGCACAAAACCCCATCCCGGCCCCCAGGCCGACCCCACAGCTGCTCTGGAGGGACCAGGAGACAGGGACCTGCTCCATCCCAGCACACGGCGTTAATTACTGCTAATTGAGCCACTTGACTATCGCGGAGCCTTGCCCTGGCCGGGCTGATAGAGTATCAGGGAGATAAAGAGCACTCAGCACAGGTAACGGGGAGGTGTTGTCAGACCCGTGGTGGGACCTTCTGGAGGGGTTATCTCTCCTTCCCAGGGCACAGGGCACCAAATTCCTGAGGGGAACACTGGGATCCTGAGGATCTGGGGGGAGCCTGAGCTTTTTAGGAGGCGCCCTGTGGGATTTTGGTGACTCAGGAGCTCGGCAAAGCAAGCTGGCATTCATTTCAGAGTAACTCTTTCAAATTTCCTTAACATGCATTTTATTCCTTTGGCTGGCTTTTGCTGTTGTTAATTTAACACCGTGGAAATGAAACTTTAAACATTTTTTTCCCCTTTTTTCTTCCCCGCAGGGAAATAAATTTTTTTCTTCTAACAAATGCTGTCTCTCTCAGAACTTTTGTTATTTTTCACCACCTCCACTGACCTACACAGAGTAATTCAGCTCCCACACCATCCTGAACACCAGGTAGGAGTTACTAACACCTACTTACCAAAGTGGAAACTTGGGCAGGGTGACACTGTTGTTCTGCAGCATTTTTATTGGGTTTTTTTTTTTAAGCACTCGCAACAGTAAATAGGAAATCAAAATTACTGGATATTTTTGCAGCCAACTCCAAGAAAAATCTTGTGTGTGGATGCAGTTCCTGGTGGTGGGTACGGTTCCTGGGAGGGGAAGCTCACAGGGTCACAACCCCTGCCCACAGCAGTGCCTGTGTTTTGTCTCGGGGACGTAAAACTAAGAAAACATCCTCACTTCACTCCTGGGGGAGCCAAAAATCTGTGCCCACGGCCATCAAACCAGTGAGAGGGCAACACACACACCTGAGAAGCTGCTGGGTCCTCTAACCCAAAGTTTGGGATGTTTTCCATGTCAAGCATCCCCATTTTCTTCCTTGAGGTACCTCAGTCATCTGCTTCTCCTCTTGCCCCCGTGCACGTTCAGTTTGGTTTGAGTTCCCAGAGCTTCTCAGCTTGTTACACAAAGCTCATAACAAAGTCTGTGGCCAGCTCTCTCTTTGATAATTCCTTCCCCCCATTTGTTTATCTCAAGTCCTGAGCTTTGTTCCAGGCCCAAAACCAAAAGCTTTCCTACCCCGTTCTCCTCTTGACTTGTTGCAGATGTAACGAAATAAATCTTTAGAAAGAACAAACCTTCACTTCCTCTCTCCCGTCTGATTCGGTCACAAACCCCAGGAAAGAAAAATAAATCACGACCTGAGCTCGCCTGGCCCCGAAGGATTCCAGGTCTGGTCCTGAAATCCACCATCCACCCTGGATGTGTCCCTTCCTCTGAGAAATCAGTGAACACAGAGGCCAAAAAGCATCTGATAACCCACGAAATCCTTATTCTGAACGAGGCCAAAGTCAAAAAACTTGTGATCAGCCCAAATTAAGGTTGATGTGGTGGCGGATGAGCACGACCAAGCTGGTGGTGCCTTCCTAGAGCTTGTCCTTGACACTGGAGGGGGACGTGTCCCTGGCTTGTCTCTCTGCCCCTCTTTGCTCCCCTGCCACCCCCAGCCCAAGGAATTTTAAATCACAACCAGAAAAATCAGCTGTGTGGTTTTTCCTGAACTGGCCACAGCGGAGGTGGAAATTTCCTCCAAACAGAGTTTGTCCTTCTCCTGAGAGCTGTTTCCGTGTGAATTCACAGAATTCACAGAATCACTGGGTTGAAGAGACCTTCAAAATCACCGAGTCCAACCCAGCCCCAACCCCTCAAACTAAACCACAGCACCAGTGCCACATCCAGGCTTTACTTAAACACATCCAGGGGTGGTGACTCCACCACCTCCCCGGGCAGATCATCCCAGCCTTTATGATTCTTCCAGTGAGAAACTTTCCCCTAATATCCAGCCTGTATTTCCTTTGGTGCAGCTTGAGGCTGTGCCAGCTCTGTCAGTGCTGCCTGGAGAAACCTCTGCTGCTCCTCCCTCAGCCACCAACAGGTGCTCAGGTTCTCTCCGAGCACAACCCCGTCGTGAGGACTGACCAAACCTCTGTTTTCAGCCCGTGTGCTGGAGATTCCTTGGGTGTTCTCCTGCCCTGGCCCTGCTCTGGGATCAGACACATCAGCCCAAAGCCCTTTCCAGAGCCCTCGGCAGCACCCTGGGCTAGGAACGCACAGCCGGGCACAGCGTCCCCTCCACAGGGATTGCGAGGAAGTGGAGAATATTCCCTTCAAAAAGGGGCTGCCTTTGTTTGCCTAATGAGGTCTTCACTTGGGTCTAAGTTAAAGCCAGGCTCAGCTTTAAGCTGGGAAATACTGCGACTGTATAAAAGGGATGGTTTGATTTACAAGGTGCGATCTGCCCCTTTGGCCAGGCTTTGCTCTTCCAAGGGCACTTGGGGGAAGATGTGCAGAACCACAGCAGCTGTCAGGAGATTTTTGGATTATGTCCCTAGCCCCGACTTTCACTGATGAACCGAGGGTTTTCTCTTTGTGTGTGTTTTGTTTCAAATTTAAACAAGAGGACTTTGCACACTCGACACAATCCGTCCACTTAGCACTGAAGAAAGCGTAATTAGACACTTGGAGAACTGGAAGAAATTAACTCCGGACCACAGCCTGTCACTCAGACTATTACTTAATAATATTTCCCAAATGTGCAAAGCACTTAGTTCTAGAATAACAGGAAAGAAGCGTAACTCCTCACCCCGAGCCAGGGCTCTGCCTCGGGAAGCCGGGAGAGGTTCCACCACCTCCCATCACCTGAGGGCCACCAGGGGATGTGAAGGATGAGCTTCACGGCCCCCCAACCCCAGGGCTGGAAGGGAGTCAAGGGCAGCGACCATCCCTGCGTGCGAGAAAACCTCCTCCAGCTTCCAGCACGCCAGGGAAACCGCGGAGAAATTGCTGTTTTCCTTCTCCTGCAGCGCCGGGCCCAGCCCCTGCCTCGCCCCGCGCTGCACAAGCCTGGCTAGAAAGGGATGATTGTGACTCCTGCCCGTTTCTTTGCCGGCCACAAAAGGCCCCATTCATGGGGGCTGATTTGGAGGGGAGAGCAAGGGGTATCAGTAGCATGAACTGGATCTGAGCGTCTCGACCGCATTCGAGCCGGCCCCGCTGGCCCAGCCCAGGGAAACAGATATCCTTCGTTTGGAGCTCCGGAGGGGAGAGTTTCTCTGCTTTTAAACAGGAGGATCTTTGCTGGCCGTGGAGACTTTTAAAAAGTCCTGACCAAGCAGGGCCGGGCCATTTTCCCAGCAAAAAACAAGAGGCTGTTCAAAATTCGGGAAGAGGGGGAAATGTTGTAGTCATGTGTTTCTGCTTCAGGAACCAACACACCCACCCTCACCTGCCTAAATTACCTCTCACATACTCAGTGAGGCCACGTCCAGAGCAATGAACCTCTTGCCTTGTCGAAAAACACCAAAAAAAATATGGATTTTTTAATAAAAACATCCACGATGCCTTAAATGCTTAAGTCATTGTGAAGCACAACTGCCAGGACTTCTCCATGTGTGTAAAAACTACAAAGCTAAAATTACAATGTAATTGCTTTCAGCAGATTATCACTGCAGTCTATAATTAAAATAGATGAGATTGCCAGTTTTGAAATATTTAAAGTGATTTCATCTGTATTTAGGTGAATGTGTCTCTCTGAGCAGCTCATTTAAAGTGATATTTCTATTTTCAGGGCATAAAATGGGTCCTGGGTAAAAGAAAAGGATAATTTTGTTGTTGTCTTCTTTGTCTGAGGAAGCACCTGGGGAAGGTTGGAGACACAGAGCTCAGACTCCAACAGAATATTCCAGGCCTGGGGAAATCCCTGGTGAAAGCTGAAGCGACGTTCCAGAGATGGAGCGGGACGTGCCACAAAATAAAATTTTAAAAATAAATAATTCGAACATTTTTAAAAATCACCACCAGGAAAACCTGGCGCCTCCTAAATCACGGTGACAGCTTCAGCAGGGTGTTTCCTCTGAGTAGGAAAAATAAATATCTTTTGAGGGCAGCAGGGATGGGTCCTGCAGGGACCATGGACGAGCGACCAAGGTGGCTTTGGAGTGTCCTGGGATAACTCAGCCTGAGGGCCCAGCTGGGGTCTGGATCCATCCCTGGTCCTTTCCCAGTCTGCAGCCACACCTGCCCCAAACCTCAGGGGAGTGAAGGGACCTCAGCTCCATCCTGACCAGGAAAAAAGCTGGGAAGATCCTGACTCCAACGTAAGGAGAATAACTCAGAGCACCTCCGCCCTTAGCGCATCACACAAAGTGTCCCAGGCCACCGGGGGAGGGAGGGGCCTTTTCCTCGTCCCTCCCTGTCGTTCCTGGTGTTTCTCCAAGGTAAATTCCACCTTTGGGGAGAGATCCCTGCCCCAGGAGCTGGATGTCTCCTGGCAGTGGCACAGTCAGAGTTGTGGTGGGGTTAATCTCCCCAGAAATCCTGTGATTCCCAGTGTCCCTGCGGGAGGGAGTGAGTCCCGTCCTTGTCTGCAGAGCCGAGTGAGGGATCTTCACTCAGAGGATGAAAGTAAGTAATACAAGAAGGCAAAGATGATGTTGTAGCTCTAATGAGACACAAATGCCATTTTGATGGCTTTCTCTGAAAGAAATACACGAAGCCCAAGTGATTTAATTAAAGATCTCCCAGGCTTTGCAATCAGCACGGCCACAGATGAAGGGAAATCTACTTTTATGTGGCAGAACAAGAGCTGTTCTCCCATTAAAATAAAAAGAAAGATGAAAAAAAAACCCCAAAAACATTTTAAAGAGTTGTGTTTTTTGTAAGGACGTGACATGAAGGATCTACCTTGTCCATGTGAGAGAAAGACTGTGATTAGCTCAGATAAAACACAGAATTTGGGTTATTTTTTTAAGGTTTTATGAATACATGCGTGTCATTACACTTGTCTGCTTAACACTGAGCATGTCTCCAAGGAGTCCTTTGGCAGATGCACTTGGGAAGGAGAAAAGGGAGAAACTCCCTGGCAATTAAAGATGCCAACAGATGGAAACCAACATTCACCTATTCAGATTCTGAAGGACCTTCCCAGAACAAACAGCCAAAGACCAGGATGCAGCTTTTGAAGCTGCTGAGAGCTTTAAATTGAAGAAGTGGGATGGGTCACTGAGCAAAAACATCTTTAACTTTGGCAAGGAAGCCTGGAGAAAGTGAGGATTTTTTTACCTGAGTGCTCCAGGGGGCTCTGGCACCTGGGACTGCTCTGCTCAGAGGAGCAGGAAACGCTGTGAGGCTGGAGCTGGTGGAAATAGCTCCTGTTTCCTCTGCATCCCATCCCCACCGGGGCTGGGAGATGCACAGGATCCCACAGGCATCCAAGGTTTGCTGCAGAACACCAGGGCAAAGGCAAAGGGCAGATTAATCCCGTGTACCCGTGATTGATGCAGCCTGGAGGGAGCTGGAGGAAGGGGAATTGCTTAAAAACGTGGAAGGAAGTCGGTGGCTGTCCCTCGTTGATACTATATATGGTGCTTGGTCAGTAGTGCTTGAGGGGCAGCAGCCAGGATTGCTGGCTGGATTCTTATTGTATTTCTTTTTAAAACAGAAGAAAAAAAAAAAGGTCAAATCACCCAGCTGTGTTCGTAGAGCCTGCAGTGATGGATAACGCTGCCCAATTTCCAGCCCTGAGAGTTTTTGGGGCTGCTACAGGGGTTGTGCCCCCCCTGCTTCTGCCAGGCCAGTGGCCTGTCTGTCCCCATTCCTTTGGGATTCTCCCAGCCCCAGTGTTGAGCCACGTGGACAGGCTTGGCAGGGAGCTGGGTCGGGTTTGACACAGGAATTCTGCAGAGCAGAGCTGGGGCGTTGGTGTGGGGACAGCAGTGAGCAGGAGATGGGAACTGGAGCATGGAAAGGGAATTTCTCCTGCTGCTCCTGCTGGTTCCCTCTGCACAGATAACCCCAGGATAGTGCCAGGAGCTGCTTGGACAGACTGGAGGTGTTTCTGCTCACTCAGAGGTTACTCAGAGGTGAAGAGACAACTGGTGGTCACAGTCTGGCAGAGGAACATCCTGTGCTGCACCAGGGGAAGCAGCAAGAAGTGAGTTCCTGCTGCCTCAGAGACATCCCAGAGGATCACAGCTCATTCCCTGCCTGTCCCACTGCCCACAAAGCCATAAACTCACCTTTGCCTTCAGCACCCTGAAATCTCAGTGCCCCTTTCCACCTGCCTGGTAGCTCGGGCTCACTTAGGGGACAGGAGCGTTTATTCCCATCGTGAATCAGCCCAGCAGGCTGATTTCCCAGGGTTAGGGACATCAGCTTGTGCCTCCTCCTCTGCAAACACTCATTTAGGGTCCAAAGCATCCGGGGCTGCATTTCTTGCAAATCCTGACGGGCTTTTTCTCCCCTGATCCCAGCAGCACTGATAAGCAGCGCTGCAGAAAGTGCAGGAACATCCCCCCCTTCCCTCCAGTCCCCTTTACATCTGCTCTACATTTGCATCCCAGAAATCAGAGAACTGAGCTATGCGGAATTACCGAGCTGCAGCATGGAACTGATTGGGTACTCAAGCTAAATAAGATGAATTTAAAGATCTCCCCAGGAAATTGAGTGGAACACCCAAACTGACATGGGGTATTAAATATTATATTTGTGCAGTTGCTCTTTAGAGCCCGTTGGCATCGAACATCTGGGAGCACGGTTTAGAACACAAAGAAACTGAATACCTGCTCGAAATTACGCTCATCAGAGCTCAGAAATTAAAATATTACTGGGTACGCTCCGAGCCAGCCCTTCCCTACAAGGTAGGGCTATTAAAATATGATTAGCTGAGCCGTATCTGCTCTCAGATCTGTCAGACACCATTACGGCTGAGAAGAGCTTGATGCAACACTGTTGGCACAGCCCCCTGCTCCATCAGCAGCAAGATGCCAAAGGGTGAACCTTGCAAACGCTCGCCCCAGGAGGAGGGGAACTAAAAAGAATGAAAAAGAGAGGCTGGGGGTGCACTGGTTGTGCAGATTGAGGCGGCTCCGGGCTGCTTTTTAAGGGAAGAGGGCTGGAAGCTTGGATGCTTTGGGGTTTTTTCTGATGTGGGAAGAGCTTTGCCCTTCGCTGCCTCGAGGGTGTGTTGCCTCTTCATCATCACCCAGGACGGAGACGAGGATTTCTTCCTGCCACAATCTGCAATCACAGCTCCCCGTCCCCGCCGCCTTCGCATTTCCAGGAGCTCCGTGCGCTCCATGGGTGGTCAGGATTGCATTTCCCCCCTCCTTGCTGGGGAATAAAATTCAAACCACCACAGAAAACCTGCAGAGACCGGGCTCAGGTCGGGATAATTGCAATACCCTCCTGCTTCTGGAATCCCAGTGAGATACATCCATATATCTGCATCTACACGCACAAAAAATCTTTTGCATTATGTGATTATCACATACACATATATTTATTTTTTGAAAGCGCGGCAGCCCCAGGAAGAAGCGGCTTTGCAAAAACAAGGCAGAAATACGGTTGTCTTTTATTTTTTCAGGGCTGAGGCCAGGCGAGGTCCGAGGTCCCAGCCCCGGTGCCCCCAAATCCGCGCAGAATTCCCCCAAAAGCCGAGGCAGCGCTGCCCGCCCGGCCCGGCGGGAGCCGCCGCTGCCTGCCTGTGTCAGGGCTTATTACTCCGTGTTTTCACACTTATCCCTAAGGTGTTGAACTCGCCCCGAAGGTTAATTAGTAATTTATTGCCCTGTCATCAGTTCGAGGCTACTAATGGCCTCAATTTAGCCCCAGGGCTTTTGGTTTTATTTTTTTTTTCTGTCTTTTTTTCCCTTCCTTTATTTTTTTTTCTTTCTTTTTATTTTTTTTTTTTTTCCTCCTGCCTGCTTTGGAGGATCTGCCAGTTGAAGCGAACGGGAAAGAGGGAAATCTGCTTGGAAAAGTGCCCGGAAATAGGGTGCAAGGAGGAGCTGAGGATTACAGAACCACAGAACGGGCTGGGTTGAAAGGGACCTTAAAGATCAGCCCATCCCAACCTCCCGTTGTGAGCAAGGGAATTCTTCCACAAGGGACGTCTTTTCCCCCTTCTCCATCCCCGGGAGCAGCAAGAGTGGGATGTCCCTGGTGCTGTCCTCAGCAGGGAGAGAAATTGAGTGATTTTAGGGGAAAAAAAGGGGAGAATTAGATCCCATCAAGAGCACTGGGAGGGTTCTTTCAACCCAAAGACTGCAACAAATCCCTCTCAACTCGCCCCAGGCAGGAGGGTGGGAAGGTGCAGTTCTCAAAACCGTGTGAGCTGTCAGCCAGAGAGGAAAAAGGCACAGACATTTCTTTGGATTTTGATTTAAAAAGGGAAAAAACCTCCAGTTTTCACCTCCATGCACATGGATTCCCAGAGCAACATCTGCTATTCCCCTCCCTGGTTTAATTTATGGCCGTTAACTTCAGGGCTAAGGACAGTTTATGGAAAAAAACACCTGCTTTCCCCTACTCCCGGGGCAAGGGTGGAATTTTCTCTGCCTCTGCATCCTAAATAAAGCTCCCTTCCAGGCCCTGATGATTCATGCCACGGCTCACACACACATGCCTTATGTTAGAGGCCCTGTCAAGATGTTCATGCCCCTTTGGAGCTGGAGGACCTTGCACAGAGCTCATTTACCCCCCAGCCCTGAAGGAAATCTGAGCCCTGAGCCCGGCTGCCCCGGTGGTGATGGTCAAAAAATCAGATTAATTTGGGTTGGAAGGGACTTTTAAAGGTCTTTTAGTCCAACCTTCCCGCAGGGACATCTTCAGCTGGATCAGGTTGCTCCCTGTTCAACCTGAGCTTGAATTTTGCCAGGAATGGGGCGCCCACCACCACACCCGTGCCAGTGTTTTGTGGCCCTTAGTGTGGAGCTCTGTCCACATTAGGGTCACTGCAAACCCACCCAGTTTTGCTTCCAGCTTGGCTTTCTACATCCCAAACCCATCCCAGCCTTTCCATCTCTTCCCCAAACCCACCTTACACAAGCACCAAGCTCAGGCCAGCCCTCGTTGTGCTTTCTCAGCCCTTTGACACAGATCCCTGGCTCTGCTCCTGTCATTAGGAAAGATTGGCTTTCTGTGATGGAGCTTTCAGTCAAGGAAAAAGAAATAAAGAAAAGAAAAGAAAAGAAAAAAAAAAAAAAAGGAAAAGAAATCAAAATGAGACTTGTTGGCAGCAAGCAGAAGATAAAACCTGGACACTCATCCGAGCCTGTGTTAGAACAATGATAGCCAGCACTGGGCAGCTCCAGAGACCCCACAGAGAGCAAACACCCCTCACCCAGAGCAGGGGGTCCCACACAGGGCTGCACCCCAGGGTTTTCCCCCTTTCCCAGCTCCACACCACGCTCCAGCCCCAGCACTGGGGCAGATCTGGCCGTGCCGCGTTTGGGGAGCGCGAGCAGAGCGAGGTGGTGCTGGTCGGAGGGGGGAAGAGAAGAAGCCTGTGACTAATCCTGTAACCTTTCCCTGCAGTGTTTAAGGGAAGAGAAGGCTGTTTACAATAAAAGCCAGCGACATTTTTCATCCTCCCAAATGGAACAAGGGCTCTCTAAACAGAGGAGCCTCAGACACAGCGAACACCTGTTGAGGGGAGCCGGCCTGAGGAGCAGGCGAGGGCTCCCTGTCCCCCCAGCAGAACCTCCTGCCCACTCCTGCTCAAGTTCAAGTCGAGGTGCCCGGCACAGACCTGCTGATGGGGGGAGGCTGGGCTGGGCAAAAGCATTAGCAGATGTCCCCTGGGTTTCCCTTGGGAAGTTATGGGGCAGGGAAAAGCTTTCTGCCTCCTGGGCTGAGTTTAGGTCTGCCCGTCTCCGGGTAATTCCTCAGTCAGCTCGGAGCAGTTTTTCCCGTTGTCGCACTTCCAAGGAGGACCCCCAGTTTGGGAAGTTCTGGAAGAACCTGTCAGAACTTTCCCTGTCTTCCCTGCAGCCCTCGGCTTAGGTTTCAGCCCCCCACCAAAACATGTAAGCTTTGATTTCATCCAAGCTGCTGTGGCTTTGAGCTTTTCCCAAACTAATCAAATCAAACACGACCTTGTTCACATAATCCTGCAGGCTGGGTTGGAAATCAGCAACTCCTCTGGCTTCAGCGGTGTCTTGTGGTGGTGAATTCCAAGGATTAATCATGGATATCTTCCCACAATATAGCCTACATCATACCCCTGGTAATTTCTGACCTAAGGGAGCTAAATCAGTCTCATAGCCTTTTAATTAGCTTTTTTTTCCCCCACAAAGGTTGGCCAAAGCCACCCAGAATTGTGCCAGGGGGCACCTGTGAGCCACCCATGGGTTTGGAATCATGGAATATCCTGAGTGGGAAGGATCCCACTCCCCTGAGGAGTGACATTCCCCACGAGTTGCCAGAAGAGGAATTTCCAAGCCCATTGTTCAAAACCATGACAATGGTTTCTTTCCATCCTCATTATGGCTTCTTTTTTCCTTTCCCCACCTCTCAAGGCAGAGAAACATCCTCAATTCCAGCACGGATTTCTCAGCTTGGATAAACCAGCTCAGCCCCACCGATGCTGTGGAGCGTCTCCAACTCCCACCTATTCCAGAACCTGCTCTCCCATATTTTATATCCTGCGTTTCCCTGGCTGGGGACGAGGAAGGCTCCATCACACTGCCTGTTTATCCCACATCCCATCCCAGAGGATGAGCCAACAGCGCGGGACTCGTCGGAAACGCGGCTGATAAAGTGCAAAGAGAACCGTCCTCGTCTTCCGCGGCTGTAACTCTTCCCAAAGCCTCGCTTCCAAAACATTTTTTCCACCTGTTACAAGCGAGGCTGTGCTGCTCTGCCTGGGCTCTGGAAGTGTGTGCTGACAGGCTGTGTGTAATGTCATCTCCCTGCTCCCAGCCCCGTTCCAGGCTCGGGAATCCAGCGGGCTGGGCTGGGGATTGCTCCCGTGGAAGGAGGAGGTTTTATTGTGTTGTTTTCAAACTTCATTTCGAGGGGTTGGGTTGGCTCCTGTCCTAAAGAACAGGTTGGCACAGATGATGAATTGTCCATGGGATTTAAAGTCAAGCTGTCAGAGCAGCAAATATCTGTGGTCACTCGGTGCCCAGCTCACCCACAGCAGCCTCTGCATTCACTTCCCATAAGAAATGCCCAAGGTTTTGTTCCATATGCATTTTCCATGTCCTGTGAAATTAATTGATGCTCACAACTTCTGTGGGTTCAAAAATCAGAGCAGTGAAGGTTAGAAAATATATAAAACCATGGAATGGTTTGGGTTGGAAGGGATTTGAAAGCTCATCTTTTTACAATTCCCCTGCCATGGCAGGGACACCTTCCACTGTCCCAGGGTGCTCCAAGCCTTGTCCAGCCTGCCCTTGGACATTCCAGGCATCCAGGGGCAGCCACAGCTACTCTGGGAAATCTGCCCACCCTCACAGGGAAGAATTTCTCCCAGTATCCCATCTAACCCTGGTCTCTGCAGTGGGAAGCCATTCCCTGGGTCTTGTCACTCCAATTCCTTATAAACAATCTCTCTCCAGGCATTGGAAGGTTGCACTCAGATCATCCTAAAACCTTCTCTTCTCCAGGCTGAACAATCCCAGTTCAAGATACTCATCAAGCCTTGGCCACAAAAAGTCTTTTGTCAATACACACCTTTATCTCTTCTCTACCAAAACATCTCTATCTAAGAAGCAAATAACAGGAATTTTGTTTCCTGGCCCTGCGTGTGAGACACACTTTCTGTTTCTTGGGGTTTTTTGTTGGGTGTTTTTGGTTGTTTTATCACTCCTTTTCTGTGAAACTCTTCCTGTTGGAAAGGAGAGCGTCACAGACCTCTTAACATTTTCCCTTCATGAAGAAATGCGGCTTTTCATCCTTAAATAATTATTCATCTTGTTCCTTAATATAGACTCAATATAGCTGCTTTACAGTGTTCCAGTAACAGCCAGGCACTATCTCAGAATCGTGACTCATCTTCTTATCCCAAACTATCCATATTCCTTACAAAAACACCCGGCTGAGCACTCTTAAATATTTATGTCATCCCCAACAAGAGAGAGATAGGACCGGTATCAGCAGATCTGAGCCAAGGCTCACGGCCCGGCTTAGAGCCCAAGGTCTCAGCTCACCCTGCCTTTTGGAGGGGTCCAATCTGAGCATCCAAAATTTGCCTCTTGGCTTGGCCTGGGGTTCTTCAGGCTCAGGGGTGCAAAAGCAATCCCATCCTGTCTTGGGGTTTTGGCTTGGGTGAAGTGAAGGGAGCAGTGAGGAGAATCCAGCACAGCCCCAGTAGGTTCAGAGCTCCTGTGGGGCCTCCCCCAGGGACAGCAGGGGTGGGTGTGTGCCCTGGGCTCCAGCTCCTCCAGCAGGAGGGAACAGCTGGGGCTCCCCTTTGAGTCCCTAACCCGGTGTTGGAGGATTGACCTTCTGTGGGTCAGTTTGGACCACATTTGGTCCCATTCCCCCGATGTTGTAACATCTCAAGAAGTGCTGACACCGGCCAAGGCGTTCCCACATAAACACCAGGAAAATCAGGCAGATGAAACTTGGATCTGGACAGGGGTGCTCTCATCCAGCTTGTTGGCTTGAGCTTCCCTGTAACTCACATCCAGCTCGGGCAACGAGAGAGAATTCACAGAGCAGAGCAGAACTCACGTGGCTTTCTCCCCTTTCCCAGCCTGTCCGTGGATTCCTCGCTGTCCCAGGAAACAACCATCGTTTCTAACACTCCGTGCTCTCTGTGTTTCCGCACTCACTCCCTCCAGGTCACCTTTTGGCTGCTTCTTCTCCACCTCCCCGAGTCCAGAATTATCTCTGCTGATTGTTTCCAACTATAACACATCCTGGATTTTTTTTTTTGTCTTTTTTGGACTTTCCAGATAATATCAAAACTTCTTCCAAGCTGCTTTGTCCTCCAGCCAGTACCTTTTAAAGCTGACAGGAGATGAGTGTGACTTGTATCTCACAAGGCTGGCTTCCCACTCCAGGCATGTGGGCACGGCACAGGAGTGCCAAAGAATTATATATAGCACAAAATTGGACAAATGCAAAGACAGATTTAAATAGAGCACAGTTCCAAACGTGTCAATACACTCACGTTGATTGCTGGGCTGTTAGAAATCCAGACTAATAAAACAAGGAGAGTAAAACAGAATAAGATAACTTCTCAAACTACTCCTTACAGAGCTGGCTGGGCTGGCTGCCTCTGGATGGAGCTCCATGGTCCTGTGTCTGTCCCTGTTTCCATGGGCTGAGCACAGACCCAGGATCTGTTTCCATGGACTCAACACGGAACCAGGCTCTGTAACCCAAATCCAAGCGCTCAGAGCAGAGGACCTGCCCCTGCCCAGATGGTCCCACCAGGAGCTGTGCACAGTCACGAGGCTGGGCTGGCTCCAGCTGAGCAGTGACAGCTCCTTTGTTCGTGCCAACCCCACCATAACCCCACGGCTCCATCCCTCCGCCTTCACCTTCCTCCTCCAGCTCCTCCTCCCAGCACAACAGCGGCAAGAGCCCGGCTTGGCTCTGGGTCCCGAGCCCTTGGACCACAACACTCAGCTTCGCCTGGGCTGATGTGAGACCTTGAACTGCTTTTCCACAATCCCACTCCCACCAAGGCCGCTGTGTCAGGCCCTCAGTGGCTGCACTTCCCACTGAGGCCACCGAAGCCAAGGGAGCTGGGCTGAGACTCACCACCTGACTCACTTGGCTCTGCACCTTTGACTGTGGGCTTCCAGGAGAAGAAACTCCAGCACTCCACGACTTTTTCCTGACCCCAGAAGAGCTGAAGTAATAAAATGTTCTCTGGTCATGTCCAAAGCCCAGAGGAGCCCTGAGAGGAACGGGCCACAGGCGTGTGCAAGGTACAGACCCCGCACTCGGGGGCCACAGCCACGGCCCGACGGCTGAGAATGTTAATTGTTCTCCATCGCCCCCAGTGATTTTAACATTTCATAATTCCTCCCCTGGCTGACAGCTGGATTCTTCCTTAATTACAAACCCGTTGGAGTTGAAAAATCAGACATTTCCTGGAATTTAAACAACCAATTTTCCACCCGTCAGCATCCAACAACACGAGCCTACAGTTTCATTTCTAAGCACGCTGGAAAAAAGTCGTCAGAGCACGCTGGATAAACGGGGGGGAAAAGGGATTTTGATGACTTCATGCATTCAAAACAGCATTCCTGGATCTTCAAATTCCATTGAAAGGTGGAAACGGCACTGACAGAACCACAATTCCATGTTTTGAAAAGGCAGCATGTGGTTAAGTACTTTAAATACGGTGGATGGATCTTTTAAACTCAGTGCTGACATCTGACTACACAATTACTCCTTTCTGCCTTAGGAGACACATCTTCATTCAGAATTAATGCAGAAAAAATATTGATTTTTTTTTTCCCCCTCACCATTTGCCACAGGATTTGTTCATTTTCTCTCTGCAGCAAATTCTTGTGACAGTCAGGAAAAGCTGCAAACCCCCAAATCTCAGCCTATTGAAAAGACAAAGGAAAGAAAAAAACCCTTGGACAGCTGCTGGCCTCCAGGAAACTCCAGGAGTGGAGACCCACGATGCTGCATCCTAATTACATCCTCGGGGAACAGCAAAGAGCCCCAAACACTCAACCAGCAGCAGAGGCAGAAACAGCAAAACCCCTTGACGGGACATCTCAGCTGCTTCTTTCTCTTCCAGAACCCAGAATTTCAGCCATATGGACTTCCCTTTTTATTTTTTATTTTTATTTTTTTTTTTTTTTAAATCAGTTTCTATCTCTTGTGGTCATGGGAAAGAAATAACCCTTCATCTGTAACTGATTAACATGAGGCTGGTGCTCGAGTTTGCAAGGAGCCTGAAATGAGAGCTGGTAGAGATTTGAAGAGCCTTTCTTGTTCCTGTGAACTTGGTGCTGTGACCTCCTGGAGGGATGTCGCTGGATGGAGTCTTTGCCTTAACAGAGAGAGGACAACTGCAAATGGAAAAAAAAAAAAAAAAGAAAAAAAAGAAAAAGAATCATCACATACTCAAAATGACCTTTGAAGCTGGGACTACACAAAAAAGCTGCCCAAACTTTCAAGCTCTTGCCTCAAGGTTTCCAAGGCTGTGCAACGAGGACATTCCAGAGGAAGAAGTTTTATTTGGGAAAGCAGCCCCGGAACTTGGAGTCCTGTCTGAGCAGCGGAACTCGAGGAACAAATGTGTTCTGGGTTGTTTTTGGGTTTGTTCTCCCCCTGGGAGCAGCTGGGTTTTCCCCACGTTATCCCATCCTCATGGGTTTTGTCTATTTTTGGCATCACCTCTGTTTCCACGGATTTCTCCTGCGGGAGGAGGGTTCCGTGGACAGCTCCTTCACCCTCCTGTGGGACACAAACTGCCCCCACCTCCCAGCCAGGGGCTGCACCTGCCCGAGGCTCTCGGGGGAGGGAATTGAGGAGCCAGCAGGGATTTGCGGGGACTCTGAGCCGAGCCCAGTGAAAACCTCCCTGCTCAGAGCATCTGCAAAGCCGAGCCTGAGGGGATGATGATGCAATTGGGACCGCAGAGATCTCCCCACCCTCGGCTCATTTAAAGCAGGTGAGAAGCTGCGGAAAACGCTCTGCAAGCAGCACAGCTCCTCGTGGGAGATAATTTCTCCCTATGCAGCCGAAGGAGGGGTTGCCAAAGGCGCTTAAAAAGCTCCTTTTGCCTTCAGCAGGGAGAAGGGAAACAGGAGGAACACCTGTTTCAGGGAATAGGAGCAATCCTGGAGAACACATGCAGGGGGTTTGGAAAACGGACTTGTCAGGCAGCTTAAATGGAAATGTTGTTCCTAAAGTTTATTGTCAGATTTGACCATATTTAACCCAGAAACCCGGAAAAAAAACCCCCAAAACCATGGGATAAAAGCCCTGAGGGTGAACAGAAAGAACAAATCCCACGAATATCACTACACTTGGGGGGGTTGAAATCTTTTTGGGAGAGGCTGTTTGAGCCATTTTCACTCTTTCTGTCGGCGTTTCGCTGGATGCAGCTCACCAGAGAATTTATTTCATCCTGTTAAACTCTATTTAGTGGGAGTAGCACAGCCCGTGGAGGAAAACCAATGATGCCAAGGTAAATCTTCCCCCAGTTATTAGTGCTGGGAAGGGGTGGGAAGATCTTTAATAATCAGGGAGGCTGAAGAGAGATGTCTGTTTTTCATAATTGCACAGTGCTCCCAAGACAGCTGTTCAGCCATCTTGAAAATCAATGTTTTGATGCCCTCTGAACCTTCTTTTCCTGTTGAGTGTCTCTCCTACAGGTTGCTCCCCAGGATGAAAACAATAAAAGCAAATATATAACAGTAAAGGCCTGAGGTTAATGTCTTTAACAAGATAATGTTACTTAAGGGAACTGTAAACCAAATCATTCCTAAATTCCATTTGTTCTTTGCAATCTAGGATATATTATGAAACCATATGTGTGCCTATGGATTTTTTTACAGGAACACAACTGCATTTTCACATTGTGTGTTCCCATGTTCCAGTATCACACGATTTGCTGAGAATTATTATTATTCTAACTATTAATACTTGTATTAATATCTTGCTCTAGCAGCTGTGCCACAAAGAATCCCAGCCTAACTTGTCTGGCTGTGGGTTAAATGTGCAAGATCTAAACAAATTTGCACCAGGTCGTTTTACCAAGAATTTCTTTCTTTGGATTGAGTATCACAAGGAAATTCAGTCCAACCAACTGGCACATGCCCTTATTATTTTTAAATTTTCACCAGTGAAGAGCTTGCAAAAATTGCTTCAAGCTGCCTTCCCCGTGTGTTTGGGAGCTTGAAAAAAGAAAAGCAAACAGGAAAGGGTAAATAATCTCCTGAGCACATGTGGTGGGTTTTACACCCACTGGAAATTCCACTCAAGACATGTTCAGGTAACTCTGTCCAGAAATTCCTTCTGCAGAATTCTCAGACATTCCCTGCAATTCAATTAGCTGCGAGCAAATTCGATATGAAATGAGACTCTGACCCTACATGTGTGTTTTTGCCTTGATTTTCATGGAAATGGGAGCCACAAAGAGGTGCAGAGCAAAGCAGCGAGTCGAGTTTATTTAACTTTCTATTATCTACAATGCTATAAAACCTGGAAATGAAACAGAAACAGAATCCTACAAAACATTTTGTAGGTTGTCCAGAAAAAACCTCAGGGCACTTGTTCCTGCTGATGTCTGCACCACTGGATTAATTTCCATTAAGCCAAGGGAAGAAAAATCCCTGCCAGTCACAGTCACTGTAGGACGGCAAAAATCTCCTGTTCTTGTGCCTTCAAATTACAAACTTACACAGAAGCAATGGATGCAAGAATTTAATCGCCATGAAAAAACCCTGAAAGTTTGGGAAATGTTGGCCAGAGTCCAGTTCTTCCTCCTCCTGAGTCTGTCAGGAATATTTGGCTCCATGTCTGTCACAGGGCCAGGCAGGAGGGGGTCGGAGTGTGAATCTCCACCTGGTCAAGATGGAAAAGACGAAGCTCTTTGCCCCATTTACAGCACGGGTAGGTTTAATCAGCCCTTTTAATTAACCCAACCTTCCCACACCACCCCAGCTGCTCATTAATTGTCCAAATTCTTCCCTCTGTGCCAGCAGCAGAAGGATCAGAACCGCTCTCCCACCCTTCCCAGGATAAAATTACATTTTCCCAACTCAGGTTGCGCCTGCCTTCATCCATAGGGTGTTTATAATGGGAGAGGAAAGAGATGTTGTTTAAACATTTAATTTTAATTATGTTTAATAGACAGACATTTTAATTCATATTTATTAAAGAAAACGCATTAACAAGGCGATGATTTTCCTGGTAGCAATTATATTCCCAGAAATAATATCTTGTCTAGTGGATTAAGGGAAAATAATGAAAGAAATAATAAAAGAAAATGATAACAGCTTTCATTGTCTCTCTCAGCTCTTTTTATGCTTGGAGTAAATCCTGAGTTATAACTTGGAAAAAGAGAAGAAGATTTGATAAACATTTAATTATGAGTGGCAGATTAAGGTCATGAGGGACAATTAGTTGTTATTTCTTAGAAGCTGGAAATTTCCAATTAAATGTTCAGGCTGTGGTTCTAAAACAAAAATAACTTTTTTTTTTTTACACTTCATAATTGCAGTAAAAAAAAACTGGCCTAAGGATGTTTTGGGTACTGAGAGCACAGAGAAGTCTAAAAATCCACTGTCCTCTCTGCTGCCACCGGGAAAAGAATGACAAATTTTGAATAAAAATCAACGTATTTATAGCTAAAAGCCCTTGAGCACTTCTGGCTCTCAGCTCTGTTTCCCCTGGTTTAAAGTTCCTCGCGGTTTGCAACTGGTTTTTCAAGGGATCAAATCCTGCAGCTCTTTGCTGCCTGTTTGCCAGTGTGAAATTTTCACTCTGGAAACAACAACCCCTCCAGCAGGAGATTCGGGATGCCTGGAGGTGGAGACACATGGATTTGGGGTGCCTATGCCAGAAAGACAAACTGACACTCCATCCCGATAAACATATTCCGAAACAGCAAAGAAACATTCACCTCAACCTCCCACCAACCAAAGTTATTTTTAGATTTATTTTTTTTTTCCTAAATTATCGAATAACCACAGAAAGCCCCCAAAATCTTTTAATCTAATCTTGGCTATATTTTCCCCTTCAATGCCTGAGGGATACAAGATTATTTATAACAGGAAACCTTTGATTTCGGAGCTTTTATGTTTGGATTTTTTTCGTGGTTTTTTTTTTTTTTTTTGCAACGTTCCAACTTGCAAAACACAGAGCTGTCAGGGGTTTTTTGGGGTTTTTTTTTAGGCAAAAAGCAAATTGCAAAGTGCATCCAGAGCTGGAGCAGGATGAGGTCCATGGGAAGGGCTTGGATGATCCCACCCTTTGGAGAGCAGCATCCCTGTCTGTTCCTGGCAGGAATGGCCTGGACACAGCAGGGACAGACACATTTAGGGTCCCCTAAATGTGGGAATTTTCCTTCTCGTTAGCACGACCAATGTGAAATTATCTGGTGTGAAATGAGGGGTGAAGGCAGGGCCTGAGCATCTCCCTGAGGGGCCTCCCCGGCCTTCCCAAGGTCCATGGAAAGCTTCTCCCTGATTCCAGAGCTCCGAGTCAGGGCCGTGAGGAGCGCGTGGACGGTGAAATCCCATTTTTTCCTCGTTTGTGGATGTGGGGAGGGTAAAACCCGGCTCTGCCTCAGGCCTCAGCTCCTCTGCCTGGGCCTCTCCAGCCCCACCCAAAGCGAGGTTCCAGCAGATAAACCCGGCTTAGCTCGGCCAGACTGATTTTAAAGAGGATCCTGCTCCACTCCCCGTCCCTCCAAGGTGCCCTTAATCAATAATCGAGTGGATTGATCCCAAAAGAAGGAGCCCCTGCCCTTCTGAGTGACAGGTGTCAATCATCAATGGCAGGAGCACAGGGCAGTGACTGATCTCGGCTGGGGATTTGTGCAGACACAAAGTATGTTCTTATTTGCAGGAAAACTTCCCCTAGAGAACAAAAGCCAAAGGAAAAAACCCATTCCTGACAAAATTTCAGCTGGATGGAGGTGTGATTTCAGATCAATCATCATCTCCAACTTCTCTGAAGAAACAAATTTCTCCAACTTTTTCATGAGAACCAAAACTCTCCAACTTCTTCAGAGTCCAGCATTCCCACTTTCTTGTCAAGTTAAAAACATCTTCTCTGATGCCTTGGTCCTTATGAGGGCTAAGATTAATGATCAACTCATTATGAAAATTAATATTTTAATCAGAAAAATATTCTTTTATTCTTTTAATTACTGATAAACTCACTAAAACCAAAACCAGCGAACATTGAACAATGTGAGTAAAATGGAATGGGAATAGTTTGTAAAGATCTCCATCAGAATCTAAGTCAGACCTAGAAATGTCCTTAATAATAAAAAAATTCCTCATGTGATGACACTTCCCGTGCAAGCTTCAATGCCTAGAGAAACAGGGAAGTTTCTCTGCATTTTTCTTTAAATATAAATATGTGCATATGTAGATTTAATGAGGTCTTTGCAGAGGGTAAGATCAATGCCAGCCTCAGCTTACGAGAGATAAATCACATTTCTGCACGCAGAAGTTTTCCTCTTGTTGCCTGCACGAAT
The DNA here is from genome assembly GCA_013397195.1 of Hylia prasina. Classification (NCBI taxonomy): domain Eukaryota; kingdom Metazoa; phylum Chordata; class Aves; order Passeriformes; family Sylviidae; genus Hylia; species Hylia prasina. The sequence goes on from VYXD01016185.1 coordinate 29,032, forward strand.
TAAATTGGATTTTAATAAAGGTATTTAACCAAACCTTAAATAATTTCAGCGCTGGCAGCTTTTTATTGTTTTATTTTTAATCCTGCAGTGATTATGGCTCTGATGAAGGTGATAATGGTTTCTCTTTTGCTGGCAAGGGGAGAAAACTGATTTTATACAGGTTTTGCCTGGCATTTTCCAGATGGGGTCTGGGGTTGGGTGATCTCCTGACTCCCTCACCGGGGTGATGAGGATGGACAGAGGAGGCTGAAGAGAGGAAATCCATGAGCAAGAGCACATCCCTGGCTGCACCATCCCATAGCCCATCTCTGACCCAAGAACTCTCTTTCTTGCTCTTTATTCCCTCCTATTCACACTCTAAAAAAAAACTCCAGTGGTTTCTTTCCATCGTGACCCAACTGGAGCCATCACACTCGTCCAGGAAAGAGAGGAAAACTTCACTGATCTGGTTGAATTTAAAACAAATATTTTTAGGACAGGAACCGATTGCTTGAGGCTGGGTAGAGAGGCAGGGGACGGGGAGAAGGTGTCGGAGATGGAATGTGGTGGGTGGGGAGGTCACTTCTCCCATCTTTTCAAGGTTCCAACCACTTCAGCAACTGCTCTGCACGTGAAGAGAGGCTCAATCCTGTGCTCTCCACACTCTAGAGGTGCTCAGCTATCAGCCAGGAACCAAACCCGCACAGTGGAATAAATCTGAGATCACTTACAACTCAAACCTCTTAGAATAATAATAAAAATGGAAAGGTTGTCCTGAGCTCTGGCAAACCCATTCCTCTGAAAGTTGAGTTCTTTCTTTTCCCCATGAAAAATGATGGCTCCTCCTGCCTCTCCTCTCCCTTTAATCCCAGCAACGCTGCATGTATGCCAGTTGGACTTTCCTTCTCCTCTCTCCTCCACCTCTGTGCCTTCATCTACCCGTGGGGCAAGAAATTGTGTCCTAATGAAGGTAAAAGCAACCTCAGGGAAGGATCTCCAGTCTGCCCCAACACATCCCAGGAGGACAGAGCCAAGATGTTCTGGACAGGGAGAGGTCCCTTTGGTCCTCCAGCTTTCTTTTCCAGTTCTGGACTCGTCTGGGCTGAACTCTGAGAGTTTTGATGCCATCTTAGGGAAACAAAAATCAGCGTCCTCACGTCTAAAAAAACTACAAACAGATTCTAATTCGCTGCTCTGTGTATTCCAGCCCAACGAGGGCTTCAGAAATGTAAATAAAAACAGCTTTTCCTCTTCTGACTTGTCCCACGAAGCTTTACTTGGGCCCCCATGTAATCCATGGGATTTCTGCAGTGTTCAGTTTTAACTCAGTAATTTGCACTGAGGCTGCCTGAGGTGCTTCCAAATGTGCTGGAGCTCAATTTTGGTCTCTTCCCAACCGCCTAATTAAAACCATGGAATAAAATCGTTTGGCTGAGGTGACTTTTATTTCTTCTTTCCTCCTCCTTTTTTAATCAAAAGAAATCTTTGGAGTCAGGGGATTATTCCAAGCAGCCCCTTGGAAAGGGCACCTGCTGGAAGTCCTACAAAGTGGAGGAGAGGTTTTAGAGCTCGTTCAGACTGAATGCCAAAGGCTATGGCACACACAAGAAAAATCAAATTGCATGTGATCCTCCTCTCATTGCAGCATCCTTTTTGGGATTATGTAATGAGGGAAAGAAGATTTTTTCCCCCTTTAAAAAAGCCTAAACGAGGATTTTGGAACCTCTGATGAGGGAACAACCCTGGGGGAGCCGGGTGTGGATGACAAATGTGCTTCCTTTGGGGAACCAGCAAAACCTGGGAGCAGGGAACACATTTCCCCATCCAGAGGAAATCTCCAGCCTGCTGCAGACTCCTTCATGGGGAAAAACATGAGTGACAAGAGGCAAAGTCACACACAGAGAGTGAACTTGGAAGCCTGTGAACAAGAAATGACTTTTCTCCTCGTTGTGTCCATACAGCCAAGAATCAAAATCTGGGCCTTGTAATTGTTTGGTGCAAGAACTCCCGGACTGAAGTTTGGGGTTTGTGGTATCTGGCTCAGCATGTCCACCTCATGTGGATCAAAGACTACATGGTAGAATTAAGCAAATATAATCAGTGTAATATGATTCATTCCTGTCCTGCTCAGCAGATGTTGGAACAGATGTCAGGTAAAAAAAAAAAAAATAAAATCTGCCGGGGAGTGAGTGCGTTATTTTGAATTAGTGCATTTAAGAGAAGGGAGTATCTTTATGAATCCCATTTAAGGTGAAAGAGAGTATTTATGGCTTTGGTTCCTGGGAAATTATCCTCCCCTTGCCTCAGACTGTGGGCAGCAATCAGTGGTTCCCTATCAGGAACAGGACAGTGCTGGTGGGCTGGGATCCTTTCCTATCATCCTGCCCAGCCTAAATATCAGAAACAACATTTAAAACACTAAGGAATTATAGGGCTTAAAATTTGGAGTCATTTCTAACCCTCTATCAGGGTTTGATTTGGCTTGTGTCGTGCACAAGTTGCCTTCATTCTATTTTGGGGAGTTCCCTACGTCTTTACTCCTGTTTGATAAACACAAAACCAACAATCTTTCATTTTCTGGGATTTCTACATCAGCACCAAAACCAAGGGAGCTCTATTACACTCCTGATTAATCTCAGAATGTAGTGGCTGCTAATTAGTGAGGCAAACTCTCTTTTAGGTGTTTATCTGCAGCTTTTAGTGACCACCCAGAGATCCCATCTCCCAGTTTAAAGTCACAGCTGGAGCAGACCTTGAGCATCCCCCCTCAGCTCAGCCAAGAATGTTTCTGCAGCGTTTAAAAGCTCTGCCTCCTTTGTTAGAACTCCACAAACCCTAAAAAAAACCCCTCATAGCTGATAAAGAGCTGCTTGGAAAAGTGCCTGGCTGTGAGTAACCCATCTCAAATTCCAGATATTCCGAGGAAAATTGCTTGGTCTGCCAGAGCAGTAGTGCAGGACAGGTTGGTGGGGATGGGAAGGGAATTTCTCCCCTGTTCAGTGAGATTCCTCTTTGATCACTCTGGATTTTAATCAGCTGATGGGAAGGCCTCAGGATCCAGGTTTATCAGTTCCATTGGCTGCAGAGCTCCAGCAGTCACTCCTTTAAAAGGAGGAGAAACCAAACCAAACAAACAGGAATCTTTGGGGCGACTCTGCTCCTCCACTCAGCATTTTTCTATCAGGAAAGAACATCAAGCCCTTCATCTCCGAGGGTCATTAATTTCTTCAGGGATCCTGGATGGTTTCCCTCTGAATCTCTGTGGAGATGCTGCTTTTTATAACCACCCAGTGTCACTGGGGAAAGTTTCTGCAGCCAGCACATCCACTGAGCCACCAGTGCTGACATTTCCCCTGTGCTGTGGCTTTGTTAACTCTGTCTGGCCATCCACATAAGGTCATTCTTTGCAAGGACAAGCAATTCCACGTCTACATGGCACCACACCAGGAACACCTGCAAAAACCGGGCTTCAACCCCGTTATTTCATTTATTTCTCATTGCCCTCCATGACAATTTGAGTGGTTTTTTTCTGATTTTCTCATTTTCTTTGCCGTCAGAGCACGTTACAGCTCTGTCCACTGCACACAGAGAAGTTGCCATGTTTTGGAAACCTTTCAAGTGGTGAACATATTTAGATGTGTGCCTGAAACACAAGCTTGTGTTGCTGTTATAAGGGTATGGATCTTACTTTAGCTGCAAGGCTTGGGAATTCAATTAGGAGAAGAATGTGGGGCAGCAGGCAGCAGAAGGCTGCTGGTTAAAACTCTCCCTAATTCCCATTTTCTCTGGGACTCTCATCCCACCACTTCACCTCCACACGTGCCTGATCCTTTCCCATTCATTTATTCCCTTCCCTTCCAGAATCTGCTCCTAAAGTCAGCAAACAGGCTGGATATTGGATCCAGACCCCCAAGCTCCCACCTGGGCTCACATCCAGCCGTGCATTTGTAGAGAGGCTTTTCCTGAGGAAGCCTTTCAAAGAGGACAGATGCCCACACCTTGCTGTGGTGTGGAGAAAGCTGAAATGATCCCTGAAGCAAATCCCTTCTGTGACCCAGGGACTGAATTCTGTCCTGCTCTTACCCAGGAGCTGCACCACCACGCTGCTGCTTGACGGCCACCCCGGGGATTATTTGCATTTTTCCAAAACAGAGCAGACAGAGCAAAGAAACGCTCCAGGCAAAATTCTTGCACACAAAGTGCCCGAGCCCTAAAGGTGTGATGAAAGCATAATCCTGCACATAACCCTCAGTTCTGCTGCCTAAAATAATACTCCAGGATGCTGGCAGGGGAATACTACGCTTCCTGTGAGTGTTTCAGTTCACATTCTCCCAAAAATAACACAGCGACTGTTAACACCTGCACTTTTCAACATTTCCTTGCTAACAACAAGGAGATTAATGGGTTCCATTCAAAAAGACCTTTTTGACCTCGTTTATGATGTTGAGAAACTCAGGAAATTGCCTGCTAATCCAAAGCTTGGTAATCCCAGGTTTCTTCAGGAAAGATCCCGGCTCGAAGCGTTCAGGGGGAGAAGGGTTGGATCCAGGTGGGGCAGGATCCACAGGGAATCACAGCAGGTGGATCCCTGTGCTCAGGGATGAAGGGGAGAGGTGGGGATTCAAGAACAGAAGTTACTCAACCTGCCCAGTGCTGCAGACCACAGGAAAAACTTCATTTGACCAAGACTCTGCTCCCTTTTTGGAAAAACACCCGGTAAGATGGGAGCCCTGGGGGATCCCAGCAGCTCCTGGGGGCTCCAGGCAGGATTAGGCCAGGCTGGCCTTGCAGACAGATCCTGGAGTGGCCCCGGGGCCTGATCCAGCCGCTCCTGGCGGCTCAGTGCCAGGGGCTGGCCTGGGAAGCAGGAGCTGCAGGTTGGCAGCTCCTGGAAAAGTTTGGGCTGGCAGATGGCATCGCTTTGTGCCCCTGCCTGGGACTGCCAGAGGAACTTTTCTTCCAGTTTTTCATAGACAGCTCCAGCCTTCTGCTTTCAATTTTTGCAGAGGACTGGAGGGTATTTTTTTTTTTTATCTTTTCTTGTTGCTTTTCAATGTATTTATTTATTATAAACATGGACCAAACCCCAAGAGTTTGTCAGAGAGGTCCAGCCTTGAGGAAACTGCCTCGCCCAGACTGTTCAAAGCACATCAGCACCTCTACCTGCTTCTGCTTAAGGGAATGTTCAGCCAGTTGATCAAATGCCATCTTCATTACAAACTTTGCTAAGAGCACAAATGAGGCAGGAAAAAAGCAGAAACAAGGGGCTGTGCAGCTCCTTCACAACGGGAGGGAGAGCAGAAATGAAACCAGTGCCTGGATCCAGCACGGGACGGGCAGGGACAAGCTGAGGATGCTTTAGAGGAGGAGCAGCCTCAAAGAAGGAAGGTTTGTGCAGGACAGAGCCACTCCTGTCTGCTTAATCACAGAATTACGGTAACTGATGCAAATTTGGTATTTAGGGAGGCAAAATCTCTTTCAGCCATTTATCTGCAGGTTTAGTGACCACTCAGAAATCCCATCTCCCAATTTAATTCCAGAGACACGGCCGGAGCAGAGCTTGAGCATCCCCACTCTGCTCAGCCACCGGTGTTTCTGCAGAGTTTCGTATTTCCCTGAAATCTTATTTCTCCCCGTGAAGAAACTCAGCCCCTAATTAATTTAGAGGAGCCCCAATTAACAGCTGCCTTTCCCGGGGGAAGGAGGAGGGTGTTTCCCAGGGGATGGGTCTGTGGTGCTCCCTTGCCACACCCTCCTTTTCCCCAGTCAATCCCTGCAGGCCTGGAAAATGGAAAGAGCAGATTCCCCCCTGGAGAGCCCCGCTGGGGAGAGGTGCTGGAACGGGGATGGAGCGAAGGGCAGGAGGCAAAAGCCACAGCTCAGGCTTTCCCCCAGCATCCTTCCCCTGCCAGGGCAGAGGGGCACATCCAGAGGGTGATGCCAGCCCCGAGATGGCATGGACGGACCCAGGCAGCAAATTCCCGGGGCTGCTGCTGCCTCCCTGCTCGCTCTCATCCCGTGGCTTTCATTCCCATCTCCTCCCTCCTGCTCTCTTCTCATCCTTTGGTGCCCACTCCAGGCCTCTCTCTCACCCCAAGCCTTTCACCGCTCAGCCCAATTAACCGTCCTAATCAACCCAAAAACATTTGATTCCCAGAGCCAGCACAAAATCACTGCGCAATAAAATTCATCGGGTGCGAGGGCAGGAAATAACAACGTGCCCCCATTGCAGGGATTTTGTCCAAATCGTGCTGATTGAGTTGTTTTGCAGACCCAAAGCAGGCGGGGGGAGGGAAACCTCAGCGGGCATTTGAATCCTTTTTTTGCTCCGTAGGAAGTTTTCAGGCAGCTCCAAACAATTGGGGCTGAGAAAGTGCAGCTGATGTTGTGTTTGCACGCGGGACTGGCAGCCCCGTGAGGGCTGGGAGCTGGAGCTCATTGTTCAGGAACTGCAGGAAGCACAGGGCACAGCCGAGGGATACCCCTGCAAGGATTTTTCCCAAGGCATGCTTCGTGCGCTGCTGGGAAAAAACAGAAAAAAAAAAAAAAAAAGTCATAAATGTATCAATAAACATATCAGCAATCCTCTTTGGGGGATGATCAAAGTAAAATTCAAAGAAATCTGGTGAAAATGATTGGAAATTTCGTATTTTTTTTTTCTTAGAGAAAAGTTGAAGAATTGAACCCTTCCCCAAGTGCCTTCTGATGCCTTTTTTCCCAGTTTCTCACTCATTCCATTTTTCCAGAGATTACTTTCCCTCTGTAAACGTAAGGGAAGTTAAAGAACTGCAGGGAATTTTATTGACAACTGCTTGATTGGCTTTGGATTCGAGCTGCTGTAGGAAAATGTTGGATCTGCTGATTTCTCACTGTTCTTATCTGACCACGCTCCAAAGGATGCCTGATCCTCTTGAACTACGAATTAAATGCTTCTGTCACTGCAAATTACACTGGAGATGCTCAGAAAGCTTGAAATTTCTTTCATCCTGAGACCTCTGTATGTTCTTTAGGTTCCCTCAATGACAATATCACAAAAATTCCACGTGCAGGTCCCTCAGCTCCATTCAGAGCCAGGGATTAATAATTGCAACAGAATAAATTTCTCAGCTAAAAGGTGAAGTGGGTGATGGGAAGAATAGAGAGAAAGGGGGGGAAAGGGTAAAATAGTGCAGGAAGTTGTTATCTCTGAGCAGAAGAAGTAAATATTTTTACCCGAGAAGGATATAAAATTGAGATATGTTCTGAGCAGGCTCCCTGCTCGTGAGGGAGTGAAATGTTCTATCCTCCAAGAGCAGTGGGTAAAACAAGAGCAAGAAACAGAAGCCTGATCAGTGCATTGCTCCAGCTTGACTTGGATTTTATATGGATTATAAACCATGGGATGGGCTCTAAGGTCCCTTCCATCCCAAACCATTCCATGACCTGTGATTCCATGAAATCTTCATGTGGTCGTGGTCCCAATCCTGCATTTACCCTGACTGACCTTCCTTGGTGGCCTGGAGGCTCTTGGACGTACAGGAACCATTTCTGGAGGGTTGAAGGACAGCAAAAAAACCCCTAAAATTGCTGCCTAAAGACTTTTTCCAATGGTGAGAAGAATGGGATGGGAAACTCCCACCCAAATTTGAATCCTGACAAATCACTGGAAGAGCCACTGAACTGAGGGATGGATTGCTGATTTCTTCCAAGATAAAAGCAGGATCAGGCTCAGGTAGCAGAAATCTTTCTGAGAGGGGTGGAAAGGCTGAGCACGAGTGGATTTCAAGCTCAAGGGGAGCCAGAGTGCAGCAGTGGCTCCACCCAAGTAATTAAATATTTTTTAATTTTTTTTTTTCCCGAGAAATAAGAGAGTCGATTCAGAGATCACAATCCTGCTCGTGATCAGGGCAAAGCAACTTCTCCTCTGCCCATTCCACCTCCTCTGCACTGCTTGGCTTCCCAGACAAACCCAGACACTCCGAGGAACTTCGGGAGGGATTTCAAAAACCTGCAGAGCAACCAGAAAGCTGCTCCTGGGGCATGCACGGAGCGTTTTGTGCTAATCAGGGAGCAAACTCCTCTGCAAAATATTATTCATGGGACTGAACGCCAGCCAACTGCAAAAACATTTTCTTAACTTGTGGGTAAACAGTCTCCAGCGCTGGCCTCTGCCTCCCAGCATTAAGGTAATTTCACACTTGAAAATTTCACAAATAAAACGTCCAGAGCCGCTCGCAGGAAAATTGCGGCGAATTAAAATAAGCAGCAATTCAGTTTTGTCTAAGCTGCTCTGGTCTTTGTTTCAATTCCTTTGCCTGATTCGAGCTGAGCTTCTGAATTAGGAACAGGGAATCTGGGAATTTTATTTTTAAGATGCTGTTTTAGGGGAGAGTGTTAGTCAGAGAGCAGGAGGCAGGGGAAGAGGCACGCTGAGGTCAAGGCAGAAGGAGAAAAACAAATAGGAACTAAACAGGGGCAGAGTGTGCCCAGCAAACACCAGATTAATCCTGCCTGCATCCATCTTCTGCCTCATTTGGTGCTGGGGTTTGAGACACGGGGCCAGGGACCTCAGAACAGGCTGCAAATGAGATTTTGAATGCTCAGTATCAGAGGTGATTAGAGAGATTTCCAGCCCCACATGGCTGGAAAGGTTCTGATCCAGGGCAAGTGTACAGGGTCTTTTTATGAAGCTCATTTACGGGTACCTGAGCAGGCAGAAAGGAATGAGGCCAAAACTCTGCCTGGGACATGAAGGACTTCCCTCAGCTAGGATCCCAGCACTGGTCCTGGGCTGATCCCCAGCTCTGGCTCAGCGCCTCCATCCCCACACAGCTGAGCTCAGCTCATCCTCCTGCACCTCCCCAGCAGAGCCCAAAGCCCTTCCTGAACTTCACTGAGCACCTCTTGGGGCTGCTGGAATGTGCCCTTTTCTTCCTGGTCCCTCCTGGAGAGAAGGAACATCTCCATGCAGGTCTGCTGCCCACGTTCCAGCTCGTTTTTCACCCCACTTTTGACACTCGGATCAGTCGGACACCTCAAGCCCTGGAACATTTAATTACAGCTCGTGCCATCATTTACCTTGTCCACTAAGCCTTTGATTACATTAGACAAGAAAGAAAATTTCATCTATGCTCTCCAGCTATTCCTTAGGCTGAAAATAAAACTGGAATTGGCCAGAAAGAGGTGACATTTTTCTTCAAGACAGCTGAAGGAAGCATGAAAATTGCTGTCCAGGATATCCGGGACTTGGCTGGTTCTTTCTCTTCCCTGAGTTTTCTCACCAAATGATTTTTGTTTATTTTATTAAAAAGTCTGTTCCTCTTTGACAGGTGTCCTATAGGCAGAAAATGTGCCTTGGCTAAGGACAGGGAGGGAATCAGTCCTGGGTTTCTTCTCAGGAGTAATGGAAGTTTCTCTGCTGAAGGTGCACGGCAGAAATATTCCTGTGTTTAACTCAGCGTGATGCATTCAGGCACAGACCTTCAGGAGGGATAAAATGATGGAGAAATGAAAGCCTCCAGTGGAAATGGAAGTGAACTCGCACTGGCAGGTGAAACAGGAATTTTGGAGTTGTAAATTGAATGGAACAGAATATTGAACTTTACAGAGGTTTGGCAATTTCGGAAAGGAGTTTTGTAAAATTAAAAGTCTAAATTAAAAAAAAAAACACAGTAAAAAGACAAACAGGCAGTTAGTATTCACTCAGGTTTTAAACCACTCAGTTATCAGCAAACACATCAATTCAGTGCAAAGTTCAGTATTCTGCAAGCTCCTCTAGCAGCAGAAGTTGGATGAATCTGCTCTAGGAGAAGATTTACCAGGAGCCACCCTGCTCCCTCCCACCTCTGCCAAACCCCAGGGGCACCCATGGCCCTGCCCTGTTGGGTCACCAGAGCTGGAAAACCCCAACCCACTGGATATTTTTTAAAAAAGGAACAACAAGATTCACTGCAAAACCCTCTGCAAAACAGCTAAAAGCTAAAAAGCTTTTCAGTTCAACGCCTGAACCCCGGTAACGACAGGGGCTGTGAGGATACAGCTCCTTTTCACTCTTCCGTAGGAACACCTCACCCAACTCCATAATTAATTGGTTATTGACTCCCTAATTAATTGAATCGGCAGAAAAATGAGCCCTGCAAAGCCCACACAGCAGATTCTGGCTCAGCCAAGTCAGACGAGTCCCAGGGCCAGCGGAAGGGATGGAAATAACGTGGAAGGGGAGGGAAAAGGCAGGATTGCAGTGATGGAGATTAATCCACACAGTGGTATCCACAGCATTTGGACAGGAGGCTACCAAATAATTCCTGATTTTGCTGCCTGTTGCTGCAATTCATCCCAAGGCTATGGAGAAACTCAGATGCTTCCCTGAAGGATGAGCCTCTGCAGGAGTTAACGGAGGAAAAATCCAATGAGCAGGAGCTCGGAGTTTTATTTTGCGCGGATCAAGCTCAAGGAAGAAACAGCAAAGGAATGAATCAGTGAGGGCTGGGAAAGGATCTCGGATTAATTATACGGGTCGGGGAGGACAGAGAGCAGCTGAACACATCATCAACACCAGCATCACCCCCAGACCTCCACGTAACAAAGCACCGAGAGTCAGAGTTAACTTTGACCACGAGTCCTGCTCGGGCAGTGGCTTCATCACCCTGATGAACACAAATTGCCTCCAGCATTTAAACCCTCTGCTAAATATGAGCACCCTAAACCAAAAAACTGCCAGCAGAACAGACCCCTTTGCACCCACAGTTAGGGGTCAGTCAGTATTTTCAATGAATTTGGTAGCAGACAATTTGTACTTTGAGTAGAGGTACCAGGATGCTCTGTGGTGATTTATTTTGCATTTTTTTATTTCATCTTCACAGTCAAACTGCCCGTTTGGAGATCTTCTTTTGAAAAAAAAAAAAATGCAGAGGATGAAACGTTCTTAAGCAGATTTTTGATGGACAGGTTTATTGGCTTGGGGAATGGAAAAAAAACAGGAATTTCACCTCACACAAAGCTTTTTGAGGGTTTCCAGCACTACAGGATTGATTAGGAAGGCTCTTCATGACTGATAGGTGGATGAGCTTTATTTTTGCTAGAAATTTTCCCCATGGTGTTAAATTTGGAGGACCTGTGCCCAGTTTCCATGAAGGTCTGCTCCTTGGGACCCATCCCACCACACCATGGTCACTTCTGGGCCCTAAGAAATCAGAGGGGAAAATTTAACGTGGGAGGGGAATGCTAACCATGGGTGAAAGGAGTGAAGCAGAGCTCAGGCAGAGATTTTAAATGTTTTTAGGATATTTCAGGGAGACCTTCCATGCTCTCCAACGTGTTGATCCATCACCTAGGACTAGGGAACATCCAGGGGTGCCTGTTCCCTTCCTCAAGCGGAGAAGGGAAGGAGAGGAGGAGCTAGAAAGCTGAACATGGCAAATCTCCAACCCTCCCCAAATCCATTTTAATAAATCCAGCAATTAATATCACGGAGCAGCGCCTGCTTCAGCAAAGCCAATCCAAGGTGTCGGGAGGAAGGGAGAGCAGGAGTGATTTAGAAACTCCCATTTCTTGGACAGGGGCACACTCAAAAAGGCTGATCTCATAAATCTGTGGTTTCTGCGCGTTTTTGGGTTGTGCATCCGAGCACTCCCACAGCAGACAGCGGGACGTGTAACATTCCCAAGTCCATGAACCCCAGTCACATGATGGTAATTACTGGAGACCTTGAAACACAAAGACCAATAAATTCAGCATGAAGAGCAGAGCTCCTGTTCGCTTGCTCACAGCGCAGAGTTTGGCCAGAATTTGCATGGGAAGGTCTTATCCCTTCAAGAATCTTGATTTCTCAACATGTTGTTGATCCTTTGGATACCTCTGACCACATGTCAGGCAAAGAATATCCCACTCAAATGTCCTTAAAGGGTCTGAAAATTCCAACCCAGAGGGTGCTGGCTCCTGATTCCTTGGGCCTCTTCAGAAATTCAGCATCAGGAGCTTTTGAGAGGGGGGAACTATAACAAAGTATAAGTGAAGTTTTCCTCTCCAAATACAGAGATTCTTCAGAGCACGGAGTTGAGTATCTTGGACTGACGGGATAAATATGGGATCACTTCACCCCAGGGAAGATGGATCACATGTGCCCCGGAGAGGGAAACCACTGCAGTGGGGAAGCAGGTAAAAAATGGGGCAGGAAAAGAAGAATTCAGCACCCGCTGCAGAGCATGAGAAGCACCCAAGGTCCAGCACCTCCCCAGAGCAAACTCCTACAGCTGAACTCTGCCTGTTGTACAAAAACTCCCATTTCCAGAGATTATTAGGAGGAAACCCAGAAATATCCATCTCTTTGCTGCCCCGTGGGCCTCTGAGCTGAGTCCTGGTGCGGTCTGTGCACGCTGGTGCTGTGACTCAGGGGCTGAGCAAGCACAGCCTGCCCCGCTGCTGGACTCTGAGCTGCCAGCTCTTTGAAGGAGATAAAAGGTCCCCAACTTGGCCAGAACAAACTGGCACCTCTCCACCTCCTCGGAGATGTACATAACGTGTTTTTAAAAGGGAGCGGTCATTAAAACGCCGCTTCGCTGGGATAATTGCAATTATCCCATTCTTTCGGTGGCCCACTGTAAACAGAGAGTTCAGTGTCTTGTCTTCTGCTGGAGCAGGAGAGTCATCCCAATCCCAGCACTTCCTCTTTGGCAGCAGGCGATTCCATCTGAATCACCACCCGGCTCTTGCTTCATCCCCGGGCTCCGATGGTCTGATAACATTTACTCAGAACTCCAAGCAATTAAAACCAAGATGACACATTAAAACAGTCCCAATTTAGAGTCCATCTTTAAATGATTATTTAGAGCTGATTGGGAAATGGAATTTCTGCTCTGCGGGGAAGACAAACGTTTCAAAATTCCCTTTCATCACAGCCTGGAATGCAACCTGAGTTTGGCTTAAATCCCATCTCAGCTGGACTTTCAGCACCTGGGACTTGCAAACTGCTTAATGTCAGCCGTCACTTCATCCCAGAGAAAAGTGCAGATGTTTCCACACGGGGCGACAGAGTGGCCTCCATAAAAATGCTCTCAGCACTGTCCCATTAATTACCCTCAGCACAGGCACGGTTCCTGCTTTCTCCCCAAAGCCTCCACGTGGGCAGGGCTGTGCCCAGACCACACCCAACACGTGAGGGACAAATCCAGAGTCACGGGGGCAAAACACAAGAACTTTTGCCCAGCAGAGCCAGAGTTCATAAAGAAGGAGTTGTGAGCTTTCTGAACTGGAGGGAAATGAAATTTCCACTTTTTCATGGGAGAATCCCCGCAAGGACAAACAGGGGATGCCACAAGAGGATTTCTCCCATCCTCTCTTTTGTCATGTGAGGGAAAGCAGCAGGCAGTGTGTGCAGGGAGTTGTCACTGCCCATCAGGGAGATGGAGACAGAGATTCTCCCAGCAGAGGAGCACCACGGTCTCCATTTGAGATCCCACAAGTCAGCTGCGACTTGGAAAAACCCTGACACTCAGGATCCATTCTCACTCCTCACACACTGCAGGCCCTGAATTCCCTTCTGAAGTGATGGATTCATCCAGTTGTAACCAGATCCAGACTTCTGGAGCAAACCACTGGGAAGGCATCACATAGGAGCTTGATCATGTTGCCACAAAGACCCACTTCCTATCAGAAGTTTTTTATTGGAAGTAGCTGGGTTTGGATTGGAATTTTGAACAGGTTTTTTCTGGCCAAAACCATGCCCATCCATACTCTCTGACCAAGTTCACTGTCAGTTTTGGCTACCTGTCTGGAGGGTGAAGAAGAAGGGGTGGATGAGGTCCAGACACTACTCCATCCAAGGAGGGAAACCTCTCCCAGCTCCCGAGTTTATTTGGGAGCTTGCCTTGCTGCTCTCTGGCCATGGATCCCCTTCCCTTGCCCCTGGAGCTGCCCCTGCAGCGCTGCAGCAGCCCATGGTCCTGCCCCTGGTGTGGAGGATGGAAAATCTGAAACCCTTCCCTGTGCTGCACAATCCATCTGCTGCAGCACTTGGACATGCCTGAAATTGTTGTCCAAGCCAGGCCTGCAGTCGTGGCAATTAAAGGCACCATTCTTCACCCCAAGTTGTGAAGGGCTCTCCTTTCACAACTGCTTGAGTGATGGCTCATTACTCAGCTGCCTTCACAGAAAAACTATTTTCAGCGAGTTCCTTGGAAATCAAATGACTTTCTGGTTTATTGAAATTGCATTGGCTTGAGTGGCCTTGTCGTCACCGAGTGCCTTTGACTCCTGCAGGAAAAGAGCCCCAAGGAAATCTGCCACAGCTGAGCAGGTGGGAAAAGAGGGAGCAGTGGCCTCTGGAGGATGAAAACACATTTCTGACTCTGAGGAGCTCCTGAGGAAGAAAATCAGAATATGGGCTCTGATTCAGCAAAGCAATTAAGTATATGCTTTAAGTCAAAGCCTTGCTTAATTCCTTTGACTCCAATGGGATTTGAGCTGAATTCAGGTCTAAAAATTCCTCTGACGTTTTTTTCCCTTCTGGATTACAGTGAAAGAAAGTGGTTAGAGTGGATGACTCGAGAAGCAGGGGGGTGATGAACTGTGCTGCACATCCAGTCTAATGTAAAGCTTTAAAAATCACTTGGCAGGAACCGAGTCATAAATTAAGTTGCTCAACTGGTCGTGCTCTGCAACCAAAGCCATTGTCTTGCAAGGGCTTGAGCTTTACAACTTCCCAGCGACCAGGAGAAACTTTACACTTGATAAGTCCTCTAATATGCCAGGGAGAGTCCCTCCCTCCCCTCCTGTTCCCCTCCCACCTCTTTAATGAGCATCCCCATTAGCTCTGGAGTACAAAGGGAGTTCACTCTGTGAGCCTTTGTGTTCTTTGCATGTTAGGAGGGCTAAGGAGCTGTTCAAAAAGCAATCTGCCCAGAAACCACAGTTTATGAGTCCCAGAAGTTTCATTTGCTCAGGTCAGACTGAAAGCTTGGCTGAAGATACAGTAGAAATTTTTCTCTGTCAGGCAACAGAAAGCAGTACAAAGAACCCAGCTGTTAGGTCTCATAGCCCAGGCCTCTAATTAAAACAGTGGAAAATTAGATAACTTCACAAATTCATCACTGCCACCACTGGCTGTCAAAAAAAAAAAGAAAAAGCTCGGGGGTTACCACCCACCTTTTGTTTATGTTGCTAACCAGTGTCTCCATCTTGTGTGTGTGTGTGCACAGAACTGGGTTTTCCTCCCTTCCCCCTGCTCTCAGCCACTTTTTGCACCTCATTCAAAAAAAACTTCAGATGGGACTGAAAAGCGGCTGTAAACCAGGTTTGCAGACGTGCCTCCCCACACAGATTTATAAATGTTTTTTTTTCCTATGAAAAAATGAAAAAGGCTCAATTTTATTGTTCTCAGAGGAGGAGGAAGGGCAGTGATTCTTCCCAAAGATGCAAGACACAGTCGGTGTGGTGCTTCTGAATGTCTGGCCTGAGGTCAACAAATGTCACTTGCAGACCGTGAACAAGTCTGTATTAAAAAAAAACCCTCCAAGCAAATAATGTCTCCATCCCTAAAATAAAGGAGGAAAGACCTTGTAGCACCCACACTTCAACGGCAGCCAAAAAAAAAAAGCTCCTTTTCTTTGAAAAGTTAAATTCACATTTGAATGACAGCGGGTAAATTCAATAACCCTCAAAACTAAGAGGGATTTAAAGTGTCTCTTGAATTAAGCTTTGCTTTTAGAAAAGAAATGTTCCATCAAAGAACAAAGGGGAAGGATTCACACCTTAACAACCAAGTCTGAGGCAGCTTCTCCTGAAGAAGTCCTGGCACCAGGGGGGGGACAGACCATGGTACCACACAGGGCAAGAAGCAGATTAAAGATACAAACATTTTAGAAATCCTGAAGTGGAAAACAGGTTTAGGGCAGGGGCTGGGAGCTGTTCTCAGCTTAACTTTCATTTGAGACTGTGGCGTAGAGGAGAAACAGGGCGGATGCTCCAACCCACAGGGCAGCACCCAAACGAGGCGACCAACTCCATGGTTTGGTGTTTTTTTAATTATGAACCCTGTGGTTTTTAATAAAAACCCTGGTTTATGGGTTGTTTTTTTTTTAATTATAAACACCTGAATATTCAATTCTCAGCTGAATACCTGAACTTGTGGGCAGAGCCAAGGATGGTGAGGGCAGCAGGGTCGATGTCTCCCGTCCCCCGTGTCAGGGCTGGGGACCTGCAGCTGGTGCTGCTCTACTGTTTTCTCTGCCCTGCTCTCCTTGGGGAAACGTGGAAAAGGAGCACTGGTTTGGCAGAAAATGCAGGATTGCAAGAGCATGGATAAGAATAGAGCTAATAAAGACACTCTCCAAGATGAAAAGAAAGATGAGACAAAGATCTACGTCAAGACCGTGGCTACACTGACCCATTAATTAATTTCCAGTCACAGAGCAGGAATAACTTCCATTCCAGAGCAGGAATTCGCTCCCCTAGTGAAACAAAACATATTTGCTAGAAGCCATTTGCTCAGAGGCTGCACGGAAAGCACATGTGGTCACTTCAGCCAGACACATTTCTCCTTATCCCAAGGGGAGCTGAGGGCATCCAGAGCCCCCAGCAGCTCCAAAGTGGCTCCGTCAAAGCTTGGCGGGATCAAACGCCCCGGCTGCTCCCCGGGTGGCCCTGAAGGATGGAGCTGAGGGCGAGCACGTGCCTCCACAGCCCTGGCTGGAGCCACGGCCCTGGCTGGAGCCACAGCCCTGCCTGGAGCCACAGCCAGGACCAGCCAAGCCGCCCCCAGCCCGCGGGGCTCTGGCCGCGATTTGTGCCTTTCTACGGTTGGCACAGTCCTGCTCGGCGCAGAAAAGCACCAGCAGCACCAGCCCCTTCCCAGTCCTCAACCAACAAAAGGTAAAGACATTGAGGGGGACGGCGTTCTCTTGTCACATGTTACCTTCTAAATCTTGAGTCTTCCTTTGTACTCTGACAGTAATTTCACATATAGACATGGCTGCCAAGCGAGGTTTGTTTGATGTTCTTTCCTGCCTTTGTAATGGAGTTTCCTTTTAAGCAGGAGGAGGCGGAGGGAGAGGGGATGACAGGGGCTTATAAATATGGAAAAGACACTTTTTGGCATAAAATTCACGTCGCATTTAAAATATCCCTGTGACTCTTTTCTTTTTCCCGCCCGTGGAGCCGGCCACCTTTGGGATTGTCCACTTGGAAAATCTGCTGTTAAAAAAAGAAGCACAGAAGGGAAAATCATCACGGCTGGAAAACGTTCAAGACTTTGGGAAGCCAAAATAAGAAACCAAAAAAAAATCCCCTACAAATCCTGGAGTGATGTCAGTTTTACCTCCTCTCCTCTGAAAGGCCATGCTGCCACTGAGGGACCTGTGACAGGTAAAGTCAGGGGAGCAATGAGTGAGTTGGTGCTCTCTGGAGTGACCAGATCTTGGAAAACTTATGCATTCCATAGGAGAAGGGCCATAACACCCATCCTGGTACGGGCAATAAAGTTTGGGATGGTGTCTCCATGTTCTCCACAGATAAGGCAAAGCTGGTGAGGATCCAGCCTGATGGGGCTGTGGTTCACCCATCAGAGATGTCAAGTTACACCTCAGAGTAAGTGATCCCAAAAATCCAAGTGGCATTCCCGAGGTCACTCAGGAAGATCATGAGGGAAGGAAGCAATTGTCATCCCAAAAGCAGGTGCCTGATCCTCAAAGTCACCGTGCTGGTGTTCCCAGAGGACGAGACCTGGGATCCTTCTACATCCAGGGCATAAAAACGACTGACCTGAAACAGCACGTGAGGAAAAGGCTGGGTTGCAACTGTGTTATTGGAAATTGTGTTATCCCAAGAAAAATCTGAATGGAGGATGGGATGTCCCAGAAATCCACCAGCCAAACACAGACAGCTGTTATCTGTGGGTGGCTGGTGAGCCCAAGGCTCAGTTCCACTGAGATTCCACATCTTCATTCCCTGAAACTTGCTCAGAGCTCCTCGGGAAGGGCCCACAGGTCTCCCTGCTTTTTAGCTGACAGCGGATGTGCCTTTCATTTATCCCCAGGACTCTTTCCTTCGGATTGCTCTTGACACTCCACACCTCGCCTGACACATGAAACCCCCCTCCTCTGATAAATTTATGTGCCTTATAAACAAAAGCTCCAAAATGTAGCCAATGGCCCCACATCCCTGCCAATTTGAGCATATGGAAGAACAAGGAGAAGTCAAGGGATCCTTTTTTTTTTTTTTTTT
>VYXD01016185.1:47217-64985 GCA_013397195.1 Hylia prasina
GGTAGGAACACCAGAGTTAGAAGCAGAGAGCTCCATTAGTCCAGCTAATGAGGGATTGTTCCCCGTGGTATATTCCCCTCAGCACTAAATGACTCAAGTGATAGCCCTTCCAACACTTCCCTGGGGAAACTATTCCACAGCCTCATAGATCACACTGTCAGGAGCTTTTGGCCAGATGGATTTCAAAGGCTACGAAATGTGCTCGAGTGTTTGGCTTGGAAACCCTTGAAACAGCTTTGGACTCTCATATTTGTGATGCCACAGGCATGACTTCAGCTGTTGGAGCTCAGCACCCAAGTCCTGCACACCTCTGTCCCCTGCACACGTTCCCACGTGCGTGGGATTGGGCTCACCCCTCTCCCTGTCCAGGGAAAGCTGCTGCAGGAAGGAGAGCTCTGAGTGTTTGCTGCTCTGTGGGTGACTGCGACCTAAATTGTCTTGAAGGCTTGAAAGGCTTGGGCTGACGTTATTCCCGGGGGGAATTATTCGGGGGGAGAAAAAAAAAAATAAATCCGGGTGTTTGATGTCAGGGGGTTGCCAAGAAATGGCTGTAAAGCTACCAGAGAAAATCTGTTGGAGTTTCCCTGTTGAACTGGGGCCCAGGAGCAGCAGATCCTGGTTTTCTGCAGGTGGCTTTCTCTGAGCCTGGCTCCAGGACTCAGTGGAAATCCCACCTGGCTGTGCAGCAGGTGGGAGCTGAGCTCACTCCTTTCCACACCCAGTTCTCCTCCAGTCCCCGTCACCATTTTGGCTCAGTGGCACTGGACCCAGTTATCCTGTGGACAAGCAGAGCCAAAGAGGGAGAAATTGTCAGCTCCCCGCTGGAAGGACCAGAATGGCTCTGCAGAACCCACCCTGAAGCTGTACCTTGAGGAATTTATGTGGGTGAATCAATGGTTCCACACAGCTGCAAAACTGAATTTAAAACCAAAGAGGGAGGAGAGTCTTCCTGCACCTGGAAAGCACCTCCTGCTCCTCCGACAGCACAGGGTGAATGCTTCACCCACAGATCCACCCTGGGATGAGGCAGTGCTTGGGAATAATTCAGAATATCCTGTAGGATTGATTCAGAGGAGTCTCCCCCTTGGAAAGGATTGTTATCCAGGCAGGAATCCGGGATTGGATGTTCACACACAGCTCAGCAGCTTGAGGTTTTCCTCCTTCCCTAAGCTGACCTTAATTTACCTCCTTCAGCCCCAGCCTTCTCCCTCTAGAAGTTGTAAATCTGACATTCCAGTTTTCTTTGGAATGGGGATTTTGGCGAAGCTTTGAGACGTTTGAAAGTGGGCAGAACAAGCCCCTTTTGCCCTGTTTCATCTGCATTAACACAGGGCTTGTACTTGTCTGCCAGGACCCCGACGCTGCACAAACAGCACAGAAATGGGACCTGCCTTACTCTGAACTGTTTCATCCACTTGGGCTACGACTATAAAATGTTCTGATTTTAGACCTAAAAATAACCCAGAATAGAATGTACTCTTCTCCTGTTACCATCCCCACCACCGAGGGGAGAAATAAGGAGAAGTCCAAGCACTTTTGAGCATGAAATGTGATAACAGGTCCAGCGAGGGAAATAAAAGCCATATAAACTGCTCTAAATGCATGCAAAATGCACTCACTTTCTTGGCAGGATGGATTTTTATGCAACTCAGGCAGGGAAGTTACATAAGGAATTCCTCCCCGTGCACTTTACTGGGAAGTAAAGATGTCACTGGGATTCCTGTTTATGGGAGAAACTGGTCTGAAGAAAAAACCCTCATGGGTGCTTCTTTCCCAACTCTTTACAGGGATTGAAATCCCTGAGCTGATGTGGGTAAGGTTTTTGCAAACCATCCAGGTTTACATGAAGGATCCCGTTTCCACTGTCAGAGACAATGGGGACAGGCCGAGGATTTAGGCCCTGCAGCTCTTTGACACCTTTCAGATCTGTGGAAAGGGAAAACTGGGGATAAGCCGTTCCTCTGGCTGCAGGCAGGCACTGATGGTCCAACAAAAACACTCCTGGCGATCAGGGCTGCTCTTTGATACGGCACACAGGGGGTTTTTTGGTGGGTTTGGGTAACATGACACCAGGTAGATATGGAAATGAGAAGCTTTGATGGATGGCACCTCTCCCAAAATCCATGGAAGAGGCTCCGGGAAGCAAAGCTGACAGGGATTACTGCAGCTAGAGCTGCATTCCTTCGGCACATTAAGCTGCTTTATGCCATGCCACGACTTGATACGATAACATAACACAATAGGGCAGGACAGCACAGAGCCAGGCCGGGAAAGAGAGGGAAAGGAGGGAAGGAAGGGTTTGTTTGGGGAAGGATTATCTGTTTCCGATGAGGGCATTCCCTCCAAGGGTTGGGTGGGTGTTCAGCTGGGCAAGGGTCTGCTAAAGGACAAGCTTTGGGTGTCCTCTGGGCTTCTCAACACGAACAACTCGGAGTCAAAAGAATTAAGCTCAAGTGCGGGCTGAGATTTTAATCTCTCCGTCCATCCAACCCAAACAGTGTTCTGCTTTCTTAAGGGATTAGTAATTATTATGACAAATAACATTGCTTCATCCCCAGTTACCCTGCAGTTTCTTGTGAGCTGCTTCCTCAGACCTCACACTGCACTGAGCTGCTGGAGCAGCCACCACCTGTGATCAGAGTTTGGAGAGTCATGGGTTGGGCAGTCAAGAGATCAAATACTTCATTTAGGCACTGCCTCTGTTTCCTTAATTCTAATTCTATTCCTCATCTCTCATTTAACTCATTTTATCCATTTCTAGATCAACAATATCCAAGCTGAGAGTTTGGCAAAGGTGCTTTCAGTTCCCTGCAATATCTTGGTTATTGCAGCCAAACCACCTCTCAAATTTCAGTCTGTAGAATAAAATACTCAGTTTCCTATTCAAAAAAATCATCTATTTTCAGTGAAGGCTTTCCCAAAATCCACCTATCTTTCCTTACTATGCATTTCTGGCCCTCGCTCTGTTGCAGATGGCACAGATTGATGGCTAAACACTGTGGGAGGAGGAGGAGTTCCTTTTAAAAGGTATATCCTAAAAAAAATACCCAATAATCCTTTGGAAAGGCCACACTGGAACAGACCCTGCCCGTGGCAAGTGTGCTCACTAAAACGTGAGCACCCATTTAAGTGCTTTGCTGAATCAAGGCCTAAATTCCTGGCTTTATTCAGCTTGGTAGCAGTGACAGAATGAAGACAGGGGGATTATTTTATGAAAGGTTCTTTTGGTTGTGTCTCAGCAGCTCTCACTGAGAGTTCAGCAACAATCCCAGTCCTGTTGAACATTTCCAGTGAGGAGAAGGGACCAAACACTGAAAATTGAGTCTTAATATTTGGCAACACCCCTTAAGAAGAGATTTTAAATCCATCCTCAAGGGTTGCCATCAAACCCCACTCTGAGCTGGGGCTTAGAGCCCTGAGCTCTGGGGGAGGCTTTGCCTGCCACCTGAGCAAGGCTGTGCCAGAGGCTGTGCTGCTGTGAGCCAGGTTTTCCTTGGAAAAATCAACTCTGGGCATGTCCTGATGCTGTAGTTCATGTCAGCATGTCCAGGATGGACATAAATCAGGAGAGCTCTGTGCAGAAACACAAATGAGCCACAAATCCCTTCCAAGGAGTGGGGAGATCCTTGCACGAGCTCACATTCCAGCTCTGCTGCAGCCACAGGGTTTAAACCATCTTGGATGTGACAACATGAGCTGCGTTCCCAAGAAACCTCAGGAGAAGTTTATCAGCTGGAAATTCTGCCTCATTCACACCCAAAAATTCAGGAGAGCAAAGTGCTAAGGGGATAAAAGGTGACAAACAGTATAAAAGCAACATGCATTAATCCAACTCGTTCCCAAAGAGGAATAAACCCCATGAAGTTTTACAGGAAAGCCATGCACAAGCTCCTGGGAAAATCTTTCAGGTGGATGTGAAGATGTGAGGACACAGAGAAATCTGCCTTGGTGAGTGGCAAGGGGATCTCAGGGAGGTCATAATCAACCTGCACATTCCACCTTCCACTCCATGGTGCGAAGGGCTGGGTGTGATTTAAATTAAACCTCCAATCCTGTCTTCAGCTTGGCCCATAATTCTGAGAGAGTGAGGCCAAGCAATGAGCTTCGGTTGGGAGTGAAGGTTTTTTCACATTTTCACTGTGGTTTCAGGTGTCAGTGCTGGTCCTGAGACACAGGTCCAGCAGGGCTGGAGGCACTGGAACAAGTTTTCAAGGAAAACAACACCCACACTTCTGCACTTTAGGGCAAAGCCTGAGGTGCAGCCTCACCTGAGCAGGATTCTTTGCCCTCAGTTCTTGGTATCCATCCACACTGGGTGCTTCTGCCCACAGCTGGATGATGGGTGGGATCCACAATACCCTCCAGTCGTTCTTAACTTTCAACACTCAGAACTGCCCATTTTGAGCCCGGTCCTTGCTGTTCCATTGAGTTTTGTCCATGGGGAGGCTGTCATGACGTAAACCAACATCTCCTGTGCCTACAGCCCCAGCAAAGGCCAGCATCGACCTCATCGGGGTGGGGATGGGGGAAGGGGAGAAGGGAAAAAAGGAATCAGTTGAATTCTTGGTCTCAAGCCGGAGTGCACTCACAGAAAGGGATTTGTTCACCACAAAAATTGAATTCACACCATTTCCCTGCCCCGAGAAGACAGATGACATCAGCCCCTTGGCAGGAGGTGCTTTAGAGAAGATTCTAATCCATGTTCTGACAGGAATATTCACTGGAGCTGTTGCTCACGCTCTGTCCAAGGTTTGATCATGGCTTGAATGTGGACCTTGTGCTGGCTGACAGCAAAAATGCTTTGTGGCAGCTGACAAATGAGGTGGTACCCTACAGATTGAAGTGTGATTGTGATGTACAGGGTCAGCCTCAGAGCCTGCACTGAGCAGGGGATAAGGGCTGACACTGAAAGTCCACTTGGGCTCAAAACAGCAGCACGTGCTGTGCACTTCCCAGATTGCTGCATCTTCATCTCTGCCTGTGGGGAAAAATAAATGGACATGCTGGATCAAATCCGTGGTCCCTGTTGTTTTTTATGGCTGCTTTACAGGCTACAATTCACAAGTGAGTAGATAAGGCTGATCTGGAGTAGTTATCTGGAAGGAAAACACTGGATTATTTAATGTATTGAGCACAGTAAAGGACTCATTTTCACAGCTTGAGGTTGGATCTGTTGGGATTTATCCTCCTTTATCCAGAGCCCAGGGCAGCTGGCAGTGGCATCGGGGTGATCCTCCAGTTCAGAAGCAGCTGAGGAATCAAAAGGAGTTATTTCTTGCTGGGAACATATCAGACAAATCTGTTGGTGCTTAATTGAATCTGTCATTAGCAGAGTGACCATCTAATAATTACAGCAGCCCAAAGATGTGGTGTCCTCATGTCCCAGCCCTCTGCCGTGGCAATGGCCAGGGTTTTTTAGGGATGAAAGTCAGGGACCATTTCGGATTCCACAGAGGATTCTCTCTAAGTCACCCACCAAAGGAAACAAGGAAAGAGCATCAGCAGAGATGCAGACAATGATGGACTGAACTCCTGAGCCCTGGATTTCCACCCTGGCTACTGACAGGCTCCGGTCCCAAGCCCAAAACCAGGAGGCCCCTCCTTGTTGCCCCCATGAGAAGCTCAGCCCAGAACAATTCAGTCCAGGGTGTTTGGAGGAGACAAAGGATTGAGGGGGAAACTCAAAGGACACTTGGCTGAAAGTCATCAGCCTTAAAAGCAGAAAGTGCATCTCCACTTTTGCCCAAACCCTGACCCAGCAGCTGGAAATCCAAGGGACATCTCCCTGTCTGAGCCCCCCTGATCTGCAGCTGCTCTGGATCTCCTCCACTTCCAAGCCAGGGATTTTCTGGTGCAGCCAGAATGATCAACCCGAGGGAAAGTGCTGCCATTCTAACCACACCTTTTTTATTTTGTTCCTCCCTCCACCCACCTTGGCTTATGTTCAAGAGAACGAGAAGGAAATAACCAAAAAACCATAAATAAAAACCCCTCGAGCACCAGGACAGGAGAGTTGCTTTATTTTCTTACAGAGTCCAGCACAGAGAGGAGCAGGGCTGGAGCATGCCAGCAGTTACAGAATCATTAAGGTTGGAAAAGACCTCCAAGATCACGGAGTTAAACCTTCCTCAGTGCTCTCTGCAGCTGTGCCTGGAACTTGAATTGCTCTGGAAGTGCACTACATGTGGACATGCTTTAAAAAAAGATGTTGAGATTAGGAAAACATTATTTCACTGCAGGAATAACACATTTCAGCTGCCTTCGCTGCTGCTCAGTGGGAAAAAAAAACCTTTTCCAGCAGAAAGAGGAAATAAAGGGACACACACTGAGGGATGAAGCTGAGGGATGGAGGCACTGGGTGACATTTTAAACTCGGTGTTAACCAGGCTGTGCTGTTCCTCAGAGGGTTCAGTGGCTGCAAGAGGAACAAGCTGACAGCACAGCTCCTTCCACGGAGGCTCTGGCTCTGAACATCACCGTGGCACCATCAAAGGGAGGTCTTGAAAGCTCCACCTGGAATTGCTGTGAGACGTGGATGTGCTGAGTGTCAGGTGGATCTGACATACCTTGGAGTATCCTGGGCCTGGAAACAAGGGCAATGGCCAGAATTCCACACAACCCTCCTGGTGGGGACAATCCTGTGGGAGCCACCAGCCTCTCAGGCAGCCCAGAGCCAAGGGGAGCTGCGACATGGATAGAGGTGATCCATGACTTGCACAGCACTTGTGCCTCTCTAACAGGACAGGAACCGTGCAAAACTTTGATTTATGTCTCCCAGAAACCTCTGCCCATCCCTGGCAGGGGTGGCCAGGCCCAGTCACCCCTCAGAACCTCTCTTGTAGGTCACTGGCAGAGCTGCCAGAGCGCAGGAGGTTCTGCTGTTCCCAAACACCCATCCCACTGGATGACACCAGAAAAAGATTCAAATTAAGGAGTGTTTTTAAAGGCAGTGTTTTTGAGAATTTGTTTTTCTGGCTTGTTGGCCTTTTCTCCAAAGGGATAGAGTTTCTCCAAGGGAAGTTTCTTTTTGCAAAGTGACCGACCCACTGGCACCAGTACAAAGTTTTAGGAGATGAACTCATACTTCTGAGTACTATTCCTTTGCACTGTTGAGAGCTGCTAATGAAGAGGAGCAGGGAGCAGCTAGAAAGGAAATAAGAGCCAGCAGCTTGGGAAATAACAGGGAATAACAAGGTCCTGCTCTGCTACGAGCATCTCCAAAGCAGAGGGGTCAAGCCCCCCCCTCCTCCCCAGAGAGGGTGAGTTGAAGGGTCCTCAGCAGCGTCTGAACCTCAAAATCCCTCCTCCCTCTCGCTCATCTGCTGCCTGACTCTGGGACAGCCTTTGAAGTTACGCAGGAATTTAGATTTGCGCCTCTTTTAAGGCAAGGCAGAGCCCTGCGGGAGAGGCCAGCAGCGACGGGAGCGCTCCCCGCCTGCCTTAACACAGAGCAGGCACTCCTCCTCCTCCTCCTCCTCCTCTCCTCTCCTCCTCCTGGCACGGGAAGGGGTCAGACCCCCCCTGCCCAGCCCTCCCACCCCACCCCTGCCTGCTCTGCCTCCTTCCCCCTTGTCCTGGGACTCTCCACGCTCTGCAAAACGAGCACGAGATTTTTTCTGGGGGGGAGCTCAAACGCTTCCACTGCCTGCAAAGTCCCTCAAAGCTGCCCTGGAGGTGCTTCCCCATCTTCCCTGAGCTCCTCGGGGTGCTAAAGAGGCTGGATCAGGCCTTGCAGCGCGCAGCTGAGCTGCAAAGGGAGCCACAGACCCGTCAGAATCCCGGGATTCTTAGAAACCTCCTCCCATCTCACAGATTTGCCCCCCCCGGATCTGCCTGGCCTGTGCACAGCACTCCCAGCCCCAGCAGCTCTTGCACTTTGCAGAAGGGAACACGATACGTGCTGTTAAAATCCACTGAAGATGGATTGCTAGCCTTCCTTACTTCCTTTCCAAGGAAGGAGAGCAGAGCCAATGTCATGCTGTGAGTCACCGGAAGAATAAAGTTGAATCCTTGGGGCCAAAGCTTGAAAAGAGCATGGCCAGGGATTTTTTCCCTCCTGCTTTTCAAGTACCCTTGAAGTTTCTCCCCCCCTCCCTTATCACTGGTCCGTAGCATTGCAGAAAAAGTGCCTTCAAAACACCACGGAGGGTTTTCATTTGCCAAACTACTGGAGATCTACCTGCTCCCACTAAATTTCTATCCTTGAAAATCTTGTTATTCCTGGGGGCTCTCGATCCCTGCCGCCCTCTAACCTCCAGGCCTTGCCCAGCACAATGAAGGCTGTCGGAAAGGGCACCTGGCCAAGAGCAGATGTCAGGAAGGTTGCCCAGCCTTTGTTCAGGGGCAGGGAACACGAGATTCCCAGCTCCAGGTTCATCCACAACACTCCAGCCAGGAGAGAAGGTGGCTGGGATCACTCATGTCCCGGTGGGAATCACGGGGCTTTGCTCTGAAGGTGTGGGAGTATCCAGGCAAGGGTTTGATTTAGAGGAGTGTGAGATGTGTAGCACCTCTGAGGTTTATAACTTGTAAGGGCTTATCTCCCTTTGCATCAAGAAGTGTCTGGGAAGCAGCCAAGGGCACACAGCAGAGGAGATAGCAAGTGGGAAGGGAGAGGAAAAAAGTCAAGGGGAATACAAGCATATTTATAAAAATCAGAACAATAGTTTCCCAGAGCTGTGATAAGAACTATTCTCTACCCACAAATAAAAACGCAACGCTGATTTTCTTTTTATTATTTTTCCCCCCATGCATTTCTCCTCTTAAAAAGAAAAAGCCAAACCACAGAGCTTCACCCAAAGCCAGAGCTGTCCTGAGAGCAGCAGCCAAGGTGGAAGGAGTTAATCCCTGTGCCTCCAGCTGGGAATGCATCTGCCTGCAGCCTTTGGAAAGGGCCCTGGAGCTGCTGGTCACAGTCCCTGGCGAGTGTTTGCTCAGATCCCCCAGCTCGGGGCACGACGCCCCTGCAGTCTGCAGGGACTGGCAGCAGCATCTCCCAGGGTGGCCTGGGGCTGTAAACCAGCAGAGCTTCGCATCCCCAGCCAGCAGGGCTGAGCTTTGCTGGCAGAGCCGCCTTAAGCAGGATCCCTCTGGCTCCCTGCCTGGCCCTTGCAAGTGTTATCAATCGCCCGCTTCCATGGACATTAAAGAAATCAAACTTTCCTTCTTGCTCTTGCACCCCCCTCCCTTTAAATAGCAGCCTAAAAGGAAACAAATTTAGAGCGAGGTCAGAGGGGCACGGAGGCTGTTTCTCATGCTCTGAGGAAATCCTCGCTGTTGGATGGTGCTGGGAGTTATCTCCCAGCCCTATCTGGATGTGAATTCAGAGAAAGGCTGGCTGGGATTTCCCAGGAAATCACAGTGCTGCCCCCAGCCCCTCTTCCTTGTGGCAAGGCAGGATCCCCTCCTCACACCATTCCCAGGGATCTCAGAGCAGAGATCCCACCCAGGGTGCACACAACAGTCCTGTGCAGGATGCACTCATGGGTGCATCCTTGGAAGGGTGCCAGGCCAGGCTGGATGGGGTTTGGAGTGACCTGGGATAGGAGAAGGTGTCCCTGCTCATGGCAGGAGGGTTGGAACTGGATTACCTTAATTTTCCTTCCAATCCAAACTATTCTGGGATTCTCTGATGACTCCATGGCTGTCATTTATCCTCGGTGTCCAACAGCAGCATCTCCAGGCCAAACCTCCCTGGACTGACATAGAACCACTCCTCTGATTTAAAATATTGCTCACCTGAGCAAAGACAAGCCCAGGACTGCAGGTGAGGTGAAATCACATCTGATCCAGACTAGATCTGTGTTCGTGGCTCCCTCTGGGATCAAAGCCTCACTTAGACACGTTTGAAGATGGAAGTAGCACTTTCAATATCCATTTACCCCTGCAGAATTAGATGTAAGCTTCTGCAGTTAAACACATCCTTGCTTGAAGCTAAGGAAAGCCCAGGCTCCACAGAATTCCTCCTCCCCATACGCTCACCCCAGGCTACAGCAGAGTATGTCAGTACCAAGCTGAACAAGAGCTTTAACAGTTTTTAGCTAAAATCATTCTCTCTATCACCCTTGCAAATTCTCATGGGCAGACCTTCAACAGGTGAGGAGTGGCCCACTCAGTTGCTCTTGGGAAAGCAACAGAGTTGGGAGAAGAAATCAGCTCCCACCAAGACTCTGGCTCCTCATTTAGGCACAGGGCATGTTCTCCTCTTCCCCAACCCCTCTAAATCCAAAGGTAACATCTCCCCTTTGCATTCACCCACTTAGCCCAAGTAAGTCCAAACTTGGACAAATCAAAGAAGGGTTTTAAGCCCATGTTTAAAACAGCTTATGGATTTTGGAGCTCCTTCCAGCTCCATCTCAGCAACGTTGTGCTGCAAGCCAAGCTTTCAGACGTGTGTCATCAGGGATCTCAGTTACAAATGAGATTAAGGAGCGAAATAAAAATCACTTGAGCTGGAGATAACTCACTCGCTGGCAGGGAGCGAGGGGCTGAATTGATCTGCTGGCCCAGGCAGGCTTTTCCATCTGCCAATAACACCCAGCAATTTGTCAGTGCTGCAGCACGCAGTGTTTATAGCCCGGGGTTGTAATGAAATCAGCATCTCCCACAGGGAACTTAACCCCTCCGGAGATCCCCGGCTGACAGGAGTGGAGCACAAAGGAAATATCCAGCCCAGCTCTGGCTTTGGGACCCAAAAGCCTCAGAAAACATCAGAGCTCTTCCAGGGTTATGGCAAACTCTGCCACATGAAAGCCTGGAAAAGGGGGTTAGATCTGGTGGGACATCCAAAGTTGCTCCGGGAACATCTCCAGGCACAACTGTCCCTTTCCCACCTCTGGATGGATTCAGGTGAGCATCAGCTTGGGCGTTGCACCTCCACTGTGTCAGCCCTTCAGGGAGCCAGGCACTTGGTGTGTCTGCCCAGCATCAGGGAGCACGGGCAAGCCCAGGCCTGGAAAACCATTCCAGAGGGGGTTTGGGATTGCTGAGAGCTGAGAGAGCTTCGTTTGGGATCTCTGCCCAATTGTCCTGTATAGACTCCATGAGGAAACAAACACAGCCCATGGAATCAACCTTCCCAGGCAGGCAGGAGCCTGGATCTGGACACATTTAGAATCCCTGCAAAGCCTTCCAGGATTCCCAGTCACCAGCCCTAGCAGTGCAGCTCCAGGTTCTGGAGATCTTCTCCATCTGCACAACCAGGGGCAGGGGAGCTGTGCCCCCACTCAGCCAGCCCTGACTCTGAGCCTATCCTTCCGTCAGCATCCCAAAAAACTGGTGTGGGATAAATCACACCCACCACTGAGGAGCCTTCCATTTTTTCCTTCCATTTGCTCTTCCTTCCCCCAACAAACCCTTTTAGGCACGAGACATTTTTTCCAGCCCACTCTTTCCTAAAGGACACTCTGAGGTTTTGTGTAAACAAAGAAATGAGGCACGAGGGTTCGAGACTGAGGAGAAAATATCACAACCATCCCAAAAACATCAACAGTTTAGAGAAAACACTTGGAGCTGTCAATACCCTGCGCTGAGTGGTGAAAGGTTTGGGACATATTCCAGTTTGGAGTAAGAGGCACTTTGCTGGTTTGCTTGCAAGTCTTGGGGGAAGACTGCACTTCTCAGCTGCAATCCAGAAATGGTACTGACTCCGTGGAAATAAGAACATGGAGAAGTCCAAACCAGGATAAATGCTCGCAGCCGTGAAAAATCTGAAATTAAAGAGCTCCCTGCCAAGAGAGGAGCTCAATAGTTTGGCTCCCCAAAGCTCAGGTCTTAAAATATATCTCGGAGCTCCATGGCTGCACATTCCTAACCCCAGGCTCTGTGTGCACACATGCAAAAAAGGTCGGATTGATCCTGGTAGAGGCGCCTCGAGCAGTGCTTCCCTCCTTCCAAAACAAATATTCAGTGGGGCAGTGATCCCAAAGAGCTCCTGAATGAGGCCCTACAGGCCCTGCTGAGCCCTTAACTGTGGCATGAACCCACACCCAAGGCCGGGCTCACCTTTTGGGCACGGATTTCCACGTGCTGGGCATGCCCAGCACAGCTTTCCCAGCACTCTGGGAACAGAGCCCACGGGAGGATTTTGACCAAGACAAGAGCCAAGCTCAGCAGACTGAGCCCTGTTTAAATCCAGGTGCCAGCAGCAGAGATAACAAAAGCACGGGGGTGAAGTAATCAAAGGTGTTACTCATCCATGGCTTGGACTGGAAGCAGAGCCAGGAGCCCAACCCAAAGGAGGAACCAGCAGTGCCTGTGCAGCTGGGCACCATCCCACTGTTTGTGGCCAGGGCAAGGGGAAAAAGGGCACTCAGGACACTGGGCTAAGAGAAGTGGACCCCAGGAATGCAGCAACGATGAGTTTGGGTCACCTCTCTGATGGGGAGAAGGAGCCACCAGCTACTGAGAGCCCTGAGCTCCTCAGGAGAATGGTTGGGCTCAGGTGCTGGATTTGGATGCCTCTGCAGGGCTTGGGGGATGAAGAGCTCCTGGATTAATGGTGTTCCAGCCCTGCTGCTGCAGCTCCCACCCCAGCAAGTATCCCGAATTCCCTGCAGACAGCCCAGGCTGGGCTCAGCAGGGTTGTCCTGCAGCTGCATTTCCCTGGTGCAGCCGGCTGGGCCGTGCAGATGGGCCCGGAGAGATTCCCTGCTGCCCTCATCTCCTGAGCTCAGGCTCAGCTCCCACAAAGCTGGGTTTTATGGGCCTCCCCGTGAGTGTGAGCACGGCTGTGTGTGTGCAATCCCAGGGATTTACAATCCATTCAGGCGTCGCTCGGGGCCAACATTTTCAAACGCTGTATCCAGAAGCCTGGATCCACTGGGCCTTCGGGTTGTTTTAAAGAGAGTTTATTTTGGATTTGAAAACACAGCCCCGGCTCTTCAGCACAAATTGGCTTCCTGAGCTCGTCTGCTTCCTCCAAACTCTTCTCCTGGCAACTCCTGTTGCTTTAGGATTTCTACACAACGCTCCAACATCTCCTGAGGGCCTTCCTCCCCCTCCAACCTTTTCCCCTTTTGATCACTGCAAGGCTGTTAATTCAGCTGGCAACAAAACACTCTCTCCAACAAAACTAAGACAATGAGCTGTGTCAAATCTCAGAGGCTTGAATGAATTTTGATTTGCAATATTTGCTTTTTTTTCCCCCCCTTCTCCTTCAGGCTTTGGCTCCTCTGACTTTCCTTCATGGCTAGATTTCTGCGCTGTCCATCTTTTCTGGGCATACTTCATGTTTGACATTTCTCAGTTTTCCCCAGTGAAAGGGGGGGAGTCCAAACTCTCAGCATGGGTTTACATGGAGACAGGGGGTTCTCCCAGGAGGTTTGTCCCACACAACTGCTGGAAGGGAAGGACACGTGGAGAGCCGTGGGGAAGCCTCATCTCGAGGAGAACTGTCAGCAGCACAAAGTGGCTGCCCCGGGGGGAACGGCCCCGTGATGAAACCAAGGTGGCCGAGCTGCTGACAGCTGCAGGGCAAGCCAGAGGAGAGGTGGGCTTGGGAGCAGAGGGGAATGTTTCATCCTCTCTGACTTGATGAGTTTGCGTTGGCACAAGACAATGAGGAGCAGATGTCAGCCAGAGATGCCAAACTACCCCGTACATTTTCACAGCAGAAATAATGACACTCTTTCAGACCACTAATGTTTGCAGTTTCTCAACAGCATGGACTGATTTTTCTTTTCTTTTTTTTTTTCTTTTCTTTTTTTTAGAAAAACCCTCCTCGAAGTTCTCCCAGAATGGGTTTTTTTAGCCAGTGCTGATAGCAGCAGCAATGATTTCACAGGGATAATCAGATAAAAATCCCTTCCCAGGGCTGATTGGATGCTGCACTGATTCTGAGCCATCTGCATCCATCAAAGCACACTTACCTGGGACCATGAAATGTGAATTTCTTCCTCCGAGCTTTCTCATGGCCTGAGTAACTTGTTTCCCTTTCCTTTTGCCCAAGGGCTCTGTTAATTCCTAGAAATCATACAATCATTTAGGTTGGAAAAGACCCATAAGATTGTTGAGTTCCGTGTAATAATTCCTGTATTACAGCAACTTTGGAAACTCTTGGAAACCTGAAGAGCTCAGCTGGGCTCAATTTCATCGTGAATGGACTTTGAATAAACAAAATTCAGGAAGTTTCGGACCCAGAAAATGACCTATGAGCATCCAATATATTCAAGGTTAAATTGTTAAACACTGGAAGGGGCTGCCCAGGGAGGTGGTGGAGTCCCCAAAGCTGGAGATGTTCAAGGAAGGACTGAACGTGGCACTCCGAGCTCAGGGTGGTGACTGGCCAAAAGCTGATGACCTTGGAGGTCTTTTCCAGCCCAAAATGATTCTGTGATATCGGAAAGTTTAGGATTTTAAGGGTGGGTTCTCATGGGTATCTGTGGAGGATTGATATTCTGGTTTGGGGTTTTCCTTTCTTTTCTTGGCTCTGCACTTCCATGTGATCATGTAAAGCAAAACATTTTTCAGGCATTTCCCTGAAGAACAAGGTCCATCCCCAGAAAACACCCCGACCACCTCAGGGGTTTTTTGTGAAAACACAGAGAAAAGAGGGAATTACTCCGTGATGTCATCAGCTGAACTGCAATTCACAAAGTGTTTAATTTCAGGGTTTGCAAGACCTGCATTTTTCCTGGAAAGATCCTACAAATCCATCCAGCGCCTGAACTATAGTTACCTCCTTACAACCTGCCAGATTTCTCCCCATTAATGAGACACAGTTAAATATTCCAGTTCACCTTCCACAAATCTATTGTGGCCTGTCCTGGAACCCAGCTCACGTCTATAAATGCATATATTATTATCTTGACTTCCTCCTGCTTATTGGCAATGCCTGGTAATCTTTCAGTGGTGGTATGCAAAGCCAAACATGAACCAGTATTTTCCATGATGGTTGTGATTTTGGCCTGTAATTTTATCACTCCAATCTAAATCCACTTCAGAAACACCATAAACGAATTGTCACCAAATGAACTGAGACTTCGGAGTGGTTTAGAGGAGTGATTTAATAGAAGGAAAATATAAAACAAATGTAAGCCATAATATTTTTGGCAAAAAGGTCAAATATTTCTTTCTCTTTACCTCATTTGAATGCAAGGACCTACTTCTTTTAATGCACTCCCAGCAGGTTTGTTTGTCTTGGATTATGCAGTAGCAGATAAAACATTTGTCCAGTGAGAGTTGTTTAAAAAGAACCAAAGACCCAACAAAAGCAAGGTAAACAGATCAAATTTGCGATATCCTTGCCCTAATTTTTCATAAAATACCAAATGCTAAGTGCTAAAAATATGCCCGTGTTCTTGTTGCAGAGTTGAAGCCGTTTTCACAGTTTGCAAAGCCAAACACTCCCCAAGTTGCTGTAAGTTTATTTTAGGCCCTGATCTGGATGACGGCTGCGAGGCTGCCTCACTTCATTCATATTAAGAAACAATATACAGAGGATATAAAGTGATCAACTGTGTTTACACTGAGGGGGAAAAAAAAAATTTTAAAAAAAGCCCCTTTGCATAAGTAGTAAACAGGGAATCTGGGGCTGAACACAGAAACTGCTGCTGATCATTCCTGAAAGGAGCATTTCCAGCACGGGCAGCTCTGGGAAAAGCAAATGGTAATCTCAGGGTTTTTCCAGGAGTAACCCCAAAATAACCCTCCAGAAGTCAAACATCCAAGGTTTGCAGGGGTGCTTATGGTGACGTGTGAAGGTTTCAAGCAACGGCTTTGCAGGGGGAAAGAAGGGGGGGAAAAAAAGAAAAAAAAGCCCCACGTTTATTCATGAAAAATTTCTGCTTCAAAACTGCAGTGGGAGCCTGTTTATAATAAACCACCAAATGATAGAGAGGCTGCTGTTTGGCACGGGAATGGCCTGGGAGAGGCTTGGATTGCGTTTCTCTCCCTCAGCCTTCATGGTATAAGGCAGAACAGGCTGAAATTTATGTTCTCCTGGTACTGCCGGCCTGGCTGTGCTGCTCCAGAGACACTTCTGGCACAGCCCCTCGCTGTGCTCCACATTGCACTTCCCTGGATTTATTGCCAGAGGTTGGGGTGAGGGCAGAGGGGCATTTCTGACTTCTTTATGGTGATGGAGGCACTTGAGGGGGCCAGGCAGACACAGATAAGTGGCCCCAGAGGCAGCTACTGACCCCCACCCTGTCCCTGTGTCTCCTGGTCTGGGCCAGCTTGGCTTTAGCACCAGACCATCGTTGCTGGGCCAGGGTTGTGTGCAGGTCTGGAGAAAAATGGGAAAATGGGAATTACTTTGTTTTGGGAGAGTTTTTGTTGCTGGAGTTTTGCTCTTTGCTTCCAGGTTAGTAAGCAGAGCTGTGAGTCCCATCCATCCATCCATCCCTCCCTCCATCATCCCCCCATCCATCCATTCTCCATCCGTCCATCCCTCCATCCATCATCCATCCATCCATCCATCTATCCATCCATCCCTCCTCCATCCATCCATCCATCCCTCCTCCATCCATCCATCCATCCCTCCTCCATCCATCCATCCATCCCTCCTCCATCCATCCATCCATCCCTCCTCCATCCATCCATCCATCCCTCCTCCATCCATCCATCCATCCCTCCATCCATCCATCCATCCATCCATCATCCATCCCTCCATCCATTCTACTATGTGACTAAAAACATTAACAAACACAAATGGACTCATACAGACAGAAATTCCCTTTGGTGGCAGCCCAGGAGTCAGTTCCTACCAAGATGGACAATTTATTTACAGTTTCTCTTTTCATGGATTGATCTTTCCACCAGCACGACACAGAGGTACTCAGTTCATCTCTTTGCTGCTTCTTTTTCCCTATTTTCTTTATGAGATAATGATCAATTAGGACTCAAACCCAACCACTCATTAGGGCTTGACCCACCCCTGACATTTCTTGATAAATTCTCCCTTATGGTTTACAAAGAAACTCCATTTTTGAGGGGTTTTGATAATTTTTATGTTTCATTCTTCGTATTTACTTTCTGCACATCAGTTGGATGAGGAGCTTGGCTTGGGCTGTTGAACTTCGGGAATAATTCCCTGCTAATCCCTTTTCTCTTGGACTCCCATGATTTTAGGATTATAGAATCCTGGAATGGTTTGGGTTGGAAGGGACCTTAAAGCCCATCTCATTCCATCCCCTGGGCAGGGACTTGGAACAACCTGGAATGCCAAAGAAAAGGCTGTTGGGATAGGATATTCCAATGGGGATTCCTTTTTTTTTTACATCACTGCTGGTTTTAAATTATCATATTCCTACTGGTCTCGAATTGGGTTTGGAAGCTGCAGAGAAGAAGCTGTGGAAGATGAAGGAGTGGGGAATTCAGGGTGAAACGTGAGGAGAGGGACAGCAAAACCCCAAAAAGTAAGAAATGGAGGTGGGGAATTCCAGGCAGAGGAAGAGGAGAATAATAACACGGGTGCCCTCTAGCCAGCACCAAGGTTTTTCATCTCCAGCATCTCTCCCATGTTTAGAGATGGGCAGGACTTGGAGTCTGGCCGTCAGCCACGGTGCTGAGGAAACGATGCCCAGGACCTTGGCACATCAGGACATCCCACACAGGGCCCCTGGTCCCCGCCCTGCCCAGCTGGGTCCCCCTCTGCTGCCACGTTTGGACCAGGAGCTCTGCGACGGCGCCCAACGTGCCCTGGGATCTGATTTCCTTTCATGGCCAGGTGCTTTTAATAACCCTCTGCCAACTGCCAGTGGTATTGCTGCAAGTGATGCCTGGAATGAAAAGGGGGACGAAAGAAAGGCACACACACACACACAAAA